>JABWTJ010000453.1:282060-682648 GCA_016801875.1 Solanum sitiens | reverse complement strand
GCTAGTAGACCTCCTCAGTAGGAGCACTCGAAATTCTGCTACTTTTGGTGAGCTTCAAGTTGATTTGGAGCTTTATTAGGTCCTTGGTAAATTCGTTTGGTATTGTATCGTAGTTAAGGGTAAGGCGGGGTTTGTCCCGACCTACTCTAGTCTTCTATCTTTTAAAGGCTTTGTAGACGTATGTACATGGTTCAGTTGTGTCTTAAGGAGTTGTGGCCTAAACAGCCAAGTCATGTATATAACTTTTGGACCTACTTACGTTGGTTTGTATCGCTGCATCCAAAGTTAACTTGTCTCAATTGTTATAGTATATGCTCAGTAAGAACAGGTTGCAGGTTGGTTCTCTCGGGCCTTTCGGGCATCAGGTGCCTGTCCGTCTTAATGGGTTTTGAGGCGTGACAAAAGTGGTATCAGAGCAGGTCATCCTAGGGAGTCTACAAAGCCGTGTCTGTGTAGAGTCTTGCTTATGGATGTGTTGTGCACCACATTTATAAACAGGAGGCTACGGGACATATAGGAGTTGTCTCATTTCTTTTATTTCTTAGATCGTGCGATAGAACCTGTGTTGTAGGTGAATCATATCTAATTCCTCAATTGTTTTATTATAGCAAAGATGCCGATTACGAGAAGGAGTAAAAGTACTGGTAAACGAGTAGATGTGGCTGTCCAAGAAGGGACCAGCCAACCACCACCAAGTCAAGCTGTTCAAAGTGGGGCTCAAGATGAGTCTCTATCGCAGACTTCCTCGACGCCTCCATCTCCTGAAGAAATAAGGAGGGAAGATGAACCTCAGGAACCCCCTATTAATGCTACCGAGCAAGATTTGAGGAATGCAGTCCAATTATTGACTCGTATAGTTGTTGGTCATGGCCAAAGGCAAGAAGGTCCAGTTGCAGGTACTAGTGGTGTAGTTAGATCAGCTGGAACACGGATACGTGATTTTCTTAACTTGGACCCTCCATCATTTACCGGGTCAGATCCTAATGAAGATCCCCAAGACTTTATAGATCAAATCCAACGCACTTTGGATATTATGCATGTAAGTGGTAAAGAAGCACTTGAGCTAGCTGCATACAGATTAAAGGGTGTGGCTATATTGTGGTATGAAGCTTGGAAGCAATCTAGGGGAATAAATGCACCTTCAGCTATGTGGAAAGAATTTAAAAAGGCATTCCTTGATCATTATCTGCCATTGGTGATCCGAGAGGCCCGTGCGGATCAGTTCTTAATTCTCCACCAAGGAAATATGAGTGTGAGGGAGTATAGTCTCAAATTTAATTCCTTGGCCAGGTATGCTCCTAATGTAGTAGCTACTATGGAGGATAGAGTTCATCGTTTTGTGGACAGATTAGATTCATATCTGGTTAGAGACTGTACAATTGCTTTGTTGAATAAAGATATGGATATAGCAAGGATGCAGGCTTTTGCACAAAAATTAGAGGATCAAAGGCAAAGAAGAAGAACACAAGAGTTGGAAACAGGGCATTCTAAGAGGGCCAGATCCATGGGGCAGTTTACACCATCCCAAGGTGAGTTTAGGCCTCAGTTCTCTAACAGACCACCTAGGCCATCATCTTTCTACTCTACAGCTAGTGCTCCATCACGATTCTAAGGGTTTAGGGGCAATCAGTTTGGGCAAAGAAGTGAAAGCCAAGGCAGTCATCAAGAGCAAGGAAGTACGAGCCAATCAAGGCCTCCACGACAGACTTGTAAACAGTGTGGAAGGAATCATCTAGGTGCATGCAGGTTTGGGACGGATGTTTGTTTTTGGTGTGGAACACCAGGGCATATGATCAGTTGTTGCATCGACCTCATCAATCCCTTCTTTAGGTAGGGGACTACATATGCCTACAGGTCATGGTAGAGGAGCTAGTGGAGCAGCTAGTTCTAGTGGAGGTCAGAATCGCACATATGCACTAGGGGATCGACAAAATTTAGAAGCCTCGCCGGATGTGGTTACAGGTACATTGTCCATCTTTTCACATATTGTATATGCATTAATCGATCCGTGGTCTACATTATCATATGTTACACCATTGATTGCTGGAAAGTTCAAAAGAACACCAGAATTATTAGCGAAGCCATTTGAAGTGTCTACACCGATTGGTGAATCTATTATAGATAGGAGAGTTTATCGTAATTGCATTGTAACTGTTTGTGATCGCGATACATTGGCTGACCTTGTTGAGCTAGACATGGTAGATTTTGATGTTATAATGGGTATGGATTGGTTAGCTTCTTGTTATACCACGGTAGATTGCCGAACTAAGATAGTGCATTTCCAATTTCCAAAAGAGGTAGTCCTCGAATGGAAAGGTAATATTGGGATGCCAAGAGGTAAATTCATTTCTTATCTTAAGGCAAAGAAGATGATTTCCAAAGGATACATATGCCATCTGGTGAGAGTGAAAAATGTAGATGCAGAGCCACCAACCCTTCAATCCATTCCGGTGGTAAATGAATTTCCAGATATGTTTCCTGAAGATCTTCCAGGTTTACCTCCAGAACGAGAAGTAGAGTTCGGTATCGATGTTCTTTCAGATACTCAACCTATCTCAATTCCTCCATATAGAATGGCTCCGGCAGAATTACGGGAGTTGAAGGAGCAGTTAAAAGACTTGTTACAAAAAGGATTCATAAGGCCCAGTGTGTCCCCATGGGGAGCGCCAGTTTTGTTTGTACGCAAAAAAGATGGCTCATTAAGAATGTGTATTGACTACCGGCAGTTGAATAAGGTAAATTAAGAACAAATATCCCCTCCCTAGAATTGATGATCTGTTTGATCAATTACAAGGTGCCAGGTGTTTTTCAAAGATCGACCTGAGGTCAGGTTATCACCAAGTGAGGGTCAAGGACAAAGATATACCCAAGACAGCTTTCCGAACACGGTATGGTCATTTTGAGTTCTTAGTCATGTCATTCGGGCTAACAAATGCACCAGCAACTTTTATGGATTTGATGAATAGGGTGTTCAAGCCATTCTTAGATGTGTTTGTGATAGTGTTCATAGATGACATTTTGGTGTATTCAAGATCGGAAGAGGATCATGCTAATCACTTGCGGCAGGTTTTACAAATTCTCCGTGATCGTAAATTGTATGCAAAGTTCTCTAAATGTGAGTTTTGGTTGAAATCTGTGGCATTCCTAGGTCATATCATATCCGAGGAAGGAATAAGGGTTGATAACCAGAAAATAGAAGCCGTGAAAAAATGGCCAAGACCTACAACGCCTACGGAGATCCATAGTTTTCTTGGATTGGCAGGTTATTACAGAAGGTTTATTGAAAGATTCTCTTCCATGGCTGCACCCTTACAAAGCTAACACACAAAGGAACCACGTTTCAGTGGAGCGATGAGTGTGAAAGAAGCTTCCAAGAGCTGAAGAGTAAATTAACTTCTACACCTGTGTTGGTACTTCCAGAAGGTACAGAAGGCTATGTAGTGTACTGTGATGCTTCGGGAGTGGGATTAGGTTTTGTATTGATGCAGTATGGTAAATTTATAGCTTATGGATCAAGGCAGCTGCGGCCACATGAGAAAAATTATCCAACCCATGATCTAGAGCTAGCAGCAGTTGTGTTTGCTTTGAAGATATGGCGCCACTACTTGTATGGAGTTCATGTTGACATATACACTGATCACAAAAGCTTGCAATATATTCTTAAGCAAAAAGACTTAAATCTAAGGCAGCGAAGGTGGCTGGAGCTATTAAAAGATTATGACATTGACATCTTATATCATCCCGGTAAAGCTAATGTAGTAGCTGATGCTTTAAGCCGTAAAATAATGGCAAGCACTTATGGGAAGTCTACGGAAAGACAAGGAATGACTAAGGATCTGTCCCAACTAGCGAAGTTGGGTGTTCGCCTTCTTGAATCTCAAGACGAAGGGTTTATTGTGCAAAATGCGGCAGAATTCTCGTTAATAGTGGAAGTGAAAGAGAAGCAGTACACTGATCCAATTCTTTTACAACTTAAAGAGAATGTACTACATGGTATGACGGAGTACTTCGATGTCAAAACAGATTGTGTGTACCTAATGTAGATGAACTAAGAAAGAGGATCATGATGGAAGCACATAATTCAAGATACTCTGTTCATCCGGGGTCAACTAAAATGTATCATGACTTGAAAGAAATGTATTGGTGGGGTAACATGAAGAAGAACATTGCAGAATTTGTGGCTCAGTGTCCAAACTGTCAACAGGTAAAAGTAGAACACCAAAAGCCCAGAGGATACATGCAGCGTATAGAACTTCCAATTTGGAAATGGGACATGATCAACATGGATTTTGTTACTGGTTTTCCTCGCTCATTTCGGAAGTTTGACTCCATATGGGTAATAGTTGATAGACTTACCAAAGCACTACACTTCTTGCCGGTGAAGCCTACTTATACAGCTGAAGAGTATACGAGGTTGTATATTAAAGAGATAGTTCGACTACATGGAGTTCCAATCTCTATAATATCGGATAGAGGAGCTCAATTTACAGCAAATTTTTGGAAGTCATTTCAAAAGAGTTTGGGAACAGAAGTGAATTTAAGTACAGCCTTTCATCCTCAAATGGATGGTCAGGCAGAACGTACGATTCAGACACTTGAGGATATGCTGCGAGCTTGTATATTAGATTTCAAGGGTAGCTGGGATGATCACCTACCACTTATTGAATTTGCTTATAACAATAGCTATCATTCGAGCATTAAAATGGCACCTTATGAAGCTTTATATGGTCGAAAGTGTAGATCACCAATTGGCTGGTTCGAAACGGGTGAAACTGCCTTATTTGGGCCAGATCTTGTTCATCAAGCTATGGAAAAAGTCAAAGTGATATAGCAGGGGCTAGAAATAGCTCAAAGTCGACATAAATCATATGCAGATATTAGAAGGAGAGGACTAGAATTTTCTATAGGGGATTCGGTGTTCTTGAAGGTGTCTCCGATGAAAGGGGTAATGAGGTTTGGTAAAAAGGGAAAGTTGAGTCCACGCTATATAGGGCCATATAAGATTATCTGAAAATTTGGCGAAGTAGCCGATGAGTTAGAGCTACCACAAGATCTTTCATCAGTTCATCCGGTGTTCCATGTCTCAATGCTACGAAAATGCATAGGTGAACCATTTCGTATTACTCCTACTGAAGACGTACAGGTTACAGAAGATCTCACTTATGAAGAAGTACCCATTGCTATTCTGGATCGACAAGTTAGGAAGTTAAGAAATAAAGAAGTAGCTTCTGTAAAAATTCTATGGAGAAACCAACAAGTAGAAGAAGTTACATGGGAAGGAGAAGAAACAATGAAATTGAAGTATCCTCACCTCTTTCACACTGGTGGGAATGATCAAAATGTTAGTGGAGGCATTGACTAGTAAGTATAAGTATATATGTTCAATGTGATTAATAGTAGTACTAACTTAGGCTTGAACTTGATTAGGCCGGACAACCATGCTAACATTCGAGGACGAATGTTCCAAGGGGGAAAGGATGTAACGGCCTGTATTTTTGTATGTGGTAGTTCTATTCATGTTATAGTTGACATAGACTTATAGTGTAGGTGAGGGATCATGTTTCTTATGTGATTAGTGTTGGTTTAAACTAGCTTGGAAGGTGATGTAATGCCTTGTACGTTTTAGCACATGTATTGCAAGTTAACTCCGATGGAAAGTATTTAAGTAATTATAGTAAGATGGTAATTGAGCTAGCAGCTGCATCACCTATTTGAGCTATATTATAGTTAAAGGGCCCAAGTTTGATTGACTAGATTTAGTCTTGTATTTAAGGGCTCATTTGAAGCCCAAACCTATTAAAGAAAAATGTGAATGAAAGAAAGCCCAACAGCCAAATCTGCCAATTGGCCCATTATGGATAAAGCCCAAGTGAAACTAGGTAAGTGCATGACCTCCTAAGTTTTGTTTTACCCATGTTATTGGGCCAAGTGTGTACCACCTACTTGCATTAATCTGTCCCAAGTTGAATAAAAGAACAAAGGGAAAATGGACAGCCAAGGTCCAATAATATTAAGTCCAAAAAGGCCCAATTTAAAAGGACAAGCAGGTGGGGCACCTACTTGACATTATATGGCCCAAAATTGGTCAAGAGTGTCGGCCATAACACCTCCTTTTTCAAAGGATAAGGATCAAGTCTTATTCTCCATTTTGAACTTGCAAAAGTTTCAGATTTCCTAAGTTCTTTCTTAGTCTCTCTTGGCTTCAATTAGCAGCCCTAAAACACCTTAGAGTTCTTGAGTGCTGTCTAATATTTCAAGTAAGAGTTTGAAGGAGAGTTTGAATTCTTGAAGTTCAAGTGTAGAGGATAAATTTCCAGAATTAAGGTAAGACTTCAACCCATTTGTTTTCCTCTCTTTGATCATATTTGGATTGGAGAATTTTGTATATATTTATCAAGAATTCATGGATGATGATAAATCTTTGAGTCAATATTCTCCTATTATGCTGAAAGATTTGAGATTGATAGTGGATGCCTTATGAATATTGTGGTTGAGGGCTGTTTGGGTAGCTTGGGAGATGATGTATGAAGTTGTATTAATGTGTAGAGGAAGGGTGTGGTGGTTCACCATTTATGTAAGGGTTGTTTGGGCCTGATTTCCATCAAATATTTTAGCTACTGTTTGGAGGACCTTATTGTGATTAGCTGCTGATGTTAGCTTAATCATGACTTATGTTGTAGATTAGCACCCAATAAGGAAGGCTGAATCGTGATAGTTGTTTTGGTCAGAAAAATAAGGTATGTAAGGCTATTCGATTCTATATCCTTTTGGCATGAAATCTGCCACCTGCAATTAATATCAATGAAGTGATTCCCATAAGTTCTATTTCTAGATAAGGAAGCATAGTGGCAGCGTACTATCTCCAAATAGCTAACAATATTTCTTTCCCCATTCTAAGCACATAGAACTACTTCATTAGATGTTCACTATTCTATACTTGTGTAATTATTCCCCTTGTGCTGTTATAGAAATGGTATTTGCAAAACAAAGTTTGATGAATCCCTCTCCTAAGCCAATTGAAGTCAATTGTGCTATTAAGGTCTTAAAGTAAGGTGTTGATGTTTCATAGCTCCTTATGTCATTGTTACTGCCTCAAAGTATTATTTTCATGTATTCCACTACTGTTCCGTATTTTCATATCTCCAAGATGATTATGACCACCAAATCAACATCTCAAAGTGTTGCGATTAACCAAAATAACATCTCAAAAGAGTTATGAACTGATTAACAATAATCTCAAAGATTAAAGAATCTAAGTGAAGAAATCTATATAATTAAGGGTGGCAACTCAGGGGCGAAAACCTAGCATGGGCCGATCCCTATTGGTATAGAAGGGTGGCAGCTCAGGGGCGAAAGCCTAGCATGGGCCGATCCCAAGTTGTGTAATTATGAGGACCGCATCCCAGGGGTTAATACGCCTAGCATGGGTCATCCTCTTCTACCACTGATCAGCTGGTCACTTGTATCACATGCCCAACAAAGATTATAACATACAACAAGGTAAAGAAAAGAATGTAGCTTACTTGATTCCACAAGAGTAAGCAAAGGTGGTCTTCTCTCCTAATCTATGCACTCATATGTTGCTACTTGATTTCATTTGAGCCTTGTATTACATATACTATTTGCCTTACATATTCAGTACATTTTTCGTACTGACGTCCCATATTGGGGATGCTGTATTTCATGCTGCAGGCTCAGGTACTCCAGCTAGTAGACCTCCTCAGTAGGAGCACTCGAAATTCTGCTACTTTTGGTGAGCTCCAAGTTGATTCGGAGCTTTATTAAGTCCTTGGTAAATTCCTTTGGTATTGTATCGTAGTTAAGGGTAAGGCGGGATCTGTCCCGACCTACTCTAGTCTTCTATCTTTTAGAGGCTTTGTAGACGTATGTACATGGTTCAGTTGTGTCTTAAGGAGTTGTGGCCTAAACAGCCAAGTCTTGTATATAACTTTTGGACCTACTTACGTTGGTTTGTATCGTTGCATCCAAAGTTAACTTGTCTCAATTGTTATAGTATATGCTCAGTAAGAACAGGTTGCAGGTTGGTTCTCTCGGGCCTTTAGGGCATCGGGTGCTTGTCCGTCTTAATGGGTTTTGAGGCGTGACACTTCCCCCACCCATCTCTGTAAAAGGTGTGAGAAGTATTTTCGGGCATGCGGGCTTTTACCGGAGGCTTATTAAAGGATTTCTCAAAAATTGCACATCCTCTGTGAAAATTACTTGAGAAGGAATGTAAATTCTATTTTGATGAATCTTGCCTCTTATCGAAGCGCTTTATTTCATTTGATTACTCATCTACTGGTTGGCTTACCCTGTATTTCAAGAGTAAATACCGCAGTGAGGAATAGCGGTTCAGAAGGCATTTGGAGAGTTGAAGGAGAATTTATGTCTGCACCTATTATTATTTTCCCAGATTGGAGTAAGCCATTTGAGGTGATGTGTGATTCTAGTGGGGTTACTCTTGGTGTGGTATTAGGACAGAGAAGGGATAATGTCACGACCGGGGTCTAGACCCTAGTCGAAACCGGCGTCGTTGACCTCTCATATTTCGCAGACGAGTCTACATTCGTCATCATTACATCGTTTAGGTTAATTTTAGCAGAAAATTTAAAACTTTTATTTTCTTTGAAGTATACATAGACTTTATAGTAAGAAATGCAATATATCACATCTGTTCACCACAACCATCTAATAATGAGATATTCCAATGAAGGAAATAGTTCATAACTGCATAAATATAAAGTTGCCAAAATGGCATCAATACAACGTCTGAAATAAGTAAGAAAGAAACGCTAGTGTAACACTCTCCAGTAGCTCATGCCTACGTCTAAGATAGAATATAAAAGATAAGAATCCTCGAAAGAATGAGGGCCTACCAAGTCCGGATGAATGCTCCACGTCCAGATAGCTTCAACGTAGTCTCGTAAGCTCTAGCGTCCACCTGCACCTGCACCTAAAAGTAGAGTATTATATGGGGTTAGTACACACTTGTACTAAATATGGGTGTATGCAAGCACACACCAAGGACATGCATGATTAAAGAAAGCTCTCTCATAACGATATGAGTTATGGAAATCCCAGTCAGTTGGACTTGCCAAATTGGATTAGGAAAGTCATGCTATGAGAGTAACATGCATCATCATTCTTTTCATATTGCACATAGCACATAACATATTTCATATAGCACATACATATACCACATATCATTCGTTCATATTCCATGAGACCTTGAAATCATGGACTTAACATTAGGACTTCCCAAAATGAAGGCTCAACATATGGGACCTCAACTAGGGAGCCTTCTTTAGCAAACACAGAGTCTGCTTCATTCATTCATGCATACTTCATTTTCATTCATTTCATTCATTCATAGGCTGGTGTTAACACCAGCTATACCTAGAATGTAGTTTAAGTCTCTCATCGGGTTCACTGTGCAATGACCAAGAACGACCTAGTGTCATTACTTGAGTCTAGTTCACCTCTTAATTATCCTAACCAAACACCTTTGGTATCATTCATTTCATTTTGTGCATTACTGAGGCTGGCCTCATTCTTTGTTTGGGAACTGTAACTTTAACAGACATAGATCATGTGAGATCCATGAAATCCAGTGTCTACCCCACACCAAAAAGAGGTTGAATCACCGGCCAAAGTAAAACCAAAACATGCTAGTGTATATAGGAAATTGAACCCTGCTAGATCCCTATGTTGGCTGCATAGGTTCAAAGACTAGCAGATATAAGGAGACCCATACCCGCCTAAATGGACAGTCTCATCTCATGAGATTTACAAGAACCTCTGCCTTCCCGAAAGAAGGAATCGTGACTCATAGCTAGCCTATCGGTGCTCCGTATAAAGTTCTATTACATTCAACTCACATATCATAGAAGTCGGCTTCTAGAGTAAGGGCATCATTGCTAATTAGATGATTTCTCATCTCATCATTAGTATTAAGTGTGTATTCGTCTAAATACTTTCATTAGAGTGTTTCTTAGAGACAGGTCTCTTCATTAACTTTACACTCTCATAGGTGAATAGGTTATTGGTAACACTTACTTAGGCTTATCTGAGATTGATCTCATCTTTCACATTAGCCTCTTATCATGTTGTCACCACATTCATGAACTTTAGCATATTAGCTCATCATAGTTACTCACCCCTTTTTACGTGAATGTTCATTTCATTGAATGCCGATGCACTTGGCCTTTTAGTATGTTTCACACCCTTACTTAACCCTCTTGGGGTCACATCAATTCATCACATACATCTTAGGTTCACTTACCTTGAACGTACGCTGGACTTATGAACCCATACGTACAAGCCATGAGGCTTCATTCATAATTCGTCGAAGTGACTTATACTTACCCAAGATTATATGGTACAAAACTTATGCATCTTGTAAGTATGCCAAGGTCTCAATTTCGATTCCTATAGGCAACATTCATTAAATATTTAATCACGTAAGACTTATGCGTCAACACGGAATTGGGCAAGGGATCCCTATTTTGAATCCCTTGTATAAAACTTAGTCTTTTTTTTTATAAATTTTTGGTATAAAATTCTCGTCTTGGGGACCCGAGATCGAATCCCCACACCTACACTTCCTTTCTTTCTTTTCTTCACTTTGTCTTAAACATCTCGGCTTGGGGACCCAAGATCGAATCCCCACGCCCACATTCCTTTTATTTTCTTTCTTTTCTTAATTCTTCCTTTTAGACCGAGAGGATGTGGGATCGATCCCCCACAAACTCATTTTACCTTTATTAAATTTTTCTCCTAACTTCCTTGTCTATTCGAGAGGTTGTGGGTTCGATCCCCACACACCTCATTTTATTTATCTTCCCTTTTTCTTTTGTTTCTTCACCAGCCTTACCCCATTTCGAATCCCCCTCACCTCACTTTAAATAATAATTTTTCAGCAACCTTCATATAGTGAGGTCTCCGGTTCAATCCTTGATGACCTCACATATTTAAAATAATTTTTTTAACTCTCCAATTTTTCTAGTACATTTATTTTGTGCATTTTTGTGGTTACATTTTATCAAGAATTTTCACTCAATTCAGCAACATTACCCCACTTATGAACATCACGATTTACTTCAAGTAATTGCATGAAAAACACAAAAATTTAACATGCATATTACACACTTCAACCCATGACCAAAGTAACGGCATACACAATGCACACACACACGTTTAACACATAGTTTCGGAAAGCATGCTTATTACTCACATAAATCCGAACATACATAATTGAACATAATTATCACAAAAACACATCACATCACTAAATTCTACCAGCAAAACATACCCAACCTTCAAATTCGATGGGAGATAGTGATATGGACATGCAACGGGGAACATTCCTAGTTTTTGGATTTGAATTCGACTGAATCCTAGGGGTCTCTTGGGAAAGGGACCAAGAGGAAGAAAACCCATACCTTTTGTCGATCAACACCCTCCAAATCTTCTCCAATGGCAGCCAAATCTATGACACCAAAGCCTCACCACCAAACTTCAAGTACAACCCGTCAAGAACAATGCTTTTGCTTTTCATTTTTGGTTTAGTTTTTCTTTTGAGTTTTAGCGTTCAAGTTCTTCAAGAGTGATGAACTTTTGATTTTGTTCTTTTACTAATAATGAACGTGAGAATGAGAGTAAATAAGCGTGAGAAAGAGAGTGGAGAATCGTGAGAGTGAGAGTGGAGAAGTGTTATAGAAAGCTTAGAAGGAGGAGTCTTAGTTGAAGACTTAGTCAAACTAGGACTCCTTGCCGTTTATTATTAAAAATCTAATTTTTTAAAGGCTTAGGTGAAATGACTAATCATGCCCTTACTTAAATCAGATAATTAATATAAATTAATTAAATTTAACATTGCCTCCACCAAGGATCGAACCCGGGTGAAGCTTAACTTGCGAAAAAGGGTCGGCCAACCCTACTCGAATTGCCCACCTCTTTATATTAATTAATTAATTAATTAAATACTTAGGGTAATTACAATACTACCCCTAGCCTGGAAAAGACCATTTTACCCCTAGACCCTCGAACCTAAGTTTACCCCTTTCAAGTCCGGTAAAAACTCATCTGGGTGAATCTCTTTAATTCGGGTGCCCTACATGGCTATTCCCAACCTTGCCTAGCTCAACTAACTCACCAAGTTGGTTGGCTTGGCTAGTGCATAGGTTCTGAGGTCTGTTTCCACGCGCAACAAGCCGTGTGAACCCGGTCTAATCTAGGCATTCTAAGTACGTTTAGGCATTACTTAGCATAGTCATTTTTGGGTTGTTACAGATAAAATCTTTTACCCCATTTAATATGAAAGTAAGGCCCTAAATGAAGCACAAAAGAACTATACTGTGACTGAACAAGAGCTTCTTGCGGTGGTATTTGCGTTTGAAAATTTTCGCTACTATTTGCTTGTTACGAGAGTCATAGTGCATACTGACCACTCCGTTTTGAGGTACTTGATGTAAAAGAAGGATGCGAAGGCACGGTTGATTAGATGGGTGCTATTATTGCATAGGGTTGATTCTGAGGTAAAAGATAGAAAAGGGACTGAAAATCAATGTCGATTACTTGTCTAGATTAGAGGATGAAGTTATGCAAGAGTTGGGTGAAAAGGCTGAAATTGATGATACCTTCCTTTGATGAGCATGTATTGACCGCTTCTCATGATTTGATTCCATGGTTCGCAGATTTTGCGAATTATCTGGCTAGTGATATAGTCCAATCGAACTTGTCCTTCCATCAAAGGAAGAAGTTCATGCATGATGTGAAAAAGTTCTTTTGGGATGAGCTTACTTATATCGGAGTTGTGTTGATCGGCTTATTCGTCGTTGCGTGCCGAAAGTTTAGATGTTAAGTGTTTTGGAGGTATGCCACTCCTCGCCTGTGGGTGGACAACATAGTGGTATTCGGACTGCCCATAAGATTTTGCAGTGTGGGTACTATTAGACAACCATTCACGAAGATGCTCACCAGCTCGCCAAGTCATGTGATAGGTGCCAAAGAGATGGAGGAATTTCGAAGAGGCAAGATCTCCCTTTAAATCCCATTCTAGTGATTGAGTTATTTGATGTATGGGGTATTGTTTTATAGGCCCGTTTGTGAGTTCTCATGGGATGAAATATATACTTGTGGCGGTGGACTTCATGTTAAAATGGGTGGAAGCTATAGCACATTCCAACAATAAAGGAAAGAGTGTCACCGTGTTCTTAAAAAAAGAACATCTTCTCAAGATTTGGCACACCTAGGTCCATAATTAGTGATGGTGGATCTCACTTTTGCAATAAGTTGTTCAAAGGTCTATTGGAGTAATATGGGGTTCGCCATAATGTGGCCACTTCGTATCATCCACAGACTCGTGGGAAAGTTGAGGTGTCCACTCGAGAGATCAAGCAAATTCTGTCGAAAATGGTAAATGCTAATAGAACGGATTGGTCAAGGAGGCTTGATGATGCTCTTTTGTCCTACCGGACTGCATATAAGACCCCCATAGGTATGTCTCCATACCAATTTGTATATGGGAAGGCTTGTCACTTGCCAATCGAGTTAGAGCACAAAGACATGTGGGCAATGAAGAAACTGAAGATGGATTGGAATGAAGCAGTGGAACAGAGACTTAATGGGTTAAATGAGCTTGATGAGTTTCGCCTAAAAGCGTATAAAAGTTCAATAATCTACAAAGAGAAGATGAAGAAGTACCATGAACAAAGGATTGAAAAGCGAGAATTTGCGGTTGGGAACGTGGTGCTTTTATTCAACTCTAGGCTATGCTTTATTCTGGGCAAACTCAAGTCCAAGTGGACAAACGATTCCTTATCACTAAAGTGTTTCCACATGGAGCGGTTGAGTTGGAGAACAAGGAGGGTGAAAAGTTCATTATCAAAGGGCAAAGGATTAAGATCTACCTAGGGCATGAAGAGAGTGTCCATGAAGTGAATGAGGCATATCACCTTGATGAAGTCTGAGTAATCAAGGATCTTACGTCGTGATGCGACGTTAAATCAAGCGCTTCTTGGGTGGCAAACCAAGGTGTATCCTCTAGCCAACAATAGTTTTTTTTCTTTTCTTTGTAGGAATAGTTGCATTATCTTGTTTCATTTTGTTTTGCTCATCCTCATGCTTTATTTTTTTTAGTGTTGGCTAGAGATTAGTTTAGGTTCCGTGTCTCAAAACTGTCCAGAAAAACACAAAAAAGAATATCCTAATGGGTGTTCATTGTGCAGGGACCAAAACTAAAATTCTGTAGAAAATGGTCTGGTGCACAGATCTACGGACCCCATCAACGGACCGTCGATGGTATCCATAGATCCCTGGTATGTATTGAAAATTTTCTAAGTCATGTTTCAATCAACGTTTCAATCGACGATCTGTCTACTCACTTAAGGACCTTCGACAGGGTTTCATCAGTCCAAAGAGCTAGTGACCTGACCCGACCCAGCCGGTAATATTAAAAGAAAAACTGTTCATTAGCCTCCAAAATCTTTTCAAATTCTTTTCCCAGTCGTTTCCCTTCCCTTATTTCCTTCCTTTCTCATCAAAACACCATATTTCTCCCTTTCAAATTCATCAGATTCCCCCAAATTGCCAATTCTCCCAAATTCCAAAAACCCTCTTCTTTACATATTCTACTTGGTTCCTATTGCTTTCCACGGTCGGTGTTCAACGTCGGGCACGTAGGTTGTTGCAAAAATCACCCACCCATTCACTCCACTACGATCTTCAGGTATTTCGATTACCTTTGCTTGATGAATTGTCGTTCATTCATTGATGGAAACGACACTTAGAATGTGGTTCATGACTTACGGACAAAATTGTATGCTTGTGCTTGTTAAAACTTGGGTAATATATCCCTTAGAATGATAGAAAGTTAATGGGTAGTGGTTTAATCTATTTAAAATGAGTTTATAGACTTTTTGACTTAGGGTTTGATAGCATCTTTTAATCAGAGCATGAACCTTGCGAAATCGAAATCCTAAGGATGATTAAATGGTCTTTTAATTGTTGTTATGTGTTGGGTAAACTTGTGTGGGTCTAAAAGGTGTAAAAATGTGATAATAAAATCAAGGCCTGAAATTTGTTTCAGGCCAACAACACGAGATCCCGTCGATGGACTGTCGATTGATCGATGGGCCATCGATGGGGTCCGTCGATTAAGCACCTTAAAACTTGTAACGACCCAAAAGCACCCCCTAGAAGATAGGGAGAACCCTTGGATCATGGCAAGGCGTACTTGACCCTTTGGGGTCTTTTACAAGACCTTTGACGATCGTTAATTACATAAGACATGAAAAGTAGTGCAAAATTAAAACTTTTCACGACAATTAATATAAAATGAATTCTTTTATAAATAATTAGAATATCTCATCGTCACAAGACAACTTAACGACACCACATAATATCTTAGGGACACGACCCTTTACATTTGGAAGAAATACATAATAATTACTTATACAAAACTAAAAGAATTAAGAACTATGCCCTCGAATATATGAGGACATACTTTATATTGGGAGAATCAAATCCCACGCTTGCCTTCTAAACTTCCACATTGCTTCCAAAACCTATACTTATAGAGTATAGAAAGTATGAGGTTAGTACAAACATTGTACTATGTATGGCATATGCAAAAACATGCAAAAAGTAAAATAAGCTTTCATGCCAAATTGGTAAAACCTTCATGATTTAAGAGTTGAAATAGTATAAGGATCATCATTTAAAACATAAAGTAGGACTTTCACAATTTTAGAAGAAAAGGACATATAACAGTAACATTAAAGACTTTACAGTGAACACACTGAACACCTTACAGTGAATGGCACAGTCCAAGTCATGTGAACCCTTTTCCTTTGAAGTTTCCCGAACCCAAGTTATCCTAAAATTCCCTAAGGTAAGCCAATAAGGGACCGCCCATACACCCCATTCAAGACACACCAACGCGATCATTAAGACCACCAACCATAGGCTTACCTCGTATGGATATTAAGTCCACACTCTTGGCTAAACATGTGCCAAACATTCATTCATAAGGACTTCATGTAAATACCCTTCTCCAATAGGACTTATAGGTCACACTAAGTGTAATGTGAGAGTAGCATCCCATACTACTACTCTCACTTAGTGCTCCTAATGGATTCCCTTTGAATTTGAGCATTTTATAATAACTTAACCAAATTATAGTGAACTATGTAGAACATTACAGTGAACTAAAAGACTCCAAAAATAGTGAACTCCCAAGGTATTGCCAAGGAGGAAGTGAACTCATTTCCGTAAAGTTTCCTAACAGAGGTTATCCTAAGGCTCTCCAAGGTATGACATGAAGAAAACGTCTAAAAAAACCTTCAGTACACACCAAGGAGATCCTTAAGTCTACCCACCGTAAGCTTACTCCACTCGGGAGAACAAGTACCCACTCAATCACAAGACATTAGAAGAACAGTCAACAAAACACCAAATACTTCCCTTTCGGAATGCCTACTTAGTGGAATTAGTAGATTACGTCCCATACCAGCACCTACCCTAAGTAGTACACTCTCTTAGAAGGTTTGGCACCAAGACTTCCCTTTCGGAAGGTCCTACTCAGTGCAATAGGTATATAGCGTCCCATACCACCACCTACCCTAAGTACTATGTTCTTTAGAAGACTTAGTTCATGGAATTCACATAAGACTCACCAAGACTCACCTTTCAGAATGCCTACCTAGTGCAATGGATAAATAGCATCCCGTTCCACTACCTACCCTAAGTTGCATATTCTTTTAGAAGACTTAGTACTTTCATTACTTTTGTGGGGGTTAGCTTAACCGACATAGACCATGAGAGCTAGACATGGAATCCCAATATTAACCCCTATCGGATGAGGGATCCTCACTTTCCAAGAGTAAGGTCATACTTTTTAGCTTTTACATGGCTTTCCCAATAGCTACACCTATTCGGGCACATATTTAAAGCATAAGGAGATTGATACTAAGTAACTCATTCTCTACTAACGAGGAGTACTCATCTCAAGAGGTACATTGGAATACAACATCTCAAATCACGAAGTTTAACCACCCCTTGTTCATATCATCTCGGTCCTAGGAATAACTTCACACGGATTCTCAACATTATAAATATAGGTTAAGGATAACTAGTGAACACCACATCTCAACTTACGAAAGGTATTCATCCTCTGACATATCTTAGAAAGCTCTTAAGATGTAGTGAGGTTGCTACTAAACACTTCATCTCAACTCACGAAGAGTGTTCACCCCAAAACATCCCTTTTTACTCAACTTAGCTTCATACATTCATTTAAGTGTGTGTGTGTACATGTGAGCACGCCCTGCATATAAGCATCATTTCATTCACATTACTTCTATACATGTTTTAAACCTTCATTAATCAAATCACACACTTTACATGCTTCAGATAATCATATACTTCATTTAGGCATAATCTAGGTCAAACATGCAATTCAAGCTTCACAAAAACACAATACAAGACCCATTTTCAATATAACTTCATTTCACATACTAGGACTTCAAACCATACTCACAATACATACTAACTTATATCAAGTTCATCAAGTAAACACTGCCACCAAGAAGGTGGACCATACAACTCAAGAGCAATTTATAATAAGAATTATACAATATAATAAACTCACCATTAAACCAAGACATCACAAGATATAACCGATTTATCAATATTTCATCATAATAAGGCCCTCAGGGCAGTATCTAAATCATAATAACAACATAAGAAAACCAAAGTTCATACCCTACACAAACATGTTCACTTCACCCATTACTTAAGCTAAAAGTTTGAAATATGTATAAAAATGAGTTCATTAGGGTTTTGACATTAAAATAATTAATTAATGCTAGAATAAATACATTTGAATCATTAACACAATTTTACAAGAAGACCCATGCTTAGAATCAAAGATAGAAGAAAGTAGAGTTTGGAAACCCTTTTTGAAATATTTTAGAAAGGACTCCTTGGATGGAAGAGCGTTCAAGGATGGATACCATACCTCACATAGAAGAAACCCCAATGATTTTTTATGAAGAAACGCCCACCAACCACCCTCCTAGTTCCTTCTTGAGTTCTAGCTTTCATGGTGACTTGAGAGAGTCTTCTAAGAGAGGAGTTTTGGGTTTTCGGAAATGGAGTGTAAAATTGGGTATTAGGGTTTATAACACTTTAATATACCTAAATAATGCTAAAAATGACTTCCTAGGTTCATAAAAAACTTGGGGTGAATTTACCAAACACCCCAAGCCTTGGAAGATTTTTCACAGCTTTGGACAATCTCCATCGACGGTTTGCAACCAACGGACCATCTGTCCATCAACGGTCCGTTGGTGGGGTCTTGTGGTTTTATACTTAGCTCCATTTGGAGCCTGGAAAACTTACCTTGCAGGTCCAATCGACGGGGCAAGACGACGGACCGTTGATTAGACCACTCGCCGTCGTTTGCCTTCGTTGGTTGACATTGCCAAGGCAGTTTAGGTCCTTCTCTTGGCCCTCTCTAGGTCCCCTTGTGGGTCCTAGGTTGGGTATTTCCCGGACATTAAGCCCCTAAAATAATTTATCTAGGTCTTAGAAACATCTCACACCAGTTTCAAGAAAAATAAAGACGTAAAACTCACTCAAACACATCAAGACACACAAGTACTTTCTAAGGCATATCTTTCGAACGTCATGGACGTTCTTGGTCGTTTGACCTTCAAACTTAACAAAACTTCAAACATTGCCTAAGAACACTAATGTTACTTATTTTATCTTAAAATTAACTCGATAAGCAACCACGAAGCTCTAGTTCACCATAGTTTGTTTTAGGACATTAAAAACATATTCAACTCTGAGACGACGGAAGTGGATTACGGTCCGTCGATTGATTGATGGACCGTTCTGCACGTCCATCATTTCCAATTGAGACCCTATTTTAAGAGAGTTTAAAAATTATTCTAAGTGATAGATGACTTAAGTGGACTACGGTTCGTCGATTGATCGATGGGCAATTCTGCACGTCCGTCGTTTCCAACTGAGAGGTTTGTATAATAAAGAATCTAATTAATTCCTAAGTTTCCAACGACTTACAATATTGACAGAACGTCGATTGATCGACAAGCTGTCGATAGTGCCTGTCAACTAGTACTAAAAGTCGGAACTGGAATGTGTTTTGTGTATCCTTTCTCTGTTTTGTTTGTTTTGAGTGTGTAGCAAGATTGCTATAACTGCTTTACAAGTACATATGGCCCCCAAATAGGACATCATTTATTCCAGGCGCAGGTCCAAGTTTGTGGCACCATCGTGTTGGATGATTGGCACTTTCGATAATGAGCGGGATCCCGAATATGTGCCCCCAGGCACCCGCACCACAACACTAGATGCACGAGGAACTCGGGATACCACCCAGAAGGTGGCCTCCGGCGTATTCACAGCCTCCAAGTCTGATGAGGAGCACACACAGATCGACACACCATCTGGGTCTGCCTTGGTTTCTAAAGGAGCGTTTGGATCTGAAGCTGCAACAGGCTCAGCGTCGGCTCATTCTTTTGGGTCAAATGAGGCACTGCCTCCGGTTCTGGATCACCTGGAGCCACTCACTCGGAGGTACCTGCCCTCCAAGCCTCGTCTGATGAGGCTCATACTTCAGAGTCTGCTCCGGCACCCCAGGATGTTGTCCCTGCAACGGTTCCTGAGGAGATAAACCAGTGGTGCATAAATGGTCAATACCAAGACTACATGGACGCAAAGGTTCTAAGTGACAAGGGGGTGATGACCCGATTGTAGGGGCGGATCTACATGCAATATAGGGGGTTCACCCGAACCCCCTTCGTCGAAAAATTACACAGTATATACAAGATCAAATTCTGATTTTATGAGTATATTAATTAAAATGAACCCCCTAAATATTAAAGAGAAGGATGGCATAATGGATAAAGGGTTCATGTTTCGCCGTGAATGTCCGAGTTCGATTCTCACTACTTGTATAGTTTTTCACCTTTTTTTTCCTTTAAAAAGGCTGAGAAAATTTTGGGCCCAGATTCCCAACCAAATGAAAAGGCTTCATTGGTTCAATGTGAAGTTTTATCCTTTTTATTTTTTATTATTTTCTGTTTTCAATTTCTCTTTGTATTCTTTGTAATTTTCTGTTTTTATTTTATAGTTTTCATTTTGTTTCTATGTAAGTGCTCTTTTAATGTAATATATATATATATATATATATATATATATATATATATATATATATAAGTTGAAGAAATGATCTATTCTACTTAAATTTTAAATTGAGTTTAAAAAGTATTTATATAAAATTAAGTAAATTAAATTTAACAAAACAAAGAAATATAAAATTTGTGCATATTTTTTGAACAAAATCTGTTTAATTAAATTTTCTTTGTTTAATTTCATTGTACATTATCAATTTTATTTTAAGGAGATGAAAATTAAACTAATTTTGATTTATTGATTATTTATTTATTTATTTTACAAATGACTAACCAAGTAAATTGTATTAAATGAATTAGAAAAACATTGATGCCATTTATTTATTTCTTGAATATGTCAATTTTAACCCCTTTTAGAAGATCTTAGTCTTAGGTGATTTTTATTGTAACATATGATTGAGAGGCTACTAAATTTAGTATTTCTTTTTTTAAAAAAAACACTGCAAAACGTAAAGGAAAAAAACACAAGAATTTGAAAAAAGAACTCGATGGAGCAGAATAAAAAGTAAGAAGAACCTAAACATGGTATAACAAGACAAGTTAAATTTAGCGAGTTAAGATTAATAATTTTTTTTCCATCTCACATGTTTATTACTTTATACTCGACCCCCCTTGAAAAATATCCTCGCTCCGCCACTGCCCGATTGGTCATAGTCGAGCGGAGAGTTCTTACAGGGAGCCTTCACAGAGTCCCTGATGTGCAGAGATTGTTCACCTGCCATAGGCTCGAGTGGATGGTTAGGAGTCTGGGATCATATAGCGAGGAGATGGATATTTCTCCTACTACCATCCGCATTTTCCTGTACGGTGCTTCCACTGATGTTACATGGAGCCCCCTTACTCTGGAGTTTGATTACAGGTGGGATATAGTCAAGATTTTCCACTTTAAGAGGACCGTGGATCAGAGAGAGACCTCCAAGAGGTGGCTTGCACAGCACCTGTCCATTGACGGCGAGAGCAGACTGGGTGTTAGACCCAGAGGCCTTATCAGAAAGGCCAACCTCAATTTCACAGCCAAGTTCATCTGACTGTTAGTTCGCCACCACCTATACCCGACTGCAGCAGATAATATTCTTACTTGGGATAGAGCAATACTCGTAGCAGCCTTGGTGGTAGGTTTGGAGATCGCTTTGCGAAGCTTTTGGTCACGGTGATACATGAGAGGGCTTTCAAGTCCTCCACTACTTACCCATTCGCATGTTTGATCTTCCATCTATGCAGGGATGCTAGAGAGCCCATTTGGCATCGTTATAACCTCCGCACTTCTGTAGGGACTGTTGATATAGGTCTCATCAGGGATGAGGTCAATGTGGCGGCACCGCGGAGAGGGCCTAGAGTTGAGTTGCAGCCACTAAGTAAAAATTTGGCGGATACGGTAGAGTTAGCCCAAGGGGCTGATACTGCTACTTCAGAGCCCACTTACATCGGGTAAATGGAAAGTGTGTGTTAGGGTGAAGTCTGAGTAACCCAACTCACGATCCTCTCTTTGGGGTTTTCTTGCCTGTGTCCTTTTGCCCCAATAGACTGATTACTTTACTGTTGAACTGGCATGTCGTAACATGTAAAAAGTATGAAAGCATGACATATGAAGCATGATGGCTAAGCATGAATGATATCCCATCCTAATAAAATGCTTGCATGAATAGGTACAAAGAAGTTGAATCTGTTGGCTCTAATCATGACATAGAGATTCACCCGCTGCATGACCCTCAAACAAACATTCAAACTAGGTGTCTGACAATCTGATAGGGTAAGACGTGTCAAGAGAGTGTGAGGAAGTTTGATTGTTCCATTGTTGGTACCTAGCTAGCACTTGCCCGGTTGGTCCTGCAAAAGAAATGTGTGTTAAACGTCTAGTAAAGGATCATAGGCTCTTGTTCGAATTAGCAAACATCTAGCCTAAAATAAAGTGAACCAAATGAAATTGTTATCCCTTTTTTATCCAAATATGTTGAGCCTATAATAGACCTTTTTTGTTTCACCAAGTCACCTTCCCTAGGTTTAATGTGTTGGCCCTGGTCCCTCCTTGGACATGTGCACCTCAACTTAGGTCAAAAGCCTAAGTTGAGGGTGACTAATACCAAAACTGACCTCGTCTTGGCCCTAACCCAACCTTGGGTAATGTGTACCTCGACTCATGGCAAAGCCATAAGTTAAGGGTGGCTATTATGAGTAATGACCCGAAAAGTGGGTATGATAAGAGTAATATGGAAAAGAAAAGAAAAAGTGATCAAGAGAGGTGACTCAGTCAAAATTATCAATTGAATAAAAAAAAAGATAAAATAAAGAAAAAGAGTTGAACAAAAAGATGTAAGAGTCACTTCCACAAAGAACAAAGGAGTAAGCAAGGCGAAGATGAAAAGAAAAGAAAAGTAGGGCATACGAGATAATGAAAGAGTAGGACGCTTAGTCAGAATGTCAAGGATACCATACCTGACCCTGAGCCTACGTTACAAGCCAAGAAATTCCTATCGTGACCCTAGAGTCTAATATGGCGAACTTAAGTAGTGAAAATAAGGGCAAGCCTACGGCGACAAGTACTAACTAGGTGTGAATTGTTTTGAGCGTGAGTGTTGAATAATGATCCGTGTACCTAAAGTTAAAATCACTGTGCGAAAAAGGAGGATTTCTTTTAAAGTGAGGGCACAAGTTGCAATATCGGAAAGTGAGGCAAAATAGTAGAGGCGTTGGTGCATGGTGAGTTTATATCATGGTCAGATCCACATGAGTTAGCTTATCGAACCTAAGAGTAGAAGCATGCACCAAAGCAAAGAAAAAGTTGAGATTAATAGCCATGTGATTGCGAAAGTTTTAAAGAGTATACTTTTGTACAAAGTGTTGTGTTGATTCATAGTGCATCGCTTGAGGATAAACAACAAATTTAAGTTGAGGGTATTGATGTACCGTGGTTTCACGATACTTTCAATGTTTTTTCCTTGAGATTGGTGTGTGTATAGAGACTTTTTATACTAGTTTCAACATGTTTTTATCTTTGTTTTGCAGGGAAGATGTCCAAACCCAAAATGCAGAAGACAACTAGATTTAGTGCAGAGGTGACCCACGAAGGCTATCAACGGTCTGTCGTTCTATCGACGGACCATAGATGATGACCGTCGACTGATAGGTCAGGCATCTGGAGAAATTTGGGAAAATCTAACTAAGTGTGGGGCTACGGAAGGATAGACGGTTCGTTGATTGATCGACGGACCATCCTGTTGAATCATCGTTAAGTTCAGATATAGTCCCAGTACCTGAAGTTGAAGAAAGTCTAATTATGGAACGACGGAAGGCATCGACGAACTGTAGACGCATCGACGGACTGTGTTGTTAGTCCGTCGATTGATTCAAAGAGGATGCCAACCGAAGGATGACAAAGATGTTAGTTCTTGTTTGACGGAGGCAGCCGACGTCCGTCGTTTCATCGACGGACCGTCTATGGGGGTCGTCGATTACAGTCGCATTTTTGGACAACTTTCCTTATTTTAATTCCTTTTAATGTAGGACCATGTTTTCAATAAATAGGGTGTAAAACCTCATTTTTGGGTTGGATTCTATTACGATTGTTCTTAGTTTATTTTAGGAGATTAAGTTTTGCAACTTTAGCATTAATTCAATTTCCAGATTTGGTTTTCAAGTGATTTCTTGTTATTTCCAGTTGAATTTATGGATTTTCTTCGAATTGCCAAAGTAAGTTCTTGTTTTATTATTTAACAACGATGAATTGTGTCCTTATATGCATGGGTAACTAAATCCAAAACTAGGGTTGTGGGAACCATGGGTGATTAACAAAGTAACCCTAGCTTAATAACCATTCTCAAATAGGTTATTACTTGTATTGATAATTATTTTGTTTAATAGTCTTTTTAAGGAGTGCACACATTTGAACTAGCCTTGTTACTACTTGCCGCACCAAGGAGGTAGTAATAAGAAAATAATTATCAACATAGATTTAGTGGGATACTATCTAATTGGCTAGTCTCGATTGGTGCAAAGTAATAACTAAGCCATACATCAAATATGATCTCGAATATGAAGTAAAGATAAGGGTTAGTAGCTTATACACACGTAGCCGGACCAAGGCACGGGGTGAAATTTTCTAAATGCCGGACCAAGGTACGGGGTTAAATTGTCTAAATCCGGACTAAGGATTTAGAGATACCTAACTTATCACTTTGCATGAAAAATACTAGGTAAGAATTTTTATAGTTAGGAATACGGCGTTACGAACCTATGGGGAACACTTACACCCTAGTTTCTCTCACAACTTGATAAAAAACAAAGCTTTACCCTTGTTAATTATTTTACTTAGAGTTATTAAAGAATTTTCTTTCACACACACACACCCTTTTTATTTACTTGTTTTTGGAGAGAATTGGACTAAATAGGAGTAATTGTAAATTGAAGTTAAGTCTAATCCATTTTCTTCGTGGGATCGACTCCAACCTAATAGTTGGGTTCTTTACTTGATACGACCTCTTATACTTCTTTAGGGAGGTGTAATTTGAGCGTACATTGGCTGCGCGTCGCGCAACCTGCACTGAGAAGGGAAAATTTTGCCCTATGACGCGGGGCCATTGTCACTTCCCGAGAGTACACCCTAGAAGATGTGGCACTCTCGGAGTGCAACATGGTGTACTTGACCTCTCAGAGGTCTTGTACAAGACCTTGACATCATTCATTGCATACATGTATGAAAAGTAGTGCGAAATTAAAACTTTTCACACAATCTTTAATATAAAATCCATAGGAAAATACTAAGTCTCAACAGATGCCATCCTTAGACTTAAGAATATTTGGGACACGGCTCTTACAATATGAAATGTAGAATTACTTAGACTATAAAAATACTTGAATTAAAGAAATCTAAAGACGATTATGCCCTCGAGTCAAGTGAGGACATACTTCAACTTTGCTTGAACGATTACTAGATTCCAATCTTGCTTCAACGACACCTCTCACCTGCTAACAACACCTTTAGAGATAGAGAAAAGTATGGAATTAGTACAAACACATGTACTAAGTATGACTTAATGAATAAAATCATGAGAAACGGACATTTATGAGAAATATGATCTTTTTGATTAAAACATCACATTAAAAGTATAAGAACCACATTTAAGCACCAAACATCACATTTAGAAAAACAACACAAGTCATACGCAATCTATACAAATTTAATACACCTTACAGTGAGCTTATAGTAAACTTCACTGTAACTTCCTATAAAACTCACACCTTAAATTATAGCATCAATAACACCTACAAATCACACAACCATGAGATCCTCCTACCAAATGTGATTCTAAGGCTCACTAAAGTGAGTAATGAAGCGACCGTCCATACAATCCATTACACAGACCTAAGAAATCCTTTAGAGAACCTAGGATAAGATCATTCTCACTTCATACCACAACATATATATGATATAACATTCTCCTCCCAAAGGTTATTAAAAGACTTACTTAAGAAATTCAAGAAGAGAACGCCTATACACCCTCTCCAAGTTACCTAAATAATCCTTAAGACTATCTAAGTTTAGATCATGTCTACTTTATCGACCAACTTTCCTATCTAGAGTCATTCTTAAGACTTCCCTAGGTAAGACATGAAGAGACCATCCTTTATGCCCCCTTCACACCTTAACTAGGCAACCCTTAAACTACTCTAGATAAGTACTTAGTCATTTACATGCTTTCTAACTAAATTCATTATATTTATTAGTTCATTTAAGAGACATTCAACATATAAGAACATTTAGGTAATGGTATTGGAGAAGACCTAGGGAGTCACGCACTAACATCTTCAAAGCCTAATCGTGCAATGTCTAGATAGCGTCTCATACCACTACCTAAAATTCATAGAACTTCTCCAACACTAGTAGGTATCCCATATTATGAGAATAGGCAATAACCTACATAGACCATACTAGCTATTCATGGAATCCGGAGTCATGAACCTACTCCGATCGAAGTTTGTTCTACGGGCCAATGGTAGAACTAGGACATATCATATGTAGGCATATGGTTAAGGAATATGAAGGGTTTCTTTGTTCGCTTATGTCATCCTACATAGAGCAACTTCCCAAACCATACTCACTCGGTGCTAGACTTTTTTCTCATAGAGTATTTCATTAAAGGAGTACATGAAGAGGTTACATATCTAGTTCACAACCCAATCACATTACACCTTACCAAAGAGGGTCCACTAAGGCTACCTACAATGCCTAAGAGGATAGCTCAATGCCGTTCCTAAGGATGATTTCATGCCGTATCATCCAACCAACATTAAGTCCACCATTCACACAAGAAGGATACCATTACGAATTTCAATTTCAAGGATATTATATAACCTTACATCTAAGATGAATGTTCCATATAAAGGACCTTCTTAACAATGTTCAAGGTCACATGTAAATCACACATACAAGACTAATAGGCTTTAGCATACTAATTCAAGAAGTCATATTAACATTATACATGTATCAAGTAAGGGACACAAGTCTACCAAAACAAGATACACACACTTCACCATACCATACACATAGAATACTATTCTAGAGCACCTAGAGACAACCAAGTCAACTATAAGTCACCCTATACACTACTATAGAACCATCAATATAACCATCAAAATACTTATATAACCAAGTAGGAAGAATCATACATCAACCCTAAGACTGCACATATCAGGACGTAGTCATAGTCTAACATGATCAACTAATGTCAATAGAAGAACACATACTTTTACCTTACTCCAAATTAGATAGATATGGTCATACTACACATAAATAAACTACACAAAACATCATAATACATCAAGTAATGACGACAAGGCCGTGGTCATCATAATTCATAAAGTAACACCGACGAGGCCACATAATTCACAAGTAAAGCACATAGCACTGCAACCATAAGTGGAAGATACCAATTACAACACAATTGAAGACCTAAATTACATAATATAAAGAGAATTAGGGCAGCGTACCACCAATCCACTCTCACAACTTCAATCCATAGCTAAATCATCCAACACAATACCCAAAGGCCCTTACCCATGGCCATGATCACCAATTCAATTCAATAATTACAATAGACAATGAATCAAAGGTAATTCAATATATATTTATAAATTTAGGGCAGCATAATAAAAATTCTAACATGATTCTATCATACATCAATAGCCCTAATTAAACTACACAAGAATTCAATAGCATTAAGATATAATCAAGCCACCCACAAAATAGTCAAAACTAGGGTTCATGAATTGCATGAGTTCATAGAGTAATTAGGTTAAAACCATCAAATTAACATCAATTAAATCAATATGTAATGTGTTTTATGCAAGAACCCATGGATATATATCAAAATTGGACAATTTCATCTTTTAAAGACTATGGAAATCACTTTGAAGTTTAACTCATTGAAGAAAAGAGATTCAACGATGAAGAATCATAACTCAATTGATTATAGACCACGAATTTGATGAAGAATCACCAACTAATCTTCAATCCAATCTCTATCTTGAGTTTTGACTTCAATGGAGTTCTAGAGAGTTTCTTAGAAATTTTGGGTTTTGATTTGGAATAATGAATTCATCTAGGTTTTTAGGACTTATAATCCCACTTGAAATACCCAAAACACCCTTTTAAACCACACAAACATTTATTTGGACGTGGGTGAATTGTTACACTGAATCGGTGAAATTAAAGACTCAATTGACGCCTGCCCATCAACGCATCATAGCCCAATCAACGGACCGTCCTCCTGGTATGTGGTTTGGGTCAGTGGCTAGCCAAAAGAAGGCATAGTCCACCAGCCTAAGTTTCAACCTACTCCCTCCATCTACGGTGCGTCGACTGAACTATTGGCCATTAATTGCCAACCGTAGGTGAGGCTGGTTTTAACAGCTTTTGTCTACTTGGTGGGTCCTTCCTCAAGGACCCTTCATTGGTCCTTGGGGACTTTTTCCAGGACTTTTCCAACTTGAATATGTTCGTATACAAGTTTAAGACCTCTCACATCAATTTCATCCAAAACAAACACGTAAAACTCAACGAAAAATACTAAGACACACAAGGTCGTTTCAGGCAAACCTTTCGAACGTATGGACGTTCTTGGACGTTTGAACTCCAAACTTCATGAAACTTTAACCACTGCCTCCTAACATCATTATAAACCATTTTAGGACTTCAAAACATTAATACACAAGTGTTAATCTCTAGTTTCACGTAAGTCGTTTTAGAGGTGTTACAACCATCACAAACTATTCTGTCTCAAAATTTTCCAAAACCAAGAAATTAAAAATGCCTCTGCGACGCACAGTGACCTTCCGGTTTTGGTCGCGTCATTTTAAATTCAAATTTGAATTGGCTAAAATTTCCAAAAAGTGCAAGGGTCTTTTGGGTAATTTAGGGATGACTTATTGACGGTTATTGAGTCTTTTTAAACCCCTAACCTCACCAATCAAAGCTAGAGGTGAACTTAGGTTTAAGAAGAGGGATCAAAATGAAGATTTTTCTAGTGCACCTAAGGCTAACTATGAAAGGGGTAGTGGTTCCCAACATAATAAACCTACTTGCTCAAACTCTAGTAAGAAACATTTTGGGAAGTGTCTAGCTGGTACTAGTGGGGATATGTATGTGGGAATAATGATCACAAGGTGAGATATTATCCTACTATTGCTACTAAAGGAACAGATGTCAAACAAGCTCCTTTTAATAGTACGATTGTTGGAGAAGAAAATAAGAGTCTTTTCAAGCTAACAAACAAGCAAATTCGGATAAAGGTGCTGGTAATAGTTTTCCCTTTTGTTTTTTGATGGGTTTGTTCTAAGTGGGGGAGCATTGTAAGTGGTGGGTATGATGATATTTTTTCTCTTTTCTCCTATTCTAATCAAGCTTGAGAATTAGAATTTCCTAGCAGCATATTGCATGTTTTGGGAGACTTTGTGAAAATGATTTCCATTAATCTCCTTATATTTTGAACATTTTTCATGAGTTTATGTTTATAAATATTAAAATGATTTTTATTCACTTTGGCCTTCATATTAGTATGTTTCTATAATAAATTGCATAAATGGTGCATGAGATGATTTATGAGCATGCTAAAATATGGTATTGAAAATGTTGCATAAACGTGCTTTTATGAGAGATTGGCATGATGTGCTTAAAAATGTTGGAGGGGCATGATATAATGTGGATAAGGAAGTTCCTCCAAAAGTGCAATGAGAAATGTGGAGTCTTATTGCATGATGAGTTTGTAGATGTTGTTCCTGCCTTCTTGTTGTGTTTTGAGTCTATATCTATGAAATTGACGTTTCTTATAGCATTATATATTGAATGAAATTTTTCAATGTATGATGGTGGTCTGCTAGACTTGAGTCTTTACCACTTGAAAGTGTTTGACGTGTTTCAAGTGTCATTCGAGGATAAATGTTTCCAAGTGGGGGATAATGTAACGAACCTCAAAATAAAATACGATAAAATAGAGCTTCACGTGTGTTTCTTGAGTTAATAACTTGCTAAATTAATGAGAAACATTATCCAAGGTCTGGAATGAGTGGCTTTTAGGTCAAACGTCAAGGAACGACCTAGACATTTGAAAACTAGTCTTGTGTGTGCTAGTGTATCCTTGTATGTTGTATGTGTTTTGGTGTGTATTTTGGAGTCTAAAATTCTAAGTGGTGACCCTAGTGACTAGATGGTCATTTTTAGGGTAAGAACATCAGGGTACGACTCCCCAAAAACCACCCTAAGTGTCCTTGAGGAGGACCCAAACATTGGCCGAAAAATTTCCTAGGCAGCCTTGATTGATGCCCTTGGTTGAAGCCCCATCAACCCATCGACGCACCGTCAAAAGGGGTGTGGATCCACACTTAGTCGTGGGAGATAATCCCCCAAAATTGTTAGTCTTAGTCACCATTGACGGACCAGTGACGCCCCATCAACCCATTGGTGGTCCATCAATGGGGGCTCATGGTTTGGTATTCAATTTCCTACAGGGTTTCGGCCAAGCCAAGGGTGGTTTGGTAAATACCACCCTTGTCTAAATAAATGGGGGGACGGTTATGTTAGGTTATTTAGGATATTTTAAGTTTAATTGAACTCTAAAACCTAGAATTAAACTTCACTCTTCAAAACTCAATACCCTTCCCTCCCTAAAGTTCTCTCAAAACTCCATAAAAGCTTAGAGTCAAATTGGACCTTGGATTGAAGGTTTCCATTGATTTATTCATTAATTTCATGGGATTCTAAATACTAAGGTATGGTGACTCTTTATATATACAGTTAGATTCCTCTCTAGAGCCAATTCTTAAATAGTTTTCAAGTTATCGGAAGGTGATCAAAACCCCAATTCTTCCTCAAACTCATGGATTCTTGCATCAAATGGTTTCAAACGAATTGTTATGATTATATTATGGTTAATTGATGATTTAAAGTGAAAAAATCCTTGAATCTATGATCTCTCTAATTCCTTAATTTTGGCTTGAAAAGTGGGTTTGATAATTGTGATTGTCTACGGATAGAATTATATTTAGATTGGTTTATAACATTGATCCTTGTTGTTATCTATCTCTATATATGATGAATTGTGGATGTAAGGATTTGGCTGTAATCTTGACCTTATGGGCATGAAGATGGGTAATTTCTCATGATATGATTGGAAGTATTGAAAGACGATTAATGATGAAACGTGATTTTGTAGAAGGGTGAGTTAATTCAATTGTTTAGTATAGTAGGATTGCCTTGTATGGTTTGATCCACTTCTAGGGGAGCTTTTTACTTCTTTTTCTTATTTTATTGTGATCTTGATGGCTCTATGATGTGAATTGAAGGTTGGTTATGTTGTTATGTGAAAGATAGGCATATTTCAAAGTTTTGATATGATGATAAGATGAACTTGTATAAAGATGTGTGATAATGTGAAAGAAAGCATGTTTCTCTAAATGTTGGTATGTGACGATGAAGGACTATAAAGAGTATCTATATATGTATATTGTGTCTTGTTTAGGTAGACCTAGTTGTCCCTACTTGATACATGAATTATGCCCCTTCTTGATGAGTCTGGAACCCTAAGTTAATGTGCAAACCTTGAATATGAAAAAAAAGGTTTATAATGAAGTGAATCAGATAGACCTAGCATTGTACCCGTTTCATGAATGAGCTATCCTAATAAAGCTTGATTTGTAGACCCTTCTTGATCCCTTCTTGGTAGTGGTATTAAGAGTTGGTATAGCTTAGAGATGGTACATTCTCAAATACCGTTATGTGAATGAACTTAATCTAGGAGAACATAGGCAAAGAACCGAGTGGATATGCTTAAGGTAGTAGCTCTACTTGAAGTATGAGACTAGAGTAAAAAGAAGAATTTTGATAACCCTAAACCATGTTCCTACATAGGATGTGTCCTTAGTTATACCTTTGGAATGTAGAACACCTCCACAGTGAGGGGTCTTATGACAACGGATTCCAGACCTAGATAGTATGGTTTATGTCGGTTAATGTCTATACTCATCATATGGGATGTGCACTCTAGTTATTGGATAGGTTCTACAATGTGTAGGTAGTGGAATGAGATGCTATCTACACATGGTACGAGTATGATTTGAAGATGCTAAAGTGAGTTCCCTAGGTCTTCCATGACCATTATGTGATGTCCCGTAAATACATGAATGTCTTCTATAGTATCTCTAGTAATGATTGTTGACTTGTTGTGGTTGTTGGAGAGGAAATATCCTTATCTTTTGTAGTCTTGAGGAACACAGGTGTGTATTGAAGAGGTTGTATGGACGGTCTCTTCATGTCTTACTTAGGTGGGTCTTAGGATAACCTTAGGTAGAGGGTCTAAATGGATAAAGGGGTTACTTAAAGATTATGGTCTTATCGTGAAGATTATTTGAGTATTATCTTATGTGGTTGATGATGGACTTGTATGATATCTTTTCCACTTCCTTAATGATGTTTTTACCAAAATTACATGAAAAGCATCTTTCAACTAAAGTGTCCCTGCTTACATGATTTCTTGCATGGTCATCATACTTAGTGCTTAGTTGTACTAAATACATATTCTTCTCTATTTCTACAAGTGTAGGTAGTGGAAAGTGAGGATCCCTAGAGTTGAATATTGGGAATTAGATTGTTTTTCAAGACTCTTGGGTTTTAATGAGTTAATAACTTCTTAAAATAATGAAGAATAGTTTTATAAATCATATTTTAAGAGTTCTGAAGTCAAACATCAAGGGATGACCAAGACGTTCGAAAACTAGTCTTTTGTGTATTGGTGTGTTCTTGTTTGTTGTATGTGTTTTAATGTAGTTTTTGGAGTCTAAAATCATTGGGGATGATCCTAACACCTAGAGTACATGCTTAGGGTCAAAATGTCTAGGAACAACTCCCCAAGGACCAACCAAAGGGTCTTTGAGATGGGCCCAAGCTTGGACAAGGTGCTGCTAAGAAAGCATGGTGGCAGAACCTTGAGGGAGCCACTCCACTTCGCTAACCTGCTCCTTCAAGGAATAAAAAGTTGGTCTGTCACGGACCTCATCGCGGACCCTTTTTTCAAAACACTAATTTCCAGAAACTTGTGGGAACACCTCCATGACGCGGACTTGTTCCCTAACGATAATTCTGAAAATAAAAGTTAAGTTTGACTTGTTTAAAAGGTCGAATTAATGTAGGGGTGATTAGGTTATTTTGGAGGTGTATTATATATTGATTTTTCGTCATTTTACACCCATTACCCCAATAAAAAAAACCAGCCCTCAATTACAATTGAAAAAAATTGAAGCTCTCCCTTCTCTCTAAATTCTCTCTCTAGTCAAATCCTCCATTGAAGAACCTTCAAGCTCCAAGGAAGAGGATAAAATTCTCCAAGTTTCCAACCTAAATTTCGTGGGTATATATTCAATAAGGTATGTTGATTTCATCCTTGATTCTTCTATTATTCAAGGAGCCAATTTCTGAGGCTTTTCAAAAGATCTCAAAAAACATCCTAAAACCCTATTTTGAATTCTAAGCATGGTTTCTTGCATTAAAAGGTTTAAATTGATAATTTATGAAGTATTTAATGTTAATTAATGATTTTATGATAAAAAACACCATGGACCCATGTTTTTCTTGAATTCCTAATTGCGACTTTGAAGTGGGTGTATTGATTATGACCTAATTATGTTAGAATCGTGTTTAGATTGTTATGGGCTATTGAATTATATGTTGATCATTGTTGGAATTATTCATAGTTTTAATTTATAGTATTTATATCTATCTTTGGTTTTGTAAATCATTGAGCTGTATGAATTGGTGGTCTAGCCTTATGGCATTGTAATTGGTAAGTTCTCGTGTTGCGTGAAATTGTTGGGGATGTTAAGGAATGGTGATTGTGGCTATTGGAAGGTGGTAATTTGACTAGTTCCATTATTTAATGTAGAATTGATATTGAATTGCTATTGATCGGTATGGTCCACTTATGTTGGCAGTGCTTAATTGTTATAAATGTTATGAACATGGCCTTGTCAACATTATTATGTGAATTGTGGTATTATCATGTCATAGTATATGTGAATGTATAAGGTGAATGTGCTCATGCGATGTCCATATGATCTTGCATAGGTGCTATAATGATATAATTGAAAGTACTTCTTCTCTAATTGTCGATATATGATGATAAAGGACTAAGAAGAGTATTTATTGAATGATGTTGTATCTTGTGTTGGTAGACTTAGTTGTCCCTACTTGGTACATGATGTAAGACCTCGAAAATGAGATAAGGTGTCTAGAGCCTAAAATGTTCGTCTTATCGTTATAAGGTCCTAAAATGCCTTATTATGTGATATAGAGGCAGTGTGCAAAGTTTGAAGTGATTTGGAAGTTGAACGTCAAGGGATGTCCAAGACGTTCGACGAATAGTCGCTTATGTGCCTCATGTGTGTATGCATGCCTAAATTGTGTGAAATGAGTCAAATAAGTCTTGAAATGGTTTTAAATGATGTTTAATGTTATTATATGAAGTTTTGTGAAGTTTGGAGGTCAAACGCCCAAGAACGTCCAAGGCGTTCGAAAGATAGCCCCTAAGACGTTCATCGTATGACATGTTGGGGTCAAGGCTGTTTGGACATCTTGTAGGTGTTTGTTTTGGATGAAACTTATGTGGTAGGTCTATAACATGTTAAGGTTTGAAATCGCGTTGGAAATGTCCGGGTACGACTTCTAAAGGGCCCCACAAGAGGCCCCAAAAGAAGGACCTCAAGGCTGCCTAAACACTGCCTGGGCAGTGTCTCTTGACGGACCCAATGACGGACCGTTGGGCCCCCAACGGACCGTCAGGCAGGTCCCGTCGAAGGAGACTTGCCTTGGCAGGTTGTAGGCCAAGAAATTGGCCAAGTCCCCTGCGACGGAGGCTGCCACGGCCCGTCATGGCCATGATGCCCCGTCATGGGCCTCGTCGCGGGTGGCCTGCTAGTTAACTGCCTGCGTGCTGCCTCTTAAAGGGGTGAATGGTAAATTCACCCCACGTCCTAACCTGACTATAATAGGTTTAATTAAGTGATTTTAGGTATATATAAGCCATCCAAAACGTGATTTACCCATTCTCAAATCCTCTCACTCAAATTGAACCCTTCCTCTCCAAAAAATATTCTCTCTAGAAACCCCCATGGTTTTTGAAGCTCAAGAACAGCTTGTAGATGGGATTCTCATGGGTTCTTCATCAAGTTTTATGGGTATTCATGAAGATTAAGGTATGGTGATCTTCATCTCTAGTTATCTTTTCATCTAGAGAGCCATTCTCAATGTTTTTCAAAGAAAGTTTATGATCAAAGTTCTTCTTCTCCAATCTAGCCATGGGTTCTTTCTCAAAACGTTTTTAATGATTAAATCATGATGAATTGAAGTTAACACAGTGATTTAAATGTGTTTTCACTCCAATTGCATGATGAACCCATGTTCCTTCCAAAATTGGTTTAGCCTTTGCATGGACTTTATGATTTCGGCTTGTTCTTGATGAATTGGTGATTCTCTTATGTTGAATTGCTTGTGGTTATTGTTATTTACATTAATTGATGTTGAATTAATGATGATCAGTCCATGATGATAAATATATGAAGAATTGAACATGAATAGCCTATGTTTCTACATGTTGTCTTGAAGTTGATTGTGAGATCGATTGAGTAGACTTTTAATTATGTATGAACTGCTTTAGCTACTGTTTTAGGGTGATGTAATGGATGAATTTTATATGTATAAATCCTAAATGATCTAATTAAGAAAGTCTTGCATGAATTGGTATAGATTCTTTAGGTTATGAAGTCAAGAAGCTAAGTATGTGATGGATCTTGAATTGTGATTAGATGATGCATGACTTAGGCTTGATTTCTTACCTAATTAGCTACTGCCTTAGAATCATATATGTATGAACTATGATCTAAAAATCAAAGTAAGGGAAGTTAGCTAATGATCAATGTTATCCTACTTTCCTAGTATGTTGAGATGTTGTATTACGTTATGGTATAATCTTGTAGCGACTTGTACATGGTTTCCTATATGTTTAAAGTACATTTAGCTACTGCCATATATGTATTTTATTGATGAATAAGGTGTATTGATCAATGATGATCAAAGGGTGAGAAATTGGTAAGAATGCTTATTCTCTTTACTCTTCTACTTCTCTATTCTTTATAGTAATGTTGATGAAGCCTTGTATGGCATTGTGTGGTATGGTCCACTTATGGTGGCGGTGTTTACGTTATTGTCATTATATATGTGTTGACCTTAGCCTTGAAGGCATATTGATGAACTTATGAACGTGTGCCTAAAATGATACTATGAGAAGCTTATGCCTACTTTCCTATTCTAGTTGTGAATTAGGTAGTGTGGCTATTGTATGAGCATGTATATAATCATGTTAGGGTATTGTATAGGTGCTGCCATTGATGTGTTAAAATGGTTAATAGCCTCTACCCATGTATTCCTTATATGAAAGTGTAAATAGCTAAAGTTAGGAGTATTGATTTCATGGTATATATTGCCTTGTCTCCTATGCTATTATGTGTTGTGTGCTATGTGCTTGAAAGTATAATGTGGTCTAATAGTGTGGCTGACTTAAGATGATATTGCTAGCCATGATGTGATCATATTGGTCAATGTACACACACTCTCACTTACATGCATATTACAAGTAGTATAAGTCATTGTGTCTAAATGAAAGGTAGTTCTCATATTCACTAGTGTCTACTACTATGCATATTAAGGTGATGCTTATGAATGTATGATTTGTATTCCCTTACTAGGATGACTTGATAGGTGTACTAGTATGGACAAGGGTATGGGACCTTGTTTATACATTGCACATGTGTACCTTGATAGGATAACTCCTAGGTTTGGTTCTTATGCGTATGAAGGATGATTATATGAATATGTTATGAATATGATGTACATGATATGATGAGGTATGAATGCGTATAGTGTCTTAGTAGGTTTATATGAAAGGATTGCTCATATAGTTATGCCTATAGACTTATGCATTGATATATGAAAGTGTGTGACTTGATGTGTTATGTGAAAGGTTTTCTCACATATATATATATACACTCACACACATGAATGATGATCTAGGGGCCTTGAGAGGGGTGCCCAAGAATGCTATGAATTCTAGATAGGTGCTTGAATATGCTATAAGCATATAAGTGATGGAATTCTAAAGCTTATGTTTTATAAACAAAGGTAATAAAGGCTTTTCAATAAAGGGAACTTAGCCTAGCACCGAGTGAACTTGACATTGAGAGGTGTTGACTTCCCTTAGAGGAATATTTCACCATTTGTCCCTTATAGAGTGTTGACTTCCCTTAGAGGAATAATCACCTATGGACCTACGTATGGTGTCGACTTCCCTTAGAGGAATACTCACCTATGTACTTACATGAAGTGTTGACTTTCCTTGAGGAATATTCACTCATGTTATCTCATGAGGTGAGGCCCCATTACCAAATGGTATATAGAGGGAATACCTATCTCTTAGTTCCATAAACTATGCTTGCCACATAGGATCTAGCAAAGTGAATTCACTTGATATGCTAGCATATGTGTTAATGTTCTACCTTGGCTAGGTAGTAACACCTTCCTTTGGTGTAAGGCTCTACAACACCAAATTCCATGATTAGCACCCATGGTCTTAGTGTCGGTTAAGGCTATGGTTTCCCTAAAGGTAAAATGGACAATGGAAGTAATTGAATAGGATCCTAACTAGGAGGACTTAAGGTAAGTTACTTAGGATAGATGGAAGTAATGAACCCATCTAGACATTGCACAAGTGACTCCTTAGGAAGTCTTAGGAAGGTTCTCTAATGCATATGATTATGTATGTGTCCTTTATGTATGATATTGTAGTCTTGGTTTGACTATGTTTATGTTGTACTATACTTCTATGATGGCATGTGTTGTCTTGTGTAGATACTATATATGGTATTCTCTTATGTTCCTAAGGTGATGCATTGCACCAAGTATCTCTAAAGGATTTGTTAGTAAGCAAATGAATTGAAAGAAAGAGTTAATGTCAAGGAGAGTGAGTTCACTATAAAGTGACCTCTATGTGTACTTATATTCTATATGTGCTTTTCTATGATGTTTGGCCTTTGATTGTGTTACTATGAAGTAAGTGGATGATATAAATGATATTGATAAAGGTTTTATGATGATTTACTCAAAATGGCATGAAGTATGATTTCAAAGGAAATGTCCCTTTTAAATGCATGGTTTTGCATGGTTGCCATACTTAGTACATTCTTGTGCTAATCCCATTATTCTTTACTTTTTACACAAAGTGTAGGTATTGGAATGCTTAAAGGAGGTCTATGATTGAGGAGCTTGATAGGTGATTTCCCAAGCTCAAGGAAAGGAATCCTTAAGTTCAAGGATGTCCTACTAATGTCCTTATTGTAAAGTCTATTTAGTAATGTATAACTTTGTATTATGTCTTAAGGGTTTTATCCTTAATGTACTTTAAAGTTGTTGAGTCTAAGATGTCAAAAGAGACTTAGAGTCTAATTATGTATTATGACTTATGTTTTATATATATATACGATGTGATGTTTCTAGCATATGATGTGCTATGAAAAGTTTTAAATTTTTCGCTAAATTTACTATATTAATGCAATGAATGATATGAGAGGCTTGTCTTAGACCTCCGAGAGGTCGACGACGCCGGTTACAATCCAAGATTGTACCCTATCTTCTAGGGTATGCTTTTGGGTTGTGACAAACTTGGTATCAGAGCCAGGTTTATAAAGCGGTTTTAGGTTCTAAGAAGTCTCATATTGCCACGTCTAGTAGAGTCTTGTATCATTGGTGGTGAGTCGCGACACATCAAATGGTACGAGAGGCTATAGGACGATAGAGTTTCCCTTCTTCATCAATCTTATATCGTGCCATAGAACTTAATTCTATAAGATCTCTCTCTTATGTTTTCTTGTCCGGTGGTCTTTTAGATGTGATTGATTGGATGAGATTGCTCTATGCTTGAGGGAGAAAAAGTGAGTTTAAAATGCTTATCTTCGTTTTATGGTTTGAATGAGTATGTGTGAAGGTGACACTTGTCCTTATTTGATGATGTATATACTAACTAGGGCGACTTGAAGGGTTAACTAGACTTAGGTAGGGGTATGGGACTCTACCTATGTCTTGCACTAGTTTGCCTTGATGGAGACCTTAGGAGGTTAATACTATGTATGTGTATGATGATGAATGTGAATGTGCTTATGAGATGATCTCTATGCTTATAATCATGTAAATAACCTAATGTGGTAAAAATATGGAGTTATCCATGCATGAAGGTTATAGATGAGTGGAGTATGATGCTAATTGTAGTTCTTGTTGGGTTACTTGGTTTAGTGAAGTTATGGAGCTTTACGTGATCATTGTACATGTTAACTCTATGAGGATTATGATTGGTCATCTTACCTTGCTTTATATGAAATATCTCTTATTGGATGATGTGATGCCAATTATGGCAATATATGAAATCTATGTGAAATAGCATGTTATAACGATGATGTATGTCATGATATAGTTGAAGCATGCTAGAAGTTATAGTGGTTAAAGTGATTTCTCTTAAATCGTGTATTCCTATATGATTTTGTATGATAGTATCCAAATATTAGGATTCGAACATGGATTATTTAATAACTACCCATGGAGGTATGCTATCCTATGAGTGTATGCGATTAAAAATGTGCATTGTTTTCCTTTGCATATAAATGATACTTGATGAGTTGCTAGCATAAATTGGAGTCTTTTATGGAGACTTGAATTGTAAATATAGTATGCATGCTTATGAAGAATGAGTTAGTAGAGCTTTGTATCTTATAATTCCATGCTTGTTCCATTAGATGTCTAAATGTTGCATTTTTGGATATTTGGAAGCATGCTCACTGTAAAGACTAGGCAACGTATTGTAATATATTTGGAGAACCTACTAAATTGTCATTTGATTGGACGTTATTGAAAAACGTGTAGAATTTATGAATATGAACATGATAAGGAATGTGGAAAAGAATCCTTGCTTTTTAGATTTGAGGATGAAAATCTTATGACATGATGAGTTGTAGAGTTATTTCTAAACTTCTTGTTGTGTATGAACTTCCTTGTTGTTTTCCGCTAATGATGTATGACCTTAGTGTCTATTGCATTGTAGGAAGACCTTATGTGAATCAAATAGTATGATCAAAGTTGATGGTTGAGGATGATTTGCCTAAAATGATAAGGTTTAGAATGCCTTAGTGTTGTTAAATTGAATTAATGAAAATTCTCTCTAAAGTAGTAATCACTTTAAGTGATGAATGTGAAGGTTTTGTATTTGAAATCCTCTATATGTTGGGTTAAGTTGCTCTTAAGTTGGTTTACCCTAAGTGGGGGATGGTGTTTGAGTGGTGAGATTGTAGAAATTGTCTACATTGTTCTTCTATTCTTACACGAATTTGAAAATATGAATTCTTAGTATGCTTGTTCATGAAAATAGTCTTGCATAAAGTGTGAATTGCATGATCTTTATATGATTGGTATGAATTAATTGACATCATCTTAGAGACGTGGTGAATTTTCCAAAGGGCATGAAAAGAAATTTTTGATAAAATCATGTTTTCTCTTGTTGACTTGCATTTTAATGTGCTAATTGTGAAGTTGACTTCATGAGGTAAGACAAGGCACTTGGAAATAGTCACTTGTAGGGTAAATTGTTTAGCCTTGCAATAGAAGTTGAGTCTCTTTTACCATGAAATATGTTGACTCTCTTGAAAATTTAGTGACTTGATGATTTGTAATATAAAATTGTAGGCTCATTCTTGAAAGGTGAAAGCATGTTTGGCTAAGTGTATACGTGTGTGCCTATGGTTTGTGCTATTTTTTCAAAATGAGGCTTACTTTAAGGGTGAGTAATATGTTAAGAAAAGAGATTTGTGGAATGACTTCCTATTTTGTTGTGATGCATTTGGTGTGACTTGCCATTTAGACTTCACTAGGAAGAAAAATATATGCATGACTTTGCTTGAAAGTTGGAATTTCTCATTTTTAAGGAAATTGACCTTGTACTTTGCTAAGGTGTGAACTCATGATACATGTAATGTGTTGAGGAGCAAGACATTCCTCCATGGACACCACTAAGCATGGTATGGTTGAGTATGACCTTCATGGTACTAGGTCTAACTAATGAAGATTTTTGTTAAATGCAATTAACTCAAATCTATGTGCATTGAAGTATGAATGCCTACTTGTTTTGAGTATTGTTGAAATCTGCCTATATGTGGCCTTGCAAGATGATATCTTGATGAATTAAGGTGCAATGACCATGTTATGATTAGGAGAAATATGTTCCTCCTATGAACATGACAAGAGCCTCTTTGATTAATGCATTAAGGGTGAGTGAATCGAAGTTTTTCTTACTTGTGTGCATGGAGTGCTAAAATTGATTTGATGATATTTTAAAGGTGATGAACTGCTCTTATATGCATTGAAGTCATTGATGTGATTAAAGAGTCCTAAGTGTCATTCGAGGACGAATGTTCCCAAGTGGGGGATATTGTAAGACCTCGAAAATAAGATAAGGTGTCTAGAGCCTAAAATGTTCGTCTTATCGTTATAAGGTCCTAAAATGCCTTATTATGTGATATAGAGGCAGTGTGCAAAGTTTGAAGTGATTTGGAAGTTGAACGTCAAGGGACGTCCAAGACGTTCGACGAATAGTCGCTTATGTGCCTCATGTGTGTATGCATGTCTAAATTGCGTGAAATGAGTCAAATAAGTCTTGAAATGGTTTTAAATGGTGTTTAATGTTATTATATGAAGTTTCGTGAAGTTTGGAGGTCAAACGCCCAAGAACGTCCAAGGCGTTCGAAAGATAGCCCCTAAGACGTTCATCGTATGACATGTTGGGGTCAAGGCTGTTTGGACGTCTTGTAGGTGTTTGTATTGGATGAAACTTATGTGGTAGGTCTATAACATGTTAAGGTTTGAAATCGCGTTGGAAACGTCCGGGTACGACTTCTAAAGGGCCCCACAAGAGGCCCCACAAGAAGGACCTCAAGGCTACCTAAACACTGCCTGGGCAGTGTCTCTTGACGGACCCAATGATGGACCGTTGGGCCCCCAACGGACCGTCAAGCAGGTCCCGTCGAAGGAGACTTGCCTTGCCAGGTTGTAGACCAAGAAATTGGCCAAGTCCCCTGCGACGGAGGCTGCCACGGCCCGTCATGGCCATGACGCCCCGTCATGGGCCTCGTCGCGGGTTGCCTGCTAGTTAACTGCCTGCGTGCTGCCTCTTAAAGGGGTGAATGGTAAATTCACCCCACGTCCTAACCTGACTATAATAGGTTTAATTAAGTGATTTTAGGTATATATAAGCCATCCAAAACGTGATTTACCCATTCTCAAATCCCCTCACTCAAATTGAACCCTTCCTCTCAAAAAACTATTCTCTCTAGAAACCCCCATGGTTTTTGAAGCTCAAGAACAGCTTGTAGATGGGATTATCATGGGTTCTTCATCAAGTTTTATGGGTATTCATGAAGATTAAGGTATGGTGATCTTCATCTCTAGTTATCTTTTCATCTAGAGAGCCATTCTCAATGTTTTTCAAAGAAAGTTTATGATCAAAGTTCTTCTTCTCCAATCTAGCCATGGGTTCTTTCTCAAAACGTTTTTAATGATTAAATCATGATGAATTGAAGTTAATACAGTGATTTAAATGTGTTTTCACTCCAATTGCATGATGAACCCATGTTCCTTCCAAAATTGGTTTAGCCTTTGCATGGGCTTTATGATTTCGGCTTGTTCTTGATGAATTGGTGATTCTCTTATGTTGAATTGCTTGTGGTTATTGTTATTTACATTAATTGATGTTGAATTAATGATGATCAGTCCATGATGATAAATATATGAAGAATTGAACATGAATAGCCTATGTTTCTACATGTTGTCTTGAAGTTGATTGTGAGATCGATTGAGTAGACTTTTAATTATGTATGAACTGCTTTAGCTACTGTTTTAGGGTGATGTAATGGATGAATTTTATATGTATAAATCCTAAATGATCTAATTAAGAAAGTCTTGCATGAATTGGTATGGATTCTTTAGGTTATGAAGTCAAGAAGCTAAGTATGTGATGGATCTTGAATTGTGATTAGATGATGCATGACTTAGGCTTGATTTCTTACCTAATTAGCTACTGCCTTAGAATCATATATGTATGAACTATGATCTAAAAATCAAAGTAAGGGAAGTTAGCTAATGATCAATGTTATCCTACTTTCCTAGTATGTTGAGATGTTGTATTACGTTATGGTATAATCTTGTAGCGACTTGTACATGGTTTCCTATATGTTTAAAGTACATTTAGCTACTGCCATATATGTATTTTATTGATGAATAAGGTGTATTGATCAATGATGATCAAAGGGTGAGAAATTGGTAAGAATGCTTATTCTCTTTACTCTTCTACTTCTCTATTCTTTATAGTAATGTTGATGAAGCCTTGTATGGCATTGTGTGGTATGGTCCACTTATGGTGGCGGTGTTTACGTTATTGTCATTATATATGTGTTGACCTTAGCCTTGAAGGCATATTGATGAACTTATGAACGTGTGCCTAAAATGATACTATGAGAAGCTTATGCCTACTTTCCTATTCTAGTTGTGAATTAGGTAGTGTGGCTATTGTATGAGCATGTATATAATCATGTTAGGGTATTGTATAGGTGCTGCCATTGATGTGTTAAAATGGTTAATAGCCTCTACCCATGTATTCCTTATATGAAAGTGTAAATAGCTAAAGTTAGGAGTATTGATTTCATGGTATATATTGCCTTGTCTCCTATGCTATTATGTGTTGTGTGCTATGTGCTTGAAAGTATAATGTGGTCTAATAGTGTGGCTGACTTAAGATGATATTGCTAGCCATGATGTGATCATATTGGTCAATGTACACACACCCTCACTTACATGCGTGTTATAAGTAGTATAAGTCATTGTGTCTAAATGAAAGGTAATTCTCATATTCACTAGTGTCTACTACTATGTATGTTAAGGTGATGTTTATGAATGTATGATTTGTATTCCCTTACTAGGATGACTTGATAGGTGTACTAGTATGGACAAGGGTATGGGACCTTGTTTATACATTGCACATGTGTACCTTGATAGGATAACTCCTAGGTTTGGTTCTTATGCGTATGAAGGATGATTATATGAATATGTTATGAATATGATGTACATGATATGATGAGGTATGAATGCGTATAGTGTCTTAGTAGGTTTATATGAAAGGATTGCTCATATAGTTATGCCTATAGACTTATGCATTGATATATGAAAGTGTGTGACTTGATGTGTTATGTGAAAGGTTTTCTCACCTATATATATATACACTCACACACATGAATGATGATCTAGGGGCCTTGAGAGGGGTGCCCAAGAATGCTATGAATTCTAGATAGGTGCTTGAATATGCTATAAGCATATAAGTGATGGATATTCTAAAGCTTATGTTTTATAAACAAAGGTAATAAAGGCTTTTCAATAAAGGGAACTTAGCCTAGCACCGAGTGAACTTGACATTGAGAGGTGTTGACTTCCCTTAGAGGAATATTTCACCATTTTTCCCTTATAGAGTGTTGACTTCCCTTAGAGGAATAATCACCTATGGACCTACGTATGGTGTCGACTTCCCTTAGAGGAATACTCACCTATGTACTTACATGAAGTGTTGACTTTCCTTGAGGAATATTCACTCATGTTATCTCATGAGGTGAGGCCCCATTACCATATGGTATATAGAGGGAATACCTATCTCTTAGTTCCATAAACTATGCTTGCCACATAGGATCTAGCAATGTGAATTCACTTGATATGCTAGCATATGTGTTAATGCTCTACCTTGGCTAGGTAGTAACACCTTCCTTTGGTGTAAGGTTCTACAACACCAAATTCCATGATTAGCACCTATGGTCTTAGTGTCGGTTAAGGCTATGGTTTCCCTAAAGGTAAAATGGACAATGGAAGTAATTGAATAGGATCCTAACTAGGAGGACTTAAGGTAAGTTACTTAGGATAGATGGAAGTAATGAACCCATCTAGACATTGCACAAGTGACTCCTTAGGAAGTCTTATGAAGGTGTCCTAATGCATATGATTATGTATGTGTCCTTTATGTATGATAATGTAGTCTTGGTTTGACTATGTTTATGTTGTACTATACTTCTATGATGGCATGTGTTGTCTTGTGTAGATACTATATATGGTATTCTCTTATGTTCCTAAGGTGATGCATCGCACCAAGTATCTCTAAAGGATTTGTTAGTAAGCAAATGAATTGAAAGAAAGAGTTAATGTCAAGGAGAGTGAGTTCACTATAAAGTGACCTCTATGTGTACTTATATTCTATATGTGCTTTTCTATGATATTTGGCCTTTGATTGTGTTACTATGAAGTAAGTGGATGATATAAATGATATTGATAAAGGTTTTATGATGATTTACTCAAAATGGCATGAAGTATGATTTCAAAGGAAATGTCCCTTTTAAATGCATGTTTTTGCATGGTTGCCATACTTAGTACATTCTTGTGCTAATCCCATTCTTCTTTACTTTTTACACAAAGTGTAGGTATTGGAATGCTTAAAGGAGGCCTATGATTGAGGAGCTTGATAGGTGATTTCCCAAGCTCAAGGAAAGGAATCCTTAAGTTCAAGGATGTCCTACTAATGTCCTTATTGTAAAGTCTATTTAGTAATGTATAACTTTGTATTATGTCTTAAGGGTTTTATCCTTAATGTACTCTAAAGTTGTTGAGTCTAAGATGGCAAAAGAGACTTAGAGTCTAATTATGTATTATGATTTATGTTTTATATATATATACGATGTGATGTTTCTAGCATATGATGTGCTATGAAAAGTTTTAAATTTTTCGCTAAATTTACTATGTTAATGCAATGAATGATATGAGAGGCTTGTCTTAGACCTCCGAGAGGTCGACGACGCCGGTTACAATCCAAGATTGTACCCTATCTTCTAGGGTATGCTTTTGGGTTGTGACACATGAATTATATTGAATGAGTGTATGAATAAAAGTCTACGATCGGTACACCTAAAGTAGGTACCCTTCTATGAAAGACTAATCTAAAACCTTGGATATGAAAAGAAGGTTAAGAATGTGAAACCTTGAATATGAAAAGAAGGTTAATAAAAAAGCCTTGAAGTTGTAGACAAAAATGGTGCCTCCTTCTTGAGTTGAATGATGGACTTAGAGGTAGGTTGGCAGGAACGATATGAAGCCATCTCTAAGAAATTCATAAGATCTTTCCAAATGAACCTTGATCATCAACTCTTGTGGAGCCCTTCTTCGAAATGGTATTATGAGTTGGTAGTGCTTAGTGATGGTACCTTCTCCAATACACTTATATAAATGAACTTATTCTATGAGAGCCAAGGCAAAGCACCGAGTGGATATGCTTAAGGTAGTAGATCTAGTTGAGTATGAGGCTAGAACATAAATAAACATTTTTATATCCCCAAAACCATGTGACAACATGGGATGTGTCCTAGTTATACCCTTGGCAAGTAGAACACCTTCCACGGTGTGGGGCTTTGATGATACTGGATTCCATACCTATCTAGTGTGGTCTATGTCGGTTAATGTCTATTCTTATCATGTAGGATGTAAACTTTAGCTATTGGATTTGTACTACAACGTGTAGGTAGTGGAATAGGACGTTGTCTACATATGGCACGAGTAGGCTTTGAAGATGCTAGAGTGAGTTCCCTAGGTCTTCCAAGACAATTATGTGAAGTCCACTATTTGTTTAATTGTAGCCTAAATGGCTTAAGTGAATAATATTCACTTAGTAAAGATTTATTGAGTTAGAAACGTTCTTACCTAGGATTGCTTCAGCAACATTTAGGTGTGTATTGAAGAGGTTGTATGGGAGGTCTCTTCATGTCTTACCTAGGTGGGTCTTAGGATAACCTTAGGTAGAGGGTCTAAATGGCTAAATGGGTTACTTAATGATTGTGGTCTTACCTTATATGTTAATATTGACTTGAAGATATTTCTTATACTTGTTTTATGAGATTTTTATCAAAAATAGCATGAAAAATATATTTCAACTAAAGCGTACCTTTTTGCATGGTTTTCCTGCATGTTCCCCATACTTAGTGCATTATTTGTGTTAATTCCATATGTTTCTCCATGTCTACAATTATAGGTGGTGTAAAGTGATGATTCCTTGAGTTAAAGCTTGGGAAGTAGATTTCTCTCAAGATTGGTATGTCCTCATATGTTCGAGGACATGGACTATATTTCTAGTTTTCATTTCGTTAAAGACTTTGTATTAGGCTATTATTTTCTTTTCAATGTAAGGGTTTTGACCCTATGATAATGATATGTGTCTAATATGACTTATGATGAGACTTAGTTTTTCTTATGTTTTATATATAAAAGAATTTCCTTATTGACTTTATTGTGAAAAGTTTTAAATTCCGCACTATTTTTCATACTTATGTGATGAATGAATGGTAAGGGATTGTATAAGACCTCCGATAGGTCGAGTACGTCGTGTCTTGACTCGGGGGTGCTCTCGGGTTGTGACATGCTATGTCTTGTTATTTTTTATTAGACACTTTGTATAAGAGTTGTATCTTTCTTTCAATGTAAGGGATGTGACCCTATGATAATGAGATGTGTCTAAGATGGCTTTGATGAGACTTAGTGCTTCGTACGCTTTATAAAAGAGTTTCCTTATTAACTTTATTGTGAAAAGTATTAAATTTCCGCACTATTTTTTGACAATGCTATAATATGCTAAGGGCTTGTATAAGACCTCCGAGAGGTTGAGTATGTCGTGTTACACCTAGGGGGTACTCCCGGGTCATTACAAAACTCAAACCTAACAGCTCAACATTCATTAAATCACTAAAATGCACATATTCAATGAGGAAAAATCAACTCCAATCGAAAGCATGTTAAAAACATCATTTCATATGGTGTACATGCAAATCATACTTAAATGCTCATAAACATGAATAAATAATCAACTAATTAATTTTTCTCAAAAGTCAATCTTTTTCAATAACATGTATAATTGGGGAAATCATGGTAATATCTACGATACATGAAACCAAAAGAGTCAATCACGAGGAACTACATACGTCAAGATATATTAGGGACATAGGGGAAGAGATTATGCTAAGGGGATATCATAACTTTCTCGGCCTCCCAAATATAACCCTGAACTAACTCCAAAGAATTTTACTGAGGTAATTTCCTTATTTCTCAATTTTCTAACTTGCCGATCTAAGATCTCAATCTGAACCTCGTCATAAGAAAAGTTATCCTTTATGCTAAGACTCTCATATTACATTATAGATGTTGGATCACCAAACACATTTCTTTAACAAAAAGACATGGAAATAGGATGCACCGATGCCAAGTTATTAGGCGATTCAAGTTCATAAGCAACCTTACCAACACGCCTCAAAATTTGATATGGGACCACATAACGGGGACTAAGATTCCCTTTGTTTCGAAATATCATTACACCCTTCATAGGTTAAATTTTCAAGTAGACCCAATCATTCACATCAAACTCAAGATCTCTTTTCCTAACATTGGCATCAGAATTTTCTTGACTTTGAGATTTTTTCAACCTTTCTCTAATAAGTCGTACTTTCTCCATAACCTCATGTATACACTCGGGACCATTAACGCTTCACTCACTTCAAACCAGCCTATGGGAGATCTTCACCTCCTACCATATAGAGCCTCAAATGGAGCCATAACAGTACTTCAGTGATAGCTATTATTATATGCATATTCAATCAAAGGCATGTGATATTCCCGATTACCCTTGGATTCAATTACACTTGCTCTCATCATATATTCTAAAGTTAGGGTAGTATGCTCCGCTTTCTTGTCAATTTTTGGGTAAATTTCATTCTAAGCTTAACACGAGTACTAATTGGAAAGGCATCAAAATCTATGAAGTGAATTGATTACAACTATCAAAGATAATGGATAAGGTAACTCCATCCAACCTAAACATTTCTCTCAAATACAACATAACATAGTCCTCTGGTTAATAAGAAATTTTGGCGGGAATGAAATGAGATAATTTCATCATTCTATCTGCTATAACCCAATTTAAATCATATTATCATCGGGTTCGAGGTAATCCAATAATGAATTCCATATTCAAATCATACCACTTCCAAGTAGGAATTTTAATATCTTGATATAAACCTCCTAACTTCTGATGCACAACTTTCATTGATTGATGGTTAGGACACTTAGCCACAAATTCCACAATAACCTTTTTCATCCCATTCCACCAATAGATCTCCTGCAAGTCACGGTACATCTTGGAAGCTCCCAAGTTAATGCAATATCGAACCATGGGTTTCTTATAAGATCTAATCTCGCAAGTCATGTATATTGGCAACAAATAAATTATCTTGATAACGCAGCACAACATCTACCCGTTTGTATAAGCTCTCTATCGAATTTTGAAGCACCGCTTCCTTTAATTTAAACAAATTTATATTAAAACCTTGCTTGGCTTTCGCATCTTCCACGAAAGATGATTCTGAACCATTTTGAACCATGAACCCACCTTTGGTAAAGTCTACCAATAGAACACCAATCTGAGCTAATCTATGAAAATCTCGAACCAACTCTTTCTTAATATCCTCTATATGAGCAACACTAGTCATTAATAACCAAATAAGAGAATTCACCACCACATTTGCTTTACCCAAGTGATAGAGAACACTCATATTATATTCCTTTAGTGACTCAATCCATCTTCTTTGGCAAAGATTTATACCTTTCTAAATAAACACATATTGCAAACTTTTGTGGTTAGTAAAGATATCGAATGAACACCATCTAAGTAATGCCATAAAATCCTTACAACATACACAACCACCGCTAGTTCAAAGTCATGGGTAGGATAATTCTTTTCTTGAATCATAAGTTGCCTTGAAGCATAGATAATAACTTTACTATTTTGCATAAGGACATACCCTAACCCAATTCTTGAGGCTTCACAATAAACAACAAACTTATTGATTCCTTTCGTTAAAGTTAACACTAAAGTGGAATTAAGTTTATCTTTCAATTCCTGAAAACTCTTCTTAGAAGCTTCTGACCATCAGAACTTGGCTTTTTTAGGTCAATGCCGTCAACGGAGAAGAGATCGAGAAAACCCTTCCACAAACCTTCTATAAGAATCGACTAAACTCAAATAACTTTTAATATCTGAAGGGGAAAGTGGTCTACGCCAACTCTTGACCACATCCGTCTTCCTTGGATCTATCTTAATACCTTTTCCGAAAACAATGTGGCCAAGAAATGCTGAAAACCTTAACCAAAACTCACATTTACTAAATTTGGCAAAGTGTTGTTATTTCTTGAGGACTTGCAACAAATTCCTCAAATGATTGGTATGCTCATCTTCACTCCTTGAATGGATCAATATTTCATCAATGAACACAATCACAAACATGTCAAGGTATTGCCTAAGCACTCTATTCATCAAATCCATAAATACGGCTGGGGAACCAGTCAAGCTAAAGGACATCACCAAAAACCCAAAATTATCATACTGAGTTTGAAAAGACATTTTCAGTGTACATCTTCCTTTACCTTCCATTGGTGATAACCTTACCAGGTTTATCTAAGAGAAATAGATTGTTCTTTGTAGTTGGTCAAACAAATCATCTATCCTTGGGAGAGGATACTTATTCTTAATGGTATACTTGTTTATCTAACGATAGTAAATAAGCATAAGAAATGAACCATGTTTCTTTTCAACAAATAAAAAGTAACAACCGGGGATGTAACACTCCAAGAGTCCAAGACCTAATTTAGAGCCTCACATGATTATCCAAGGCTTGTAACACTTTTTTATGACCAAAAATAATGTTTATAAAACATTTAGGAAGTTTTAGATTCAAGATGTCAAGAAACGTCCATGACGTCCAGGGATTTGTACAATAGGTGCTAATGTGCCTTGGCATGTTTCACGGGGTTTTAGGAGTCGTAATATGATGAAATTTTGTAGGAAGGTGTCAAACATTAATAAGAATATGTTTTAGGTCGAAACCTCCGGGTACGACTCCCTAAGGACCATCCTTAGGGTTCTTGGAGAGGACCTTTCAAAATGACCAAAAAGCTGTCAAAAGACAGCAACATCTACGGTTGCCAAACAATGGGACGTCGCCATGTTGATGGGGCATCGATGGATCCGTTGTCCAAAACTTATCCATTTTCTAAAAGTGGCCAAAAATAAGGTCTCTGACATAATCGACGGATGTTCTGGACGGTGGGGGAAAGGGGCATCGACTGACCTACGGACCGTAGGTCAAGGTCTCGTAGGTCAGGCGTGTGTTCAGTTGTCCAATTTTAAGTGGGTTAATTTAATTAGTTAGGGGTTTAATTATGGGTTATGGGAGGTCTATTGATTTAACTAAGGAACTGTATAAAGACCTAACCTTCATTATCCTAACCCAACACCCATAATTCCCAAAACTCAAATTCTCTTCGTTCTCTCTACTCTCTCTCCAAAGAAGACTCCATATAAGACCAAGGTCAAAGGGCTTTAGGGAAGCAATAACATCACTTTATCTTCATAAATCTTCAAGGATTAATAAGGTATGTGAACTCTTTACCTTTGGTATTCCTTTCACCAAAGGGTTCTTTAAAAATTGATTTCGAAAAGATGAATTGAACATAGGTTTCTTTCTAATACGAAATTGATCTTTCAAATTGTACTGTTCTTGATTTATATTGGTTATTATGGTTGTATTGTGATGAATTATTTGTGAATTAGGTTAGTTCTTAATTTTAGACCTATTTCTATGGAAGAGATCATGAATTGACCCTATTTTCCTAACCCTAGGTGATGAATTGATGTTGAATTGATTAGTGTTGATGCAATTGACTTAGTTCTTGTCTTAATTACTATTGTATGATGTTATTAAGCATATTAATGGATGAATATGGGTGGTTGATGGAAATCCCATGGAAGAAGGCTTGTGAAGGTGAATTAGCAAGACCTATGATCTTAAATCCTTGCTGCAATTGTGATGACTTGTACATGATGATGATGTTCAATTGAAGGGTTAATTGTAATTAGATTATATAGGTGATGGTATGATGAATGTAACTGAAATATCTTGAATATATGGATGGTGACATTATGATTAAGATGTAATTATATAAGGTTGATTATGAATTATCTATGTGCCTTATTAGGACATGATGATGATAGTGTGTTAATCTCACATATGAGGGTTATATTGAAAGGATATTCTCATGCCAATCCTAATGAGCTAAATTATGATGATATACGAGGGGGTTAGTCTCCTACGACCTATACTAAGCTATGATAATTAATAAAGGCTTAAAGACATTTAAAAAAGGGACTCTAACTTAGCGCCGAGTGAACTAGTATTGACTAGTGTCCCTTCCCAAGTAGGTAAGGTAGGTTCACTATTATGCTCATGAGATAGAGATTACAATGCCAGTGGCATAAAGAGGGCCTCAAGCATGTATCCTAGTTCTTGAAGTGTGTTGCCCCCATAGGAATATTATCTAGTGGATACACCTAGATGCTATGTTCATGTTTTGGTACTACGCTGGCAAGTAGTCCACCTTCTTTTAGTGTAGGGTTTCATGATACAGTCTTCCACATTAACTCATAGTCTATTTCGGTTAAGGCAAGTGTTCCCGAAAGTAAAATGAATGACTAAATGATGGACATTAATTAGGATGACTTGAGGGGTCTACTTTAGATAGGTAGGGGAATGGGACTCTACCTAGAAATTGCACAAAGTTAACTCTAAAAGGAGTCTTAAGAGATGGTCTTATGAATTATGATATCATCTATTGTGAAATGTTGGCTTTATATGATGAGACTCTTATATGATGTTTACTATGTGAATGAATATGATATTGGTCTAAATTCCTATATGTGGTGATGACTACCTATGAGAATATGTGTTATGAAGAAATGCATTACATATGATTACCTATCTTGTTTACTTGAATATGTGGGGTTGTGGGACTTCACATTAGCATTGCACTTGTAGGCTTGGGATGGGATTGTTGGTAAGGGTTTTGTATATTATGTTGATATGAACTATTGAATATGAAATGGTGATATGACTTTATGTTGATGTATTCATTGGTTATGAACATGTTTTGTGTTATTGTTGTCCTTATCTTGTATATTCTCTCTTGTATGTTCATTAAAGGCTTTCCAAATGACTTAGCATGTTTTCTAAAGAAATGGTCCCTTTTTATGTATGTCTTCAAATGTGTTTATGTGCATATGTTTACATACTTAGTAAAGTGGCGTACTAACCCATATTTCTATGTTTCTACAATTCTGTAGGTTTTGGTCATTGAGTTCTTAGAAGGCCGATTGAAGATTACTTGGATCATATTTCCAAGTATTGGTAGGTCCTCATTTTTGGGGATGTTACCTTGTTCCACATTCTAGATTTTAATGTTGGATTTTCATAAAGACATTGTTCATTCCTCTTTCATTTGGATATTGATGTAAGCCTATATTGGCAAGTTGACTTTGTATTCCCTATGTCCAAGATTTGTATTCGTTTAAATGGTTCAACATGAGACAAAGTATTAGACTAATTCTTATGTATCGAATATGATATCTAAAAGTACAAGACTATGTAAGCTTCTTATGTGAGGAGTTTATGTAAACTCCATGTGTAGTATGTGAGCAGTCTATGTACACCTCACTACATATATGAAAAGTTTTAATTCTTCCGCCTTTTCAGCCTATGATATGTAATGAAGATTGCTAAGAGGCTAGTCTTAGTCCTCTCTGAGGACTACGCCGCCGGTTACATCTAGAGGGTGCTCCCCAGTCATGAAAAAGTCTGTATCACAACATGAGGTTAAATAAATCTTCAGATTGATGTCTCATTGAACCACTTTTACCTAGAGTCTTGTTAATGGGTGTGAAGCACACCACACTTATGAATGAGAGGCTATGTGACGCTTAGGAATTCTCACTCATTGGTAATCTTGAAAGTCATGCTTTATGAGTGGTAACACTATGTTCTCCTCTTTCTTCTAATCCTTTTCTTGTGGATATATGATATGACTACAAGACGTGCAGGGGCAAGGAGAGTGAGGGAAGGTTTGGCTAATGTGGGAGTTCCTCCCCAAGATAACCAAGTCCCTCCATAATACAACCAAGTGCCCCCACAAGTCCAAGCTTCGGTCATTCCTCCACCTATGACAGATGGAGAGATAAGGTCGGCATTTTTGACTTTGGAACAAGCCATGACTACCCAAGCTCAAGCGGTAGCCTCACAAGCCCAAGCAATGATGGCTTAAGCCAATAGGTAGGTTGGACCTCGTGTTCAACCAAATGCTAGTACCATGACTTCCTGCTTGAGGGATTTCATGAGGATTAACCCTCCTATGTTCTATGGGTCAAAAGTGAATGAAGATCCCCAAGACCTCATCGACGAGGTGTACAAGATTCTCTATGCCATGGGGTTGACTTCAAATGAAAAGACTGAGCTAGCTTCCTACCAAATCAAGGATGTCGCCCAAACATGGTACACTCAATGGAGAGATAATAGGGCCCTGAGATCGAATCCTATCAATTGGGAGTTGTTTAGAAGGGCTTTCCTTGATCATTTCTTTCCTATGAAGAAAAGGGAGGCAAAAGTGGAAGAATTAATCAACCTTCGTCAAGGATGTATGAGTATGCAAAAATACTCCTCGAAGTTCATAAAATTGTCCAAATATTCTCCTTCCTTGGTGTCTAACCCAAGGGATGAAATGAGTAACTTTATCATGGGAGTGTCAGATGATTTGGTTGAAGAGTGTCGTTCGGCGATGCTCCATGACAACATGGGTATTTCTAGGTTGATGGTTCATGCACAACAAGTTGAAGAAACTATACTCAAGGGAAAAAATAAAGAGTTTAAGAGGGCTAAGTCTTATGAGGGAGGTACTTCTTAAGGTAGGATTGATATTCAAGACAAGCCTAGGTTCAAGAAGAGGGTTTCCAACCAAGTTCCTTCCAACTTTCCCAAGGCTAACAAAGAAAGGGTGTCTAACCCTAAGTCTCAAAAGGCAAGGAGTGGATGTTTACCTAGCAATAAACCAACTTGTTCCAAGTGTGGTAAGAAGAATTGGGGTGAGTGTCTTGTTGGGACAGAAAATTTCTTTGGGTGTGGAAAGATTGGCCACAAGGTTAGAGATTGCCCTAATATAAAGATTCAAGAAAAGGGAAGTGGTCAAGCTCAAGCTAGTGCTACTAATTTCGAAGCTCCAAAGAGGAACCGCTTTTATGCTCTCCGCTCTAGAGGTGAGCAAGAGGAGTCTCCCGATGTGGTCACCGGTATGTTATAAGTCTTCTCTATTGATGTCTATGCTTTACTTGATCCTGGTGCTACATTATAATTTGTAACACCTCTAGTGTCACATCCGGGGAGCACCCATTACACGTAACTGGCATCATCGTCCTCAGAGAGGACTAAGACTAGCCTATTAGCTTACATCATTACATTCATAGGTTAAAATGCAGAAAATTTAAAACTTTTCTTCTATCAATCATGAGGTTTACATAGACCTCTCGCATACACATAATATATTCATATCGAGTATACATAGACCCTTTGTATAAGAAGATTACATAGTCTTCTACTTTTATTGCGCGCACACACACACACACATACATACACACACACACACACACACACACACATATATATATATATATATATATATATATATATATAACAATTGGTCATAGCCCATACATCAATACAATAAAGCCACATATAGGATATACAATCTTAACTACTCAAATGAAAAGGAAAGAACTAGAAGTCTTATAACTAGAACAACATCAAAAGCGTGATAATAGCATTGCCCTCGGAAAGTGAGGACCTACCTAACTTGGAGAGTGAGAATTCCAAGTCTTCCTTCAAAGTTGTCTCAAAATCCCTTCAATGAACGGAACCTAAAATGTTGGGAAAAGGGAGAAAATGGGGTTAGTACATCACTTGTACTAAGTATGAGACCATATGCACACACAACATAGAAATCATGCTAAAAAGGGACATTTCATTAAAGCATGCTATTTTACATTTAAAAATTCTTATACACATTTAAGAACCAATACAAGTCATTAATACATATTCATTATTCAAGACCATGCTCATCACAAGACCAACCATACTAAGTCTAGTAAAGTCAATCATGCATACCAACATAATGGAATCCAAAGTCAAGACAATTCTATCATTAAGTTATTACATCAACAAGCGTAGATAAGAGTTTATAACATCATAACCAAAGCAAGACAATTACTCATGAACCCTCATTAAGCCCACTAGTGCAATGACTAAGCAAAGCCCCGTAATGTTACTCAATAAAGTAAACCCAACAAGAACCATAAACAATGTCCAACTCCACACACTATATCATTAAGAGTACATATCATCATACTTTTGCAATAGAGACCAAACACATATTCATAAGTGAAACCAACATCATATGGTGTAATCAACATGTAAGATCTTCATATACATATCATTTACATTTTATAAGAATATACATACATAAGAACATCTTCCTAAGACTCCCCTCAAGGCTAACTAGTGCAATGTATAGGTAGAATCACATACCCCTACCTAGACTAAGCTAAACCCCTTAGGTTATCCTAGTTAGAGTTCATTCCATTACTTCATTTTACCTTTTGGGAACATCTTTCCTTAACTGACATAGACCACATGAGCTAATGTGGAATCCGGTGTCATGGAACCCTCCACCAAAAGAAGGCAGACTACTTGCCAAGGTAGTACCAAAACATGAACATAGCAACTACATGGATCCACTAGCTAGTATTCCTATGGGGGCAACATAGTTCAAGAACTAGGAGATATAGTTGGGAACCTCTTTATGCTACATGCATTATAGTCTCCAATCTCTTGTGTACGTTAGTGATCCTACCTTCCCTAGGTAGGAAGGGACACTCCTCACTATAGTTCACTCGGTGCTAAGCTAGAGTCCCTTTTTGAAATGTCTTTTAAGCCTTTATTAATTATCATAACTTAATTTAGGTCATAGGGTCTATCCCTTATATAATTATCATCATAGCTGAATAAGAGTTGCATGAGTATTTTCCTTTTATTACAATTCATACATGTGAGGTTAGCACATTACATAATAAAATCATGATAAGGCACATTGGTAAATTATCACCATCCTTATAACATTTACATCTTAGGCAACATCTCACAAACCATAGTTAATATATTTCAATTGAACATCATACCAAACCTATCAATCTTAACATAAGGTATACTTCAATACAACATCATGACTTAATCACAAGTAACCATAATTGAAATAAAGAGTTGATATCATATGACTTACCCCAATCTTCTTCACCAAACCTTTGTCCACAAACGGTGCCAATCGACGAGGCGTGGCCCAATCATGGGAAAAGGTCCTCCTCAAGGGCCCTTGGTTGGTCCTTGGGGAGTCATACCCGGGTTTTTCGACTATAAACTAACTCTAATATGTGTTAGAAACCTTTCCACCAAATTTCATCATTTCCGACTCCTAAAACTTAGTCAAATATGCTAAGACACACTAGCACCTCATTGAACTAGTTTTCGGACGCCATGGACGTTCTTTAATGTTTTGATTCACAACTTCCTAAATGACTTTTATACACTATTATTGACCTTAAAACAGTGACACAAACTGTAGGCACTTATGTTAGGTTCTAGAACACGTCTTAGACTTTTGGAGTGTTACATATAGTAGTTAAAATGTTTGATGTTCTACCTGATATTTTGATTGAACCATTTTCGATTACAACCCCGGGGGTGACTCTTTATGGCTAGAAGAGTATTTAGGATTTGTCCTATATATTTACCCAATAGAGTTACATGAGTGTATTTTCTAGAACTTGACATGTTTGATTTTGATGTTATTTTAGGAATGGATTGGTTGCATGCTTGTTTTGCTTCCATTGATTGTCAGACTAGAGTAGTCAAGTTCAAATTTCCTAATGAACCCGTCTTAGAGTGGAAACAGGGTAATTCAATTCGTAGAGGTGGTATCATATCTTTTTTGAAAGCTTGTAAAATGATCTCTAAAGGGTGTCTTTACCATATTGTAAGAGTCAAATTCCTTGAAACCAATGTTCCTCCTATTGAGTCGGTCCCCGTAGTGAGGGAATTTTCAGAAGTCTTTCCGGATGACTTACCTGGAATTCCTCATGAATGGGAAATTGACTTTGGTATTGACTTATTACCGGATACGAATCCCATTTCAATTCCTCCTTATCGGATGGCTCCGCCCGAATTGAAAGAGTTGAAGGCTCAATAAAGGCTTCATTCAATCTAGTATTTGTCTATTGGGTGCTCCGGTATTGTTTGTTAACAAGAAGGATGGGTCCTTAGGATGTGCATTGACTATCGTCAACTCAATAAGGTCACCATTAATAACAAGTATCCTCTCCCTCAGATTGACGACTTGTTTGATCAACTCCAAGGCGCAAGCTACTTTTCTACGATTGACTTGATATCGGGGTATCACCAATATAGGGTGAGAGGTTAGGATGTACCTAAAATCTCATTTCAAACTAGATATGGTCACTATGAGTTCCTAGTAATGTCCTTTGGTCTCATAATGCCCCGATGACTTTTATGGACCTCATGAATACAATGTTTCAAAATTACCTAGATTCATTTGTCATTGTCTTCATTGAAGACATCTTAGTATATTTGAAAAATGAGGGTGAACACATGGACCATTTGAGAGTGGTGTTATAAGTCCTCAAGGAACACCAATGATTTTCTAAGTATAGTAAGTGTGATTTTTGGTTGAGATCGGTGGCGTTTCTTGGTCATCTCATCTCTAGTGAGGGTATATAGGTCGATTCAAAGAAAACCGAGGCGGTTAAGAATTGGCCTAGACCATTGACTCCAACTGACATTAGAAGTTTCTTGGGTTTAGTCGGGTACTATAGGAGGTTTTGGATGGTTTTGCGTTTATTTCTCTTCTTTGACTACCTTGACCCAAAAGAGTGTGAAATTTGAGTAGTCGGATGCATTTAAAGAAGCTTTAAAATTTTGAAAGATAGGCTTACCTCCCCTCGGTGTTGACTTTATCAGAGGGTAACAAGGTCTTCGTGGTATATTGTGATAAATCCCGAGTGGCCTTGGGGTGTGTCCTTATGCAACATGGGAAGGTAGTAGCATATGCCTTTAGACAACTCAAGTTGCATGAGCACAATTATCCAACTCACGACCTTGAATTAGCGGCCATAGTGTTTGCTTTGAAATATGGAGACATTAATTGTATAGTGTTCATGTGGATGTGTATACCGGCCATAAGAGTCTTCAATATGTGTTTACTCAAAAAGAGTTAAATCTTTGACAAAGAAGATAGTTGGAATTATTGTAAGATTATGACATGAGTGTTCTCTACCACCCCAAAAAAGTAAATATGGTTGCGAATGCTTTGAGTCGTATGATCGTGGGTAGTGTGTCTCAAGTGGAAGACGGTAAGATTGGCTAGATTGGGTGTTTGGTTGGTAGATTCCCCAAATTGTGGTTTTGTGGAGTATAATAACTCAGAGTCATCCCTAGTGGTTGAGGTTAAGTCCAAACAACATCTTGATCCGCTACTGATGGTGTTGAATAAATTGGTACTTTGTAAGATGAATGAGTCATTCTCCCAAGGGGGAATGGTGTGCTAAGCTACCAAAGTAGATTATGTGTACCGGATGTTGATGATTTGAGGAATAGGGTATTAGAGGATGCTCATGGTTCCCGATATTCTATCCATCCGGGTTACAACAAAATATACTGTGACCTTACAGATGTATATTGGTGGGATGGACTAAAAAGGGACATAGCGGAATTTGTAGCCAAGTGTCCAAATGGCCAACAAGTGAAACCCTAGAATCTAAACCCTAGTGGTCTAATTCCAGAAATGGGTGTTCCTACTTGGAAGTGAGAAGAAATTAAAATGGACTTTCTAGTTGTTTTGCCTCAGACTAGAAGGCAAAATGACTCAATTTGGGTGAGAGTGGATAGATTGACAAAATCCTCTCACTTTATCCCCGTCAAGTCTATTTATTCGGCAAAGGTTTATGAAAGATTCTACATTAATTAGATTGTGAGTCTTCATTTGATTCCTTTGTCCATCATATCGGATAGAGGTTCCCAATTCACTTCATATTTTTGGAGGTCTTTCAAAAAAGGGTTGGGTACACAAGTAAAGCTTAGCATCGCTTTTCATCCCCAAACGGATGGTCAATAGGAGCGTACTATTCAAACCCTTGAGGATTTCTAAGAGCTTATGTAATAGCCTACAGAGGGAATCATGATGATCACTTGCCGTTGATTGAGTTCTCCTATAACAATAGCTATCATTCGAGTATTTCAATGGCTCCATTTGTAGCACTCTATGGTTGGAGATATAGGTCTCTGGTTGGGTGGTTTGAGGTTGGAGAGTCTATACTCTTTGGTCGCAAAATAGTCTATGAAGCTTTGTAGAAGGTTCGTGTTATGAGGGATAGGTTAAAACCTGCCTATAGTCGGCAAAAATCTTATGCCGACAATAGAAGAAGAGATCTTGAATTTGACGTAGGTGATAAGGTGTATTTGAATATTTCACCTATGAAAGGTGTGATGAGGTATGGCAAAAAGGGGAAGTTAAGTACCTGGTATGTGAGTCCCTATGAAGTTTTTCAAAGGGTCGGAAAGGCTGCATATGTGTTGAGGTTACCTAGTGAACTAGCTTTGGTTCATCCGGTATTCCATGTTTCAATGCTTAAGAAGTGTATTGGTGATCCCCTGTCCATACTTCCTATTGAAGTGCTTGGTGTCGATGAGGTCCTTTCCTATGAAGAGGTTCCGGTGAAGATCATTGATAGTCAAGTTAAGAAGTTGAGGAATAATGAGGTGGCATTCGTAAAACTCTTATAGAGAAACCACCTAGTTGAGGGAGCAATATGGGAGGCTGAGGCCGACAAAAAATCCCGTTATTCTCATCTTTTTGCTAATTAAGGTTATTCATTCTAATGAATGAATTTTAAATTGGTTTGTTTTGCTAATTGTTCATAATTATGGTAAAGGGTTTATGCTAAAATGAGTTTTCAAGGAAAAATGCTCTTTTTCTTGATTTGCACTTACATGTGTATGTGATGTATTGTCGCCTTAATGAAATGGTATTGAGCATGTCAATATGTGTTGTAACAAGTTTTGGCATAATTGACTTGACAATCATGTTGAGCTCATGTTTATATTATGAAGGAAATTCCTCATGTTGTGATGTTGAGCTCTTATATGTGGTAAATTGTGTTTTGAGTTGCTATGTGTAAATACCATGTTGTTATGTTGATTTGAGTTGAAACACATGTCCATTGTGTATTTTGTTGGTTGGGCTGCTAGTATTGAGTCTATCGTTTCCCTTTAAAATATTTATGTGTCATTCGTGGAAGAATGTTCTTAAAGAGGGGATAATGTAACACTCCGAAAGTCCGAGACCTAATTTAGAGCCTCACATGGTTATCCAAATCTTGAAACAGTGTTTTAAGACAAAAATAATATTTATAAACAATTTAGGAAGTTTAGAGTCAAGACGTCAATAAACGTCCATGACGTCCGGATATTTGTGGAATAGGTGCTAGTGTGCCTTGGCATGTTTAACCGGGTTTTAGGAGTCGAAATATCATGAAATTCTGTAGGAAGGTGTAAAACATGTATTAGAATGGGTTTGAGGTCGAAACGCCTGGGTACGACTACCTAAGGACCACCCTAAGGATCCTTGGAGAGGACCCTTCCAAATGACCAAAATGTTATCAAAAGACAGCAGCATCTACTATTGCCAAACGACGGGGTGTCGCCGGGTTGACAGGGCATCGATGTCTACGTCATCAACACTTATATATTTTCTAAAAGTGTCAAAAATTAGGTCTTTGACACAATTTACGGATGTGCAGGACGGTAGGGGGCAAGAGGCGTCGACTGACCTACGGACCGTAGGTCCAGGTCTCGTAGGTCAAGCCTGTGTTAAGCTGTCCAATTTTAGGTGGGTTCATTTAATTAGTGAATCATGTAGGGGTTTAATTAGGGGTTAAGGTAGGTCTAATTGAGTTAATTAAGGAACTATATACAGACCTAACTTTCATTAACTTAACCCAACACCCACAATTTCCAAAACTCAAATTCTCTTTCTTCTTTGTACTCTCAATCTCTAAAGAAGACTCCATAGAAGACCAAGGTCAAAGGGCTTTAGAGAAGCAAGAAAATAACTTTTTCTCCATAAATATTCAATTATTAACAAGGTATAGGAACTCTTCACATTCTGTATTATTTCCCCAAAGGGTTCTTTCAGATTTGATTTCCAAAAGATGAATTGAACATGGGTTTCTTTCTAATACGAAATTGATCTTTCAAATTGTATTGTTCTTGACTTTTATTGGTTATTATGGTTGTCTTGTGATGAATTATTTGTGAATTAAGGTATCTCTCTATGTTAGACCTTGTTCTATGAAAGAAATCATAAATTGACCATATTTCCCTAACCCTAGGTGATGAATTGATGTTCAATTGAGTAGTGTTGATGGAATTTACTTAGTTCTTGTGTTAATTAATATTTCATGATGTTATGAGACTATTAATGGATGAATATGGGTGGTTTATTGTAAGACCATGAAAGAAGGCTTATGAAGGTTAATTGGTAAGACCTATGATCTTGAATCCTTACTTCAATTATGATGACTTGTACATAATGATGATGTTCAATAGAAGTGGTAATTGTGATTAGATTATATAGGTGATGGTATGATGAATTTAATTGAAATGTCTTGACTATATGGATGGTGAGATTATGATTAAAGTGTAATGATATAAGGTTGCTTATGAATTACCTATGTGTCTTATTATGACATGATGATGATAGTGTGTTTATCTTACATATAAGGGTTGTATAGAAACGATATTCTCATGAAATTCCTAATTAGCTAAATGATGATGATATAAAAGGGGGTTAGTCTCCTACGACTTATATTAAGCTATGATAATGAATAAAGTCTTAAAGACATTTCAAAAAGGGACTCTAGCTTATCGTCGAGTGAACTAGTAGTGAGAAGTGTCCCTTACCAAGTAGGGAAGATAGGTTCACTATTATACCAATGAGATAGATATTAAAATGCCAATGTCATAAAGAGGGTATCAGGCACGTCTCTTAGTTCTTGAACTATGTTTCCCCCCATAGGAATAATAGATAGTGGATCCACCTAGATGCTATGTTCATATTTTGGTACTACCTTGTAAATTAGTCCACCTTCTTTCGGTGTAGGGTGTCATGACACCGGATTCCTCATTACCTCATGTGGTCTATGTCGATTAAGGCAAGTGTTTCCGAAAGTAAAATGAATGATTAAATGAAGATGGACATTGATTAGGATGACTTGAGGGGTCTACTTACGATAGGTAGAGGTATAGGACTCTACCTAAACATTGCACAAGTTAACTCTAAAAGGAGTCCTAGGAGATGGTCTTATGTATTATGATATCATGTATTGAGAAATGTTGGCATTATATGATGACACTCTTATATGATGATAACTATGTTAATGAATATGCTATTGGTCTAAATTGCTATATGTGGTGATGACTACCTATGAAAACATATGGTATGAAGCAAAGCATTACTTATGATCTCCTATCTTGTTTACTTTATTATGTGGAGGTTATGGGACTTCACGTGAGAATGACACCTGTAGGCTTGGGATTAAATTGTTGGTAAGGGTTTTGTATACTATGTTGATATGAACTATTGAATAGGAAATGGTGATATGACTTTATGTTGATCTTGTCTTTGGTTATGAACATGTTTTATGTTATTGTGGTCCTTATCTTGTATATGCTCTCTTGTATGTGCATTAAAGGCTTTCCAAATGACCTAGAATATTTTCTAAAGAAATGGTCCCTTTTGATGCATATCTTCAAATATGTTTATGTGCATATGTTTCCATACTTAGTACAAGTGACGTACTAACCCATATTTCTATGTTTCTACAATTATGTAGGTACCGGTCATTGAGTTCTTAGAAGGCCGATTGAAGAAGGCTTGGATCCTATTCCCAAGTATTGGTAGGTCCTCATGTTCGGGGATGTTACCTTGTTCAAAATTCTAGCTTTTAATGTTGTATTGTCATAAATACATTGTTTATTCCTCTTTCATTTGGATATTGATGTAAGCCTATATTGGCATGTTGACATTTTCTATGTCCAAGATTTTTATTCGTTTAGATGGTTCAATATAAGACAAAGTATTAGACTAATTCTTATGTATCAATTATGATATCTAAAAGTAGAAGCTTATGTAAGCTTCTTATATGAGGAGTCTATGTAAACTTCATATGTAGTATGTGAGAGGTCTATGTAAATCTCACTATATAGATGTATATGAAAAGTTTTAATTCTTCTGTATTTTTATCTTATGATATGTAATAACGAATGCTAACAGGTTAGTATTAGTTCTCTCCGAGGACGACGATGCCGGTTACGTCTAGGGGATGCTCCCCAATCGTGATAGGGGAGCATCCCCTAGTCGTAACCGGCGTCTTCGTCCTCAAAGAGGACTTAGGCAAGCCCTTAGTATTCGTCATAACATGTATCATAGAATAAAAATGCGGAATATTAGAACTTTTACTTTGGAAGTTCAACTTCACTTTATGTATGAAAAGAGAATCTAAATTTGTCACAACACATCATCTGAAAATAGAAGTATAAATGTTTAGGACTTAGACCTTACATCAATAAGGAGTCTAGAAATAGGTAATACAATAACGAAAGAATTAAAAGCTAGAACATAAGGGTCTTGTCCTCGGACTTGAGGACTCACCAACTTGGAGAAGCAAGTCCCAAATATACTTGAAAAGCGACCTTTATTCCTCAATGGACCGAAGGTACATTGTTTGGAAAAAACGAAAGAAAATATGGGTTAGTACATCGCACGTACTAAGTATGGCTTCTATGCATGAAAATCATCAATGCATGTATAAAAAGACATTTTAGTCAAAACATGTTTTTTACCAAGTAAATCCAATATACACTTAAAGTAAGCATCATAAGCGAAGCCAACATGTAGACAACCCAAGCAATACTTGTGCAATGCAAAGAATAGAATCCCATAACCCTATTCAAAGCTAAGTATAACATTAAGCAACCTACTTCATATGTACATTCATAATATCATATTTCATCATAACTTCTATTCATAAAGATCATACATAGCTTAACATACATGAGTCATAATCAACATAATCATAAAAGAACACTACTAGAACCATCCCTTAGGATCCCACAAGTGCAATGTGTAAGGGAAGTCCCATACCATCTTTAACACTATGTAGAAAATCCCTCAATAAAAGCCCAGTGAGAGTCCATACATTTCCTTTATTCATTTAATTTTACATTAGGGAAAGAGGTTGCAATAACCGACATTAGACCATGAGAGCTACATAGAATCCGGTGTTCTACTCCTATTCCGAAAAGAGAGGTTTAACACTTGCCTAAGGTGTAACCTTTCGTACATAGCTATCTAGGTGGATCCACTAAGCTAGAGTCCTATGCAGGCACATAGTTAAGGGTCAAGGATGTTGTTACTAGAAACCCTAACTTGCTAAACGTGAGGGTTCCCATCTTATGAGATAACACATATCTTGGGGAAACCGGACTTGCTAAACGTGAGGAAACCCATGTGGGGAGTTGAACTTACTAAATGTGAGACCATCATGACCTTTAGCTGCTAAGAATTTATTCCCTTTAGTAATAATATTTAGTCATCACATAAGTTCACATTAGCCTTTTCTAGACCCTTATGTAAACATTTTATCATAATAGCTCATAGGTGATCATAAGTGAGAACAATCCTTTTTTGGAAACACTAGCAAATGAGTAAGCCTTTCACTTTAACAATTCATTATAATCATGAGAACAACCTTTCAATCATATAGCTATCATACCATAACATACATTCATACTTCATAGCTAATTAAAATTTATAGGGTTAAGGATGAGGGGACCTTGTCAACAACACCACAACAACACATTAGCTACAACACCATTACTAACTACGTAATTCATCTTTCATAATTGAGTTCAAGGAAGAACCAACATTTATACCTTCTTTCCCCTCATGGGACTTCATACTTCAATCACCAAATACATAAAATAAGTTAATTTATGAAGCAATGACATAACTAACATCAATATAGACAATAGACAGATTCATGATCCTGAACAATTCACCATATCAATTCAAAGTTTTTATGAAATTTTGGAAGAACATGGGTCCAAGGTAATATCAAGTGAATAACAACAATTAACCATTATTACATACTTAAAAACATTAGATGATCATAATTCATCACAATTGATTCATAATTTCATTTTTCAAAGAAGACCCATGTGTAGAGAAAACCCCTAGATTTGGGGAAGTTTGAAAACATCTTTTAAGGGACCTCTTGGGGAAAGGAATCCCAATAGTGAAAGAAACCATACCTTAATGAAGACTTAGCCACGAATTTGAGTAGAAAACTTGAAAAAGGGTTTTCTTCTTGAAGCTCCAATGTCCTTCAATGGAGGTTGGGTAGAGAGAGAATTTAGAGAAAGGTGAGAGCAATTTGGGTTTCAATTTGGGGATTTTATTTGGGTGGGTAAAGTGATGTAAAACTGACTTAAAATCAATATATAACCATCCCCTAAAATACCCAAAACACCCCTCACTTAGTTGGATCTTTTTGTGAAGTAAAACGTAACTTAAATTTTCAGAATTTTCATTGCGGAGGTGTTCCCACAAGTTTTATGGAATTAAATTTTCGGACAATAGCCTCCGCGACGTGGATCAATACCTTGGCCACTGTTGGAGCTAGTCTACGACAATGACATGCTCCCTCCAAGTGCCATTGCTTGCTGCCTTAGACAGCTTGCTAGCCAAGTGTTTGGTCCTCTTCAAAGACCCCTAAGGCGGTCCTTGGGGGGTCTCACTTAGACGTTTTGATCGTAAAAACATTATTTTAACTATTTAAAGTATTTTAAAAAGTTTTATCCTTCATAAGACACTCCCAAACCTTCACAAGACCTAAGGACATCCACTATTTCAACTTCATTAGTTTCCGGACGTCATGGTCGTTCGTTGATCCTAGGTTCTAATAGTTCCAAATCAAGTTATTTACATTACTTTAGGTCTAGAATCATCATTATTCACTATGTGAGTCTCTAGTATAGGTCACATAATTTATGGGATATTACAATATCCCCCCCCTAGGAACATTCGTCCCCGAATGATACCTTGAACCTTTTACAGTTGAAAAAGAAAGAGACTCAATACTAGCAGCCCAACAACAACAATATAATAATGATTCACATATTATAGGAGAAATTCTCAACTCCTTTCAACACATAATCATAACATTAAAACATAGGAACTTAATCCAAAATTTATCACTTACAAAAGCTCATCATTTCGTATTACGTAATGAGGAACTACCTTCTCCTTTTATATATGAGCTCAATATGAAAAACCAAGAGTTGACATGCAAATTTGTTAACAAACAACATCAAGCATGCTCAATAAAACTTTCATGAACACAATATATCACACTACATATAAGTGCAAGTTAACCATGAAAACATATTTCATGAAAACTCAATTTAAGCATGATCTACAAAGATATTCACATATTATAAAAACATATTAATTTCAACATTATTTATAACTCTCATTTAAGATAAACTACTAGCCTCAACCTTAGCTAAGAGTAAGAGGAAAAAGATGAGGATAGTAGGACTTCATGTCGGTCTCGGCCTCCCATGTTGCACCCTCAACTAGATGGTTTCTCTATAGGACTTTTACGGGGAAAACCTCTTTATTCCTCAATTTCTTGGCTTGATAAACTAAGATCTCAACCGGGAGAGCTTCATAAGAAAGTTTCTCATTCACCCCAAAACCTTCAAATGGGAGAATAGACATCGTGTAACCTATACATTTATGGAGCATAGAAACATGGAACACCGGGTGAACGGGGGCTAGTTCATTTGGTAATTTCAACTCATAAACAAATTTCCAGACATGCTTTAAAATTTCATAACGTCTCACATAACGGGGATTAAGTTTCCCCTTCTTACCGAACATCATCACCCCTTTCATGGGTGAAATCTTCAAGTAGACCCAATTACCTACTTCAAACTCAAGGTCCCTCCTTCAATTGTCGGCATATGACTTTTGCCGACTATACGCTATTTTTAACCTATCTCTTATCATTTGAACATTTTTTGTGGTCTCATAGACTACCTCGGGACCAAGAACTACAAATTCAGCAACCTTAAACCACCCAATCAGAGGATGCCACCTCCTAACATAAAGTGCTTCAAATGGTGCGATAGAAATATTCAAATGGTAGCTATCGTTATATGAAAATTCTATCAAAGGTAGGTGGTAATCCCAATTACCTTTGAAGTCCGCTCTGAACATTTCTTTTAGGGTTTTGATAATGTGTTCCGTTTGACCATCCATTTGAGGGTGAAAATAGGGTACTAAGTTTCACTTGAGTACCAAGCCCACTATGGAAAGACTTCCAAAAGGGAGAAGTAATTTGGGCACCTTTATCCGAAATAATCGATGAAGGGGACCCATGCAACCTTACGATCTCCTTAATGTACAATCTAGCATACTCTTATGCTGAATAAGAAACCTTGATAGGAAGGAAATGGGTGGATTTAGTCAACCTATCCACAACAACCCATATGGAGTTATGTTGCCTATGGTTAAGAGGAAAGCCTACCACGAAGTCCATGTTGACATCTTCCAACTTCCAAGTGGGGATATCAATATCTTGAGTTAGACCTCCTGGTCCTTAATGCTCGCCTTTGACTTGTTGCAATTTTAGCATCTAGACACAAAGTTTGCTATGTCTAGTTCCACGAACAAATGTCGCATAAGTCACGGTACATTTTGGTAGTCCCTAGATAGATGGAGTATCAGTACTCATGGGCCTCCTTTAAGATTGTTTACCTAGTCCATCCACATCCAGTACACATAACCTTCCTTGGTGCCTAAGCACCCCATCTTCTCCTTGAGACAAAGTATCTATTAGATTTGTTGATAATCAAATTTTTTAATGCCATCAAGATAGGTCAATATGTTGTTTAGACTTCACATCAACAACGATGGATGACTCGGAATTATAATGGATCATGACACCCCCTATTGGGGAAACTTCTAGTTGGACCCCCAACCAGGCTAGCCTATGAACATCACATGCTAACTCCCTTTTCTCTTCTTCGACATCCGCCACACTACCCATAGATACATGACTCAAAGCATTTGCAACAACATTGGATTTCCCGGGGTGGTATAGGACACTCATATCATAATATTTTTAAAACTCTAACCACCTTCTTTGGCACAAGTTCAAAATCTTTTTGATTGAACACATATTAGACTCTAGTGATCGGTGAACACATCAACATATAACCCATAAAGATAATGTCTCCAAATTTTCAAAGCAAACACTACGACCGCTAGTTCAAGTTCATGAGTTTGGTAGTTTTTCTTATGAACCTTGAGTTGCCTAGAGGCATATGCTATAACCTTACCATGTCGCATAAAGACAAAACCCAAACCTATTTGATAAGCGTCACAATAAACTATAAACCCTATGGTACCCTCCATTAAGTTCAACACTGTAGTGGAGGTGAGGTTATCCCTCACTAATTGGAATTCTATTACCATGATTCCGACCATTCAAACTTGGACTTATTTTGGGTCAAAGTTGTCAATGGAGATGCGGTAGATGAAAACCCTTCAACAAACCTCCTATTATATCCAACTAAACCCATCCTTTGACCGCATCTGTCTTTCTCTTATCAACCTCTACACCTTCACTACAGACTATGTGACCAAGAAACGCAATCGATCTCAACCAAAATTCACATTTACTAAATTTTTCAAAGAGTTGGTTGTCCTTGAGGACTTGCAAAACGACCCTTAAATGGTTCATATGATCAATCTCAGTCTTAGAGTATATCAAGATGTCGTCAATGAAGACAATTATAAACAAATCAATATAACCTATAAAAAATCAATTCATGAGGTCCTTGAAAGACGTCGGGGCATTTGTAAGACCAAAGGACATCACTAAGAATTCAAAATGACCATATCTTGCTCGGAATGATGTTTTTTGAATATAAACACCTCTCACTCTAAGTTTGTGATGACCCAACCTCAAGTCAATTTTCAAAAAGTAACTCGCTCCTTGGAGTTGATCAAACAAATCATCAATCCTAGGGAGTGGATACTTATTCTTTATAGTGACCTTGTTCAATTGTTGGTAGTCAATAAACATTCGAATAGACCCATCTTTCTTTTTCACAAATAGCACCGGGGCACCCCATGGAGATATGTTTGGTTCAATAAAACCCTTATCTATAAAATCCTTGAGTTAAGCCTTTAATTCCTTCAACTCATCCTAGGACATACGGTAAGAAGGTGTGAAGGGTTTTGTATCCGACAATAAATCAATGCCGAAATCTATTTGCCATCCGGCTGGAATTTCGGGTAAGTCATCAGGAAAGACATCCATAAAATCCTTCACTACGGGGACCGACTCTAATGAAGGAGACTCGGACTCAAGATCCTAGACTCTCAAAACATGATAGATACATCCCTTATAAATAACTTAATAGCTTTAATACATGAAATGATTTGACTTTTTGGAGCTATGTTTCCCCCCTTCCATTCCAAAATGGGCTCAGTATGTAAGGTCCCTCAAACTGAATTAAGGTACCTAGAGCCTTACATGTGCCTAAAAAGGTTAAAAATATGCTAATTAAGTGTTTTATAGTATGTATACTTGATTTGAAGTGGTTTGGAGGTCAAACATCCAAGAACATCTAAGACGTTCGAAAGTTGGTCTTTAGACGTGCTACTGTGTCCTTGAATGTTTTCCTTGTATTTATCTATTTTTTGAAATCTAAAAAGCAGTACTGATAACTCTAGCACTTTAGTAAACATGTTTAGGATCAAAACATTTGGGTACGACTCCGTGAGGACAACCCTAAGGGCCCCCGAGAAGGACCCAAACGTTGGACAAGGAAGCTACCCAAGGCAGCGTGCATAACCAATATGTGGAAGTTGTCACATGTACCGCACCTGGCAATGAGTGTTCATGTGAGTTGCGTGCCCTACACGAGGCTCACTGCCTCAAAAACCTCTTGAGGCAGAATTAGGAGCTGCCTCCGCAACCCGCAGCCACTTCCCAGATTCGGTTGCGTCGTTTTAAAGTCAAGTTTGACATGTCTAAAAGTCCCAATAGGTTGGGGTGTTTTGGTAACTTTTGGAGTCGATTATAAACTGTGTTTTATGACATATGTAACCCAATACCCTATGACAAATCAAAATCTTTAAACCTTCTTCTCTTCCAAATCCTCTCAAAACCTCCATTCGAGATGAAGCTCAAGGACAGCTTGTAAATTGTATTTCCATGAATCCTTCATCAAGATTTAGTGGTTTCTTTATGTAATAAGGTATGGTGATCCTTCATCCTTAGTCAACCTTTCTACTAAGGAGTCCCTTTAAAGGTTTTCAAAGAGAATTCTTGATAAAATTCCATATCTTTCAATCTAGCCGTGGGTTCTCTCTCAAATAGATTTCAAAAGCATGCTTATAATGAATTGATAATTATTTGCTGATTTTAAAGTGAATTGCAATCCAATTTCATGATGAACCCATGTTCCTCCCGAAATCTAGATTTAGCCTATAATATGGGTAGTGTGACCTTGTTGGGATATTGATAGAGTATGATTTCTTTTATGTAAATGTATGACTAGTTATTGTCTTATAATGAATTAATGATTGAATTGTTGAGGAATTGATCAATGATGATCAAAGCTTGGAGAATTGGTGAGTTTACTATATTCCTTCTAATTTCTGTAGAATTGGTAGTGAATTGGCCTTGAATGGCATTCTATGGTATGGTCCACTTATGGTGGTGGTATTTACCTTATTGTTGATCTATATGTGATGTGATCATGTCCTTGAAGTCAATTGTATTATGAATGTGTGGTGATGATGGTCACCCAATGTGAAGCATTATGCCTAGTCTTCCATTCTAGTTTATGATCTAGGGTGTATTGCTAATGTTATGACCATGTGAAGGACTATGTTAGGGTTAGGTACGGTATATATGATTGATGATTGAATACTATTGTTTAGTATGACCCCTACCCATGTATCCTTATATGAATGTGTAATCTTAATCTATGTTAGGAGTATTAGATGCAATGTGAAGGTATTTGTCTCCTATGCTATAATGTGGTGTGTGGTCTATGCTTGAATGTGTATTGTGGTATTAAGAGGGTGTCTGCCTCAATGTTATGTTGATAGACATTATGTGATCATGTTTCCCAATGTACACACACACTCCATGTGTGTTCATGAGTAGGATAAATCATGGTAGTTAATGAAAGAGTTGTTCTAGTATGCACGTAAGGTCTACTACTATACATAATAAGTATATGTTCATGAAAATGTGAAGATGCTTCTTAACTAGGATGACTTGATAGGTGGACTAGTGTAGGTAAGGGTATGATACCTTACCTATACATTGCACATGTGTGGCTTGAAAGAATACTTCCTAGGATAGTTTATTTATATGCTTATGTAATGAATGCATGACTAAGATATGAACATGATAAATATGAGATGATGATAATGTATGTTATGAGGGAATGGAAGTAATCCTATTATGCATCTTAATAATATGCCATGATGAAATGTATGAATTGAAGTATGATCATGAAATGTCAAAATGTGTATATATGAAAGGATTGCTCATGTATGTACACCTATACACTTATGCATGAATGAAGTAAAGTGTGAATGTGTGTTATCCATGAGTGTCCATGTGAAAGGTATTCTCACATGTATGTACTCACACAACCATGAAATGTATAAATGAACCATGCCATGATTTTCTAGCTAGATAGGGTCTTTTGAAAGGCTTGCTCAATTGTACTCTAAACTAGGCTATGCTTCAAGTATGGTATCTCCATGTGAAAGGTTTTCTCACATGTGTTAGGTTGATGAAAGGACATTCTCATCTATAACATATGAGCCTTAATTATGAGTAGTTAATCTCCTAAAGAATGTTTTTATGAAGTATTGTTAATAAAGGCTTTTCAATAAAAAGGGAAATTAGCTTAGTACCGAGAGAACTTGATGATGAGAGTTGTACCCTCCCATGTTTGAAGGTGGGTTCACAATGACTATCATGAGATGGAGGTTGCCATGTAATATGTATTTATGAGTCTCTAATATATCGCCAAGTTCCTTAACTATGTGCCCCCATAGGACCTAGTAAGTGAATCCACCTAGATGCTAGCATGTATATGTTCTACTTTGGCAAGTGGAGCACCTCTTTCGGTGTGAGGTTTCATGAAACCGGATTGAATGCTTAACAACCATGGTCTCATGTCAGTTGAGGCGAAGATTCCCTAATGTAAAATGGACAGTGAAAGTAAAGTAAGGACCCTAACTAGGATGACCTACGGGAAGTTTCTTAGTGTAGGTGAAAGTAATGAACTTATCTATGCATTGCACAAGTAACTTTTGAGGGGAGTTCTAGAAAGGTGTCCTATATGTACATGACTACGTATATGTATCTTATGCATGATGTTATAGTATTGGTATACTTATATGTTAATGTTCATGGTATGAGTCCTAATGTGTCTATATGATGAGGTCTTACCATATATGCATAATGTTGGTCTTAGTTGACATATGATGAAGGTCTAGTTCATATGCATGTAGTTGAATAGAGTGTCATGTTTATTTATGGAGTAAATGATAATGTTTGTGGTCTCTTGATAGTTTTACTTAGTATGTGTGAGGTTATTGGGCTTCACATGTACATTGCACTAGTAGACTTAATGTAATATCCTAAAACGAACTAAGGTGAACTAGAGCTTCGTAAATCTTTCATAATTTAGTTTTGTGGTAAATTGACTTACAATGATGTTCTTAGGCAGTGTGTGAATTTTGGTAATGTTTGGAGGTCAAATGTCCAAGAACGTCCATGACGTTCGAAAAGTGTGCCTTAGAAAGTGCTTGTGTGTCTTTATGTGTTTTAGTGAGTTTTACGTGTTCGTTTTATCGAAATTGATGTGGGCTGTTATAATACCTAGAAACATATTTATAGGGATTTAAATTCCAAGTACGACCCTACCTAGGACCCACAAAGGGCCCTAGAAGAGGACCCCATCCATTTGGCAGGATGCTGCCAAGCAGTGACCTACGACGGCCACAAGGGACAGACCGTTAGTCAACCAACGGCCCATCGACCTTGGGCGTCGACTAGGCCTGCAAGGCCTCATCCCCAATCAACGTACCCCATCTAAGGAGCGTCGAATGGGAGATGGCCCGTCTGTGAAGGGGCATAGGTTGGTGCCTGCATAAAGCTGTAATTTTCTGCCAAGGCTTGGGGTGTTCGGTAAATTCACCCCAAGAATTTTATGAACCATGAATGGGTATTTTAGGCATATTAATATGGTTCAAACACTAAGACCTAATTTTAGACTTCATTTTCATAAAACTCAAAACCATCTTTGAAGAAAGACACTCTCAAAACCGTATAGATGCTTGGACTCAAGGAAGGGCTTCGAGGGCTGGTGGTGGACGTGTTCTTCATAAAAAATAAGTGGGTTTCCTTCTTTTTTAGGTATGGTAATCATCCTTGAACTCTCTTCCATTCAAGGAGTCATTTCTAAAAGATTTCAAAAAGGGTTTTCAAACTCTATATTCTTCTATCCTTGACTCTAAGTATGGGTCTTCATTTAAACGTATTTTAATGATTCAAATATGTTGTTTTTAGTATTAATTGATGATTTTTATATCAAAACCCTAATGAACTCATACTTATGCATATTTCTAACTTCTAGTTTGAGAAATGGGTTAAATGAATATGATTGTGTAGTATTTGAGCTTTGGTTTCTTCATGTTGATATTATGGTTTATCTACTGCCCTAAGAGGTATTTTATTATGAATTGTTGAGTAAATTGTAAATAGGTGTTGAAATCTTGGATGAATGGTAAGTTGGACTCATTGTCTAACTCTTATTATGAAATGATGTTGAGTGGTATGGTCCACCTTTGGTGGCGGTGTCTACTTGAATATATGAATGTGAATCTACTTGTGTTGTGTGGATAAGACCATGAAGGCATATTATGTGAAGTATGATGATAATAATGAAGTTCTTGTTTATGTGCTTTATGAAGCTTGTTATGTGAAGTATTCTAGAGATAATATCTAAAGGAACTATATGATCATGTGAAGTATGTTCAAGTGTGAAATATGATGAATGAAGGTTTAAGCATGATTCAAATTTAATGTTGATGAAATGGTGATTAGGTGAAAGGTCTACTCACATGTACACTCACACACTCACACTTGAATGAACGAATGAAGTTAGTAAATATGATTAAGGTTTTTTTTAGGGTGAACACTCTTTGTGAGTTGAGATGAAGTGTTTAGTACCAATCCACTATCTCCCAAGAGATTTCTAAAATAGGTCAGAGCATGGATGCCCTTCGTAAGTTGAGATGTAGTGTCCACTAGTTATCCTTAACCTATAGTATTTAATGTTGAGACTCCATGGGGAAGTTATTCTTAGCACCGAGATGATATGAAAAAGGGGTGGTTTCACTTCGTGAGTTGAGATATTGTATTCCAATGTACCTCTTGAGATGAGTACTCCTCGTTAGTATAAAATCAGTATCTTAGTAGAAATCTCCTTATCCCTTAACTATGTTTCAGGTTAGGTGTAGCTATTGGAAAAGCCATGTAAAAGCTAAGAGAATGACCCTACCCTAGGAAAGTGAGGATCCCTCATTCGATAGGGGTAGTATCGGGATTCCATGTCTTGCTCTCATGGTCTATGTCGGTTAAGCTAGCCCCCACAAAAGAATGAATGAACTAAGTCTCCTAAAAGAATGTACTACTTAGGGTAGGTGGTGGTATGGGACGCTATCTATCCATTGCACTAAGTAGACCTTCCGAAAGAGGAGTGTTGGTGTGTTTTATATGAAGTGTATGAACTAAGTCTCCTAAAAGAGTTTACTACATAGGGTAGGTGGTGTTATGGGATGCTATTTATCCATTGCAAGTAGACACTCCGAAAAGGGAGTCTTGGTGTGTTTTGTAATGAAGTTATGAATGAGTAATGTTGAGTTCTTAATCCGAGGGAATCCTCAAGGAGCACTAAGTGGGAGTCGTAATATGGGATGCTACTCTCACATTGCACTTAGTGTAACTTACAAGTCTTATTGGAGAAAGGCACTTACATGAAGTCCTTAATGTATGAATGTTCTTCAGATGTCTAGTCTAGGGTGTGGACTTGTTTCCTGTGCGAGGTAAGCCTATGGTTTGTAGTCTTAAGGATCACTTTGGTGTGTGTTGAAGGGGGTGTATGGGCGGTCCCTTCTTGTCTTACCTCAGTGAGTCTTAGGATAACTTTGTTAGGGAAACCTCAAAGGAAACGAGTTCCTTGTGCTTGATATAAGTTCACCGTAAGGTTTTACTATGTTCACTTTAATGCACTTAGTTTACTGTAAAGTTGTATTTTGGTTCTTAAATTATGAGAATTCTATTTTATGTGATAAATGATGATTCTTATATTATTTTAAATCTATAATCATGAAGGTTTTACTTATTTGGCATGAAAGCGTATTTTACTAAAATGTCCCTTTTTACATGTTTTTGCATATGGCATACTTAGCACATTGTTTTGTACTAACACAATACTTTTCTATACTCTATAAGTATAGGTTGGAGGCAAGAATAAGTCTAGAAGGCAAAGCTTGGGAATCTACTCTCTGAAGACTAAGTATGTCCTCATATATCTAAGGGCATAGTTCTATTTCTTAGTTTCTAACATTAAGAATTATGTATTTTCATTTGATGTAAAGGGCCGTGTCCCTAAGATATTTATGTCGTGTCTTTAAGTTGCCTTGTGAAGACGAGATCACTCCTTAGCATTTAAGAAAGATGTTTCCTTTATTATTTTATTCGTGAAAAGTTTTAATTTCGCACTACTTTTCATGTCTTATGTAATGAATGATAGCTAAGGCTTGTACAAGACCTCCGAAAGGTCTAGTACGCAATTGTTCCGACCTAAGGGTTCTCCCTTCTTCTAGGGGTATTTTTGGGTCGTTACTCTTAGATTGGTATAATAAGGTATTATGATGGTCTATGTGAAGTAAAGTTAGATTATGTTAATGATCACTATTGTATTGTTGTAATGATATTGATAGTCTTGACTTATGTGATACTTTGTAATGAGTTCTTTTATGTGGTCCATAAAGTATGTTGGGTCAAATGTGAAGTATATGTCTTATTATATGAAATGGTTCTATGAATGTACGTGTTTGGGTAATAAAGGTTGTATGTTTGATTACCTTGTGGCCTTAAGGTGATGATTGAGTGTGGATAGTGGAATGGGACATTGTTCATACATTGCACCAAGTATCACTAGAGGGTTACTTGGGAAGTTAAGAAGTTACGAAAACAATGAAGTTCATGAATTAAATAAAAAGGAGGTTATCGTAAGGTGTTAAATATGACTTAAATGTAATATGTTGCCTTATGTGATGTTGTAACTATTGTATATGCCTCTATGAAGTATGTTAGTTGTATGATGATTAATGTGTCAAAGTGTTTATGAAGTTTTCACAAAAAGGCATGATGCATGGTTTCAAAGAAAAATGTCCTCTTTAAGTGCATGTTTTTGCATTGTTGTCATACTTAGTGCATTCTTGTACTTACACCATTCTTCTTCACCTTTTTACACGAAGTGTAGGTTATGGATTCTTAAAGGTTGTGTCTAAGGTGAAGGGCTTGATATATGTTTCCCAAGCTCAAGAAAGGAATCCTTAAAGCTTCAAGGATGTCCTACGTCAAGTTATTCTAAAAGTCATGTAATGGTTAGGTTATTGTTTTATATTGTTCAGGGTCGTGTCCCTATTATACTCTTATGATGTTGAGTCTAAGATGGAAAAAGAGACGTAGAGTCTTATCTATTTATTACGATATTTCTATATTAATGAATGTTTTAAATTTTCTGCTAAATTTCCTATGACAATGCAATGAATGATAACTATGGGCTCGTATAAGACCTTTGAGAGGTCAAGCACATCGTGTTACTTCTGGGGGGTGCTCTCCAGTCGTGACAAATGTGGTATCAGAGTATGAGGTTATCAAAGTGGTATTAGGGTCCAAAGTCTCATATTGCCACGTCATGTAGAGTCTCGTTCATTGGTGGTGAGTCGCGACACATCCATTAGTGAGAGGCTATAGGACGATCAAGTTTCGCTTCTTCATCATTCTCATTTCGTACCATAGAAAATAACTCTATAAGGTCTCTCTCTTATGTTTTCTTGTCCGGTGGTCTTATAGATGTGATTGCTTGGATAAGATGGTATCTATGCTTAATGGAGAAAAGGTGAGTTTTGATGCTTATCTTGGTTTTATGGATTGATGAGTATGTTTGAGGTGAATTTTGGATATATGTTGATGTGATGCCATTTATGGCCATATATGTGATTTATGAGAAATGAGATGTTGTGTATAGTGAGAAAAATGCATGTTGCCTTTTATGTGTGTGATTCTTCATAGTTGCCTTGTGTGGAGTGGAGTCGTTTGTGTAGGCTTGATCCTAGAAGTGAAGGTAGTGCGCTTACCATTTTAGGTGATTGTGAAGTATGCTAGTTGATGGGATAACCCTTATGACTAGTTTGTTAGTTCCCTTAACCTATTCTAAGAGTGGGAAAAAAAAGGGGAAGAAAGGGTTTTATTCCATAAGTTGGTATTATGTCTTGCCCTAAGGTTGACTTAAAGATGTGTGTATCTCTTAGTCCATATGGATAAGAAAAGAATTGAAGGTGACCTACTTTGAAAGTTGTTATTTGTCATTTATGTTTGATCTTAAGATGGTCATTTGAAAAGGTTGCTTTGATTTTATTTGGGCATGGTTGGTTGGAAGGTTCCACCAAAGATGAGCATGTGGGTTGAAACGACCTAGATGTTACCTTTCCTGGTGTTGAGAGAAAAGAAAGGGGACTTTATGGACAAGTCTCTCCTCTATTTCCCTTAAGGTGTTACCTATAGAGGATGGTTACCCTGAAGTTCTAAGAAAAGATGGTAGTGGACCTTAAGAGTCCAAATAGGTGCCCTATGTTATGATAAAATAATGGAGTTACCCTTGGTATTCATGGTGTAGTTAAGGCCAAATGTGGTTGTCTAGTATGACCTAACTTGATTGTTATGGTTTTTCTTTGGGTGTTAGGCTTAATGGAATGTTGATGTTTGAGTTAGTAGTCTCCTTGATTTGAGATTAGGAGTGATAAATCTTAAAAATGTGGAACCTTGTTTGTGTGAGGAGCATATGTGTTGGTCTTGACTTGACTTGACCTTGGTGTTTAAAGGGCATGATGTTATTAGGCTTAACCCAAGTGGGGGATAATGTGCTTAGGTGGTGAGATTCTTAGTGCCCTTGATGTTCTTATTTTGAGTTCTCTTGAACTTACCTATGTTGAGAATCACCTTCAGGTGATGTTGATGAAGGGTGTGCATGAGCTTAGATCCCAACGGAGGGATGATGTGTATAGTTAGTAAAGTTGATGAGTTATGGTCCTCTTATGTTGAAACAAGTTTCTCTTAAATGGGTTAACCCTAAGTGGGGGATGATGATGTGAGTAGTAAGGTGGTAGATATCCTTATCTTGTCCTTCTATTCTTACTTAAGTTTGGTATCAAAGAGTTCCTAGTAGGTTGTTCGTGATAGAAGTCTTGCATAAATGTATAAGTTGCATGTTCTCCATATATTATATATGTTTTGAGTGATATTATGTTAAGAATCTATTGAAGATTCTAAATTGCATGAAAAAGGATTTTTGATCAAATTCAGGTTTTCTCATGTTGATTGTGCATCTTGATATGTTAGTTGTGCATTTAACTTCATGAGATAAGGTAAGGAGCATGTTAGATGTCACTTTCATGGTGTGGTGCTTTAAGTCATCAATGAGAAATTGAGTCTCCTCTAAATGAGTTAAGATGGGTCTCTTTGAAAATATGTGACTTTTATGACTTGGGAAGTATTAATGTAGGCTCACTCTTGAAAAATGAAGGCATGTCTAGCTAGTGTCCTTGATGTGCCTGTAAATTGTAAACATTTCCCTAATTGATGCATGCTTATGAAGACTATTGTCATACTAAAAATTGAAACTATGTGAGATGACTTCCTATTGTTGTAGTGTGTGTGGTTATTTGCCATATAGACTTCACTAGGGAGGAAGTATGAGCATTCTTTGGTTTAAAAAGTTGAGAAGTTCTCATTAAAATGAATTGACCTTTGTGCATTGCTTGTGTATGAACTCATGAAGACATTTAAGTGTGTTGAGGAGAAGGACATTCCTCCTTAAACATAAGTAAGCATGTTAAGGTTGTGTCATATTCGGGGATCACCCCCTAGAAGTAACCGGCGTCTTCGTTCTCAGAGAGGACTAAGACTAGACTTTTAGCATTCGTCATTACATTCATAGGTTAAAAAGTGCGGAAAATTAAAAAATTTCATCTACATCTACTTCATGAAGTTTACTTAGACCTCTCTCTTACACATAATATATTCATAGTGAGTTTACTTAGACTCCTCGTATAAGAAGATTACATAGTCTTCTACTTTTATGACACATATTAACAACAACCATAATATAGTCTTAATACAAATTTCTCATATTAAACCATCTCAATGGAATAGAAAAATATGGGCAAAGCCCTTACACAAATTTATAAATGCCACTTAGCGCTTACAACAATATCTTGAAACAACAAGAGTGAAATGATCGTCTTTAGACTATAATAATGTAACATAGGTAGTGTAAGAAATGGCATCATCCTCGGAACATGAGAACATACCCACACATGGAGAAATGATCCAAGCCTTCCTTGCAAATTGGTCAGTAACCCTTCAACGACCGGAACCTAAAATGTTTGGGAAAAAGGGAGAAAATGGGGTTAGCACATCACTTGTACTAAGTATGGAATCATATGCACATACAATATAGATATCACGGTAAAAGGTACATTCATTCAAAAGCATGCAAAGTCACTTTGGAAATACCTTATGCACATTCAAGAACCAATACAAGTCAATAAGCACATATTCCTTAAGTCAAGATCGTGTGTAACACATGACCAACAATATCAAGTCTAGTAAAGTCAACATATATATCAACATAATTGAACACATAATCAAGAATGTTCTATCATCAAGTTATAATATCAACAAGCATGCATAAGAGTTCATGACATCATAACCTAAGCAAGACCATTACTCATAAACCCTCATTAAGTGCACTAGTGCAATGACAAAGTAAGTTCCCATAACCTTACTCAATCAAGCAAACCAAACAAGCACCATAAGCAATGCCTAACTTTTCATACCATAAAATCAAGAATAATCATCATCATATCTAGCAATGGAGACCAATAACACATTCATAAGTGAAACCAATATTAAATAGTGTCATTAACATGTAAGATCAACATATACATATCATTTACAGTTATAAGCATATAAGTACATAACAACATCTTTCTAAGACTTCCGTCAAGGCTAACTAGTGCAATGTATAGGTAGAGTCTTATACCCCTATCTAGACTAAGCCAAACCCCTTAGGTCATCCTAGTTAGAGTTCACTTTATTACATCATGTTACTTTTGGGAACATCTTGCCTTAAAGGACATAGACCACGTGAGCTAATATTGAATCCGGTGTCATAGAACCCTACACCAAAAGAAGGTGGAGTATTTACCAAGGTAGTACCAAAATATGAACATAGCATCGATGTGGATCCACTATCTAGTATTCCTATGGGAGCAACATAGTTCAAGAACTAGGATATGTGTTAGGAACCCTCTTTATGCTACATTCATTATAGTCTCCAATCATGAGTACAATAGTGAACCTACCTTCCCTGTGTGTGAAAGGACACTCCTCACTTCTAGTTCACTCGGTGCTAAGCTAGAGTCCCTTTTGAAATGTCTTTCATTAATTATCATAACTTAGTTTTGGTCATAGGAGACTACTCCTTATAAAGTCATAATCTTTAACTCAATAGGAATTACATGAGAACATCCTTTCAATGCAATTCACACATATGTCAATGTGTTATTAGCTATTGTCTTCTATATGAATCAATGAGTGAATTGTTGAGGAATTGACCAATGATGATCAAAGATTGGAGAATTGGTGAGTTTACTCTATTCCTTCTACTTTCTATAGAATTGGTAGTGAATTGGCCTTGAATGGCATTATGTGGTATGTTCCACTTATGGTGGCGGTGTTTACCTTATTGTTGATCTATATGTGATGTTATCATGGCCTTGGAGGAAATTGTATTATGAATGTGTGGTGATGATGGTCACCCAATGTTAAGTATTATGCCTAGTCTTCCATTCTAGTTTATGATCTAGGGTGTATTGCTAATGTTATGAGTATGTGAATGACTATGTTAGGGTTAGGTATGGTCTACATAATTGATGATTGAATACTATTTTGTTGTATGACCCCTACCCATGTATCCCTTTATGAATGTGTCATCTTAACATATGTTAAGAGTCTTAGATGCAATGTGAAGGTGTCTTGTCTCCTATGCTATAATGTGGTGTGTGGTCTATGCTTCAATGTGTATTGTGGTCTTAAGAAGGTGGATGTCTCAATGTTATGTTGATAGAAATTATGTGATCATGTTTCCCAATGTACACACACACTCCATGCGTGTTCATGAGTAGGATAGATCATGGTAGTTAATAAAAGGGTTGTTCTCGTATGCATGTAAGGTCTACTACTATGCATGTTAAGTATATGTTGATGAAAGTGTGAAGATGCTTCTTAATTAGGATGACTTGATAGGTGGACTAGTCTAGGTAAGGGTATGGGACCTTACCTATACATTGCACATGTACCTTGATACAATAGTTCCTAGGATAGTTTTTTTATATGCTTATGTAATGAATGCATTACTAAGGTATGAACATGATAAATATGAGATGATGATAATTTATGTCATGAGGGATTGGAAGTAATCCTATTATGCATCTTAATACTACGTCATGCTGAAATGTATAAATTGAAGTATGGTCATGAAGCGTCTAAATGTGTTTATATGAAAGGATTGCTCGTGTTTGTACACCTATACACTTATGCATGAATGAATTGAAGTATGAATGTGTATTATCCATGAGTTTACATGTGAAAGTTAATCACACATATATGTACACACACAACCATGAAATATATAAATGAAGTATGCCATGATATTGTAGCTAGATAGGGTCTTTTGAATGGCTAACTCAATTGCACTCTAAACTAGGCTATGATTCAAGTATGGTATGTTTTAGGTCGATGCCATCACATGTGTTAGGTCGATGAAATGATTATCATCTATAACATATGAGCCATAATTATGAGGAGTTAATCTGATAAAGCCTATTTTTATGAAGTAATGTTAATAAAGGCTTTTCAATAAAAAGAGAAATTATCTTAGTACAGAGATTAACTTGATGATGACAGGTGTCACATCCCATGTTGGAGGGTAGGTTCACAATGACTCTCATGAGATGGCGGATTCCATGTATATGGATTTATGAGTCTCAAATACATCTCCAAGTTCCTTAACTATGTTCCCCCATATGACCTAGCAACTGGATCCACCTAGATGCTAGCATGTATATGTTCTACTTTGGCAAGTGGAGCACCTCTTTCGGTGTGGGGTTTCATGACACCGGATTTCATGCTTAACAACCATGGTCTCATGTCAGTTGAGGCGAAGTTTACCTAATGTAAAATGGACAATGGAAGTAAAGTAAGAACCCTAACTAAGATGACCTAAGGGAAGATCCTTAGTGTAGGTGAGAGTAATGAACTTATATATGCATTTCACACGTAACTCTTAAGGGGAGTTCTAGTAAGATGTCCTATAAGTACATGACTATGTATATGTCTCCTATGCATGATGTTATAGTATTGGTGTACTTATGTAACGTCCCTCAAAATAAACTAGCTTGAAATAGAGCCTAACACTTGTGTCATGATGCTTTAAATTCATAAAATGGTTAATAATATTATTTTTAGGTAGTATATAAAGTTTGGAAGTGTTTGGGGGTCAAACGTCCAAGACGTACGAAAACTAGTCGAAGTTGAACTAGCGTGTCGTTGTGTTTTTTAGTGATATTTTGGTGGATGGTTTGAAGGTGAAATTCATTACCGATGGTTCCTACGCATATCATGATATACAAAGAGTCGAAACGTCCGAGAACGACGTCCCGGGGACCAGCAAAAGGGTCCCCAAAGAGGACACAAACATGGGACAGCCAAGCTGCCGCGCCACCCAGATTATGGTGGTGGCTGCGCATCGCGCAGCTGACACGCAGGGGGGAAAATTCTTGCCCTGCTATGCGGGGCTGTCACGAACCATTCTGTCTTGAAATTTTTCAGAAAGAAGATTTGAACATGCCTCCGCGACGTGCAGTAAGATCCTAGATTTGGCCGCGTTGTTTTTAAATCAAATTTGAGTTGGTTAAATTGTCCAATAAGTGCAGGGGTCTTTTGGGTAATTTGGGGATGATTTATTGACGTCTTTTTGTACCCCTAAACTCACCAATCAAAGCTAAACCCTCACTCGAAACAAAACCTCTCCATTCTTCTCTCCAAAACCTCCATTGTTGAAGCTTGGGAGATTCAAAGAAGATAGATTTCTCAAGTTTTCCTCCATCAATCTTGTAGGATTTTCATCACAATTAAGGTATGGTTTCTTCATCCTTGAAATCTCTTTCTTGAAGGAGTCAATTCCAATGATTTTCCTAAGATGATCAAAACTTGAATTCTCCAATTTTGTGATTTATCCATGGGTTCTTGCATAAAACATTTTGAATCATTATAATATGATTGAATTGATGTAATTTGATGATTTTAACCTAAAAACTCTATGAACCCATGCAAACCGTGCAATCCTAGTTTTGACTATTTTATGGGTTAAGTGATCATGTGTCAATGCTTATGAATTCTAGTGTAGTTTTCTTTGGGCTATATAATGATCTAAGAATTGTACTGGATTGATTCATAGGTTGTCTTAGATTGATAAATCTATATTTAGTTGACTTAGATTCATTGTGTATGATCATGGCCATGGGTTAGGGCCTTTGAGTATTGTATTGGATGATTTAGATATGGATTGAAGTGGTGAGAATGGATTGGTGGTACACTGCCCTAATTATCTTTATTTTATATAGTGTAGGTCTTGAATTATGTTGTGATTGGTATGGTCCACCTATGGTGGAGGTGCTATGTGCTTTACTTGTGAATTACGTGGCCTCGTCGGCGTTACTTTATGTATTATAATGATCATAGCCTTGTCGGCACTACTTGATATATATTATGATGGGTTGTGTAGTTGATTTAGATTAAGTATGATCATATCCTTCTACTTGTGATTAAGGTGAATGTATGTGTTCTTCTATTGATGTTGTTAGGTGATCATGTTAGACTATGACTATGTCCTTATGTGTGTAGTCTTAGAGTTGAGCATGATTCTTCCTACTTGATTATGTGAGTCTTATGATGGCTATACTGATGATATTATGGTAGCGAATAGGGTGACCTATAGATGATGATGGTTATGCCTATGTGTTTATAGAATGATATGATATATGTGAAGATGTGTGGGTGTCTTGTCTTTGTAGACTTGTGTCCCTTACTTGATACATGTACATTATGAATATGAACATCTTGACCTAGTAGTCTTAGTAACCTTTGTCTTGTATGTGTATGGATGAATGTAGAATGAACGTCTAAGATCGATAGACCTAAGATGGTGCCCTTCTAAGCATGACTAATATGTGGAACCTTCTAAATAGAAAGAAGGTTAAGAATGAGATATCCTTATAGACCATTGAGTGGCAGCCCTAGTGGACCCTTCGTTTATAGGTGCATTATGACTAGGCAATGACTAAGAGATGGTACCTTTTCATATGCCCCTTTTTATTGAACTAATTATTAGAACAAAGGCTAGAATCGAGTGAATATGTTATGGGATGTAGCTCTACTTGAGAAGGAGACCATAGTACAATGTATCTCTACTTGAGAAGGAGAATAGAGTGCATAAAAGACCTTGATATTCCTTAACCATGTGCCTACATAGGATGTGTCCTAGTTCTACCCTTGACAAGTAGAACACCCTCAATCGGAGTAGGGTAGACTCCGGATTCCATTCCTAGCTAGTATGGTCTATGTCGGTTATTGCCTATTCTCATCATGTGGGATACATTCTAGTATTTGATAAGTTCTACAACGTTTAGGTAATGGAATGTGACGCTATGTAGACATGGCACGAGTAGGCTTTGACGGTGCTAGAGTGTAGGTTCCCTAGGTCTTTCTAAGACCTTCATGTGAAGTCCTTAATGAATGAAATGTCTTCTAATTGACATAATGAATCATTATGACTTTAGCTAATGTATGTTGACTTGAATGTACTTTATCTAGGGTAGTTTTGAGGGTTTCTTAGGTAAGCTTGAAGAGGGTGTATGGGCGGTCTCTTCTTGTCCTACTTAGGTGAATCTTCGAGTAACCTTAGGTGGGGAGTAGATGAAAGGAAAAGGGAATAATCTTATCTTAGGTAGTCTTAAGGATTGTTTAGGTAGGCCTGAAGAGGGTGTATGGGCTGTCTATTCTTCTCTTACTTAAGTAAGTCTTAGGATAACCTTTGGTGGGAGGTGTATACGTTTATATGGGTTGAAGTGAAGTTGATGCTATATTGTGTAAAGTGACTTTTATGCATATATGTTGACTTGTAAGTGACTATTATACTTGTCTTAAGAGGTTTTCTCAAAAAGAGCATGTTCCATACAAAAGTCTATTTATCATGATTTTTATGCATTAAGCCACACTTAGTACAAGTGTTTGTACCTATTCCATACATTGTGTCTATCTCAAAAGGTGTAGGTGGCATTTGAGAGGATTCTCGAAGTGGGATCTTGGATTATTGTTCGTTCAAGCAAAGAGTTGGTATGTCCTCATTAGATTCGAGGACATCTTGATGTTTAGATTTCTTTATTGAAAGTATTGTAATAGACTTAGCTATTTTCTATATGATGAAGTATGGGCCGTGTCCCAATATATTCATATTAAGATGGCGACTTTGAGACTTAGCATTTCAGTATGTTTATTCTTATTTCGTGTGAAAAGTTTTAATTCCTTACTACTTTTAATACGTGTATGAAATGAACGATGTCAAAGGGCTTGTACAAGAACTCTGAGAGGTCAAGTATGCCGTATTCTGATTCGACAATGCCCTAACTTCTAGAGAGTACTCTCGGATCGTTATAAATTATATGTGTATGTTCATGGTATGAGTGCTGATGTGTCTATATGATGAGGTCTTACTTTATATGCATAATGTTGGTTTTAGTTGACATATGATGAAGGTTCTACTTTATATGCATGTAGCTGACTAGAGTGTCATGTTGATGTATGGAGTAAATAATTGTCATGACCCGGATTCTAGAATCCGAATTGCAACCGGCGTCGTTGACCTCTCAGAGGTCGCAAACAAGCCTCTTCTTGCATTCATCACATTCATATGGTTAATTTTAGCGAAAAATATAAAACTTTTTATATGTATGAAGTATACATAGACTTCATATAGTAGTTACATAGTTTCATCATATACTAAGCTCAACATAAAAGAACAACCATCTACCATAAAGAGTCAATTTGAAAAAGAAGATGAATATAGCATAAATAAGTTTACCAAACACGGCCTTATTACAAAGCTTTGAAATAAAAGTACGAAAGAAACGCTAGGGACAACATACACAAGCTATGTCTATATCTAGAGCTGGACTAATGCGTGTAGCATCCTCAAAATTAAGAGGACCTACCAAATGGTCTGGAGAAAATGCTGCTATCCAAACCTCTGCGAGAGTCGTCAATCTATCCTCTAACCTGCACCTAAAAATAGTAAATTGTAGCGGTTAGTACACAACTTGTACTAAGTATGGGTGTATGCGCACATACACATAAAGCTAAGCATGATCAATGAAAAGCTCTTCCTAGACAACGTGCTATTTCTGGAAAGTCTAGTCATTAGACTTTCCTAATTCGTTAGTTGTGAACTGTGGTATGAATATGATGTATTTTGATGCATTCAAAGCACACAACTCATTTTCTATATGATTACATGACATTATATCATCAACATAATTTTAGAACAACTCTAGCGAAGATTTGAAAATTTGATCATGCCCAACGCGAGAGCTCTTTCTTTGGGACTTACTTTATTTTTCAGTCTTTTTCTTGTTGTTTTTGTGTAGTTCAATAATTACTTTGGCCCTATGTTTTACTTACAAGTGCAATGATTCATTGTAGTGCCATACCCACAATGAATCGATGTAAGTAATCCAAGGACTAAGGAATGATTTTCCTACCTTATAGTGAGTCATTCTTTACACTATGTATTCATTAACATTTGATAAGACAGTCTCTATTCGCCATGTCATCTATTTCATTTCTTTCATGTTAGGGAAGTTATGAGGTATTTAGTTAACATTATGTTTCTACTTCCCTTTATTGGCATTATATAAGAAGTCATTATAAGCCAATCTTATTTGGCGTTGCCCATTATTTGCTGAAACTTCATGAGTGTGATATTGGCAATTGACATTCTTAAGCTCTTCTTCCTTTCTCACTTTGAACATACGCTCCATCATCATCATCCTTTCTTACTTTCATAGAGACATCATTAGGAATAAGATCATGCAAGCTAACATGAAATCTAGCATCTTCCCCACACTGAAAAGAGGTGATTCACCAGTTAAAATGAATCTAGATCATGTGAGCTACTCATGAAATCCAGTGTCTGCCCCACACCAAAAAGGGGTGATTCCCGGCTAAGGCGAATCCATCTCAAGTGTTCACTCCACACCGAAAAGGAGTTGCTCACGGCTATAGTGAACTAAGAACATGTTTTGAGCACTAACCGACATAGATAATGTGAGCTAGACATGAAATTCACTGTCTACCCCACACCGAAAAGAGGTGATCCCACTGGCCAAGGTGCATTCAAACATACCTAGCTCGCTTAGGTGGAATCCACTGGCTAGTTCCTATGTTGGCTAGACATAGTTCGAAGACTAGGGACTTAATGAGACTACTTATCCACCTCGGTGGTAGCCTCGTCTCATGGGACTTACACGTGCAAGCACATGCTCATAACTAGTCTATCGGTGTTGTGCTCACTTTCATTATCTTATTTATCTTCTAGAGTTGACTTAAGCATTATGGAAGCTTGCTTCTAGATTAAGATTTACTTACTCTTTTGATTACTTGTCATCCTTAATTTACATTGATGAAATGTGAATTGTCCTTACATATCATCCTTAGGTGTTAACGAGACTGGTCTCACACATTCTAACACCTTCATTCGTGAGTATTCTTTTAACATAGTAGCTTAGGTGTAATTAAGACTTGCCTCACTTCCTTTAACACCCAATTCTGGTCACTTACTTAATTTAGACTCCTTTAATTATGTTATAACTCACGTTACTTACTTACTTTAGTGTAGTAGTTTCATACCATCATTTATGGACGATGAGCACTTCATCCAATGAGTTTCATATGTTCATAGTTCATTCTTTTGGAGCATGTTGGGAGTTGGCCCAATGAATGGCATGCCCTTGGTTATGGATTCATTGAATTAGTTTAGAAGTGCTTATATTATCATTTGATACTCTAACTACACAAGATTGGCATATGACTAGTATTGACCTCAACATTTGGATATTAAACTACATAACTATTTTTGTTGGCATAAGCCAATTTTACGTATGTTCATATATAAATTGAATATGTATGAACCATTAGCCAATCTTTAAACATTTACATAAACTCATATCCATTTGCATGCATTCTTTTTGGATAAAGTAGTGTTAGCCAATTTGTTGGCATAAGATGGGCAATTTATTCAACAATGATTTCATAGATGTCTTTTAAGTCAATCTTAGTTTATGGCTTTAGTGATAACGTTTTTGAACCTCTTGGATTGCATCATATTAACATTTGATGACTTTAGCATCTTCAAAATGTCACCATAACAGCAAGACAACATTCGGACAAACATATCAACACTTAAACAATTAGAGACGTAACTAGCACATTATCAATTCTTAATTCACGTTGTCACCATTTTACTTCATACGATTATAAGTTCATAGGTTCATTTGACACTCATAATTCAAGAACATTACACATAAGTTCAGCCAGTACCACATACCAACAACATGATCTCTAACCTACTTAATCATTAAAATCGTACAAGGATACTAGGGAAAGGAGTTCGACGAGAACGACGGGAAACAACCCTAGTTTTCAAGATCTTTGAATCGTTCGAAAGAAAGTTCTCTTGTAGAAATAAGTCCAAGAGAGAAACCCATACCTTGAGTAGAACTTAATCTACGAAGACCACTTCGAACAAGACCTTGAAGCTACCTTGAATTCGCCCTAAAGACCGATGAAGTTTTTACGTTTTAGCTCTGTGTCTACTGCCTTTGCGTTTTTGTTCTTTAGTTTGATTGAATGGTTAGGTTTAGGAACTGACCTTGACTTATTCAACTAAGGTTATTTTAGTAAATTAACCAATTAATTAGTTAATTACCAAAACTCCCTTCCTAAGTTGACTAAACATAGGGAAATATTGACTTTGACCGAAATCTGGAAATCAGCATTGACCCTTGTTTTGGGTAACATTTTGACTTGTAATTAATTAATTAAATCCTTAATTTAATTAATTTTGGGACCTAAGGAAATTACTAAAATACCGCTAAGTCTTTGGGACCATAGCTAACCTTTTTGGACCATCCTAGGTTAGGTACTAGGTTGTCCCCTTAACTAGTACTAGGTTCCACCCGATTTGTCCTAGGTTGTCGGGTGCACTAGGAGGTCCGATTTGGTTAGTCCTAGGTTATTTGGCTTGTTAGGATAGTTGGTTAGGGATTAGAATTATTTAGGTTGGCTGGCCCCATGTAAAAGGACCCGCCCGTGCTTGTCAAGCTTAACCGCCCTAACCGAATTGGGTTAGGGTGGATTCCGTGGTCCCCTCGGCCGTGTACCTCATTTGTTGCCCATGTGCTTGCACATGGGTTGTTTGTACCTTCCTAACTAATTTATCTTGATGTCTTATTTGTAATATTTACTTATTGTCCCAAGGACCCTCACTATGTCCTTGGGCATTGCTTAATTTACATGATCATTTTAAATGGTCATGTGGGATGGTACTAGGTTTGACACTTGGATGCCTAGTACTTTGTGTGAAACTATTCTGAACGGATTTTCATTTAGCTTAGGGTCTTCATTGCAGGTACACTTCTTGGTCAATGGATCTTGGATTGGGTATGGCAACCCAAAAAGTATATATATTTTTTTTATATTAGTGTATAGGAAATTGTCTAATATCTCTTAGCCAATTTTTCTATACTATGCCCAATATTTCTCAATATTGGGCATTGGGGTGCCTATGTACCCCTAATAGGCTATCCTAAGGACATCCTGGGCTCTTCATTAGACATGTGATTTTCCGGAATGTTACAATAATAATGCTTGTGCTGTCTTGATAGGTTTACTTATGTGTGAGGTTATGGGGCTTCACATGTACATTGCACTAGTACACTTAGATTGGGATTATGAGTAAGGTCTTATGATGGTCTATGTGAAGTAAAGTTAGATTATTTTAATGATGACTATTGTCTAATTGTGATGATATTGATAGTCTTGACTTATGTGATACTTTGTAATGAGTTCTTCTATGTGGTCCATAATGTATGTTGGGTCAAATGTGAAGTATGTCTTATTATATGAAATAGTTCTATGAATGTACGTGTTGGGGTAATGAAGGTTGTAGGTATGATTACCTTGTGGCCTTAAGGTAATGCTTGAGTGTGGATAGTGGAATGGTACATTATTCATACATTGCACCAAGTATCACTAGAGGGTTACTCGGGAAGTTAAGAAGTTAAGGAAAGAATGAGGTTAATGAATTAAAGAAAAAAGGAGGTTACTGCAAAGTGGTGTTAAATATGCCTTAAATGTAATATGTGGCCTTATGTGATGTTGTGACTATTGTATATGCCTATATGAAGTACGTGAATTGTATGATGCTTATTGTATCAAAGTTTTTATGAAGTTTTCACAAAAAGACATGATGCATGGTTTCAAAGAATTTTTTTTTATTTTAGTGCATGTTTTTGCATGGTTGTCATTCTTAGTGTATTCTTGTACTAACACCATTCTTCTTCACCTTTTTACACAAAGTTTAGGTTATGGATGCTTAAAGTATGTCTTTAAGGTGAAGGGCTTGATATGTATTTCCCAAGCTCAAGAAAGGAATTCTTAAAGCTTCAAGGATGTCCTACGTCAAGTTATTCTTAAAGTCATGTAATAGTTAGGTTATTGTTTTATCTCGTTAAGGGTCGTGTCCCTATTATACTCTTATGATGTTGAATCTAAGATGGCAAAAGAGACTTAGAATCTAACTATTTATTACGATATTTTATATTAATGAAAGTTTTAAATTTTTTGTTAAATTTCCTATGACAATGCAATGAATGATAACTATGGGCTCGTATAAGACCTCCGAGAGGTCAAGTACGCCCTGTTACTTCTGGGGGTGCTCCCCAGTCGTGACACATTAGGAAATCAAAACTTTACTACCCAAATACTACAATCAATGGAAGCAAAACAAGAATGTAGACATTCCATCCCCAAAATGATATCAAAGCCTAACATGTGAAGTTTTACCTAATCAACCAATGTGAATCTATTGGGAAATGAAATGGGACAACCCCTATAAACTCTTTAGCAACTACGGAATCACCCACCTGGGTGGAAACCTTAAAGGGTTCATCTAAGATATCGGGAAGCATATCAAATTTCATAGCAACTAAAGGAGTTACAAAAGACAAAGTGGACCGGGATCCGAAAATGCATAAACATTCAGTGAAAATACTTACAATATACCGGTAACAACATCCGAAGAGCTCTCTTAATCACCTGGGTATTGTAGAGAATAGAAGCAATTCTTTTTAGGAGCATCAGGATCAGGAGCACTTGCTTATGCTTGAGTATTTTCCCTTCCTTTGATATTTCAACATAGGTCAGTCCAACTTCGTGTGGCCACTCTTGCCACAACAATAGCAATTACCCGTTCCAACTAGGCACTTGCCTTCATGTTTTCTACCACACTTTGCAAAAATAGGCTTGTCTACATAAATACCCCCTCCTTTTCCCTCTTTAGACTTGGGGGTAAACACTTTACCTTTGTTGACCCTTGGAGTTTTGGGAGGACCTTGGTTGGAAAGCCTCTTCTTGAATCTTGGCTTATCTTGGACCTCAAATGTTAGACCCCTCAAAATGAAATAGAATAAACTAGAACCTCACATGAGATTTATGAGTTAATAACTTTTTAATAAGGTGAGAAACAAATTTTAATAGTTTGTTTAAAGAAATTGGAAGCCAAACGTAAATGGATAACCAAGACGTCCCAAAACTAGTCTTCTGTGTGCTAGTGGTTTTTATGTCTTGTTTAGAGTCTAAAATCAGTGGGGGTGACCCTAGTGTCTTAATAATCAAGTTTAGGGTCAAAACTTCCGGAAACAAATCCCCAAGGACCAACCAAAGGGTCCTTGTGAAGGACCCAACGTTTGGCAAGGAGGCTACCAAGGCAGCGTGCAGGGAGCCCCTTTTTTTAGGGTGATGGCGCATCACTGTCACAACCGGGGAGCACCCCCTAGACGTAACACGGAGTACTTGACCTCTTGGAGGTCTTATACAAGCCCATAGTTATCATTCATCGCATTGACATAATAAATTTAGCGGAAAATTTAAAACTTTTCATAGCACATCATATGCTAGAAATTTCAACTCATATATATATAAAACATAAGACATAATACATGCAAAGACATTAAGTCTCTTTGCCATCTTAGACTCAATAACTTTATAGTACATTAGGGACACGACCCATAAGACACATTACATAACTATACAATATTTAAAGACTTTACATTAAAGACGTTAATAGGGAATCCTTAGTAATTAAGGACCCCTTTCCTTGAGCTTGGGAATCACATATCAAGCTCCTCATTCATAGACATCCTTTGAGCATCCATAACCTACACTTTGTGTAAAATGTATAGAAGAATGGGATTAGCACAAGAATGTACTAAGTATGGCAACCATGCAAAACATGCATTTAAAAGGGACATTTTCTTGAAATCATACTTCATGTCTCTTTGAGTAAATCATTATAAAAAACTTTACGCAATAGCATTTATATCATTAAAATACTTCATATAAACATATTCAAAGGCCAAACATCACATAAGATCACATATAGAATTTAATGCATTTTTAAAGCACATTACAGTAACCCCCTTTCCACTTTACAGTGAACTCTTTTCACCTTTATTCATTAACCTTCCAAGTAACCCTTTAGTGATACTTGGTGCAATGCATCACCTTAAGGCAACAAGAAAATATACATGTAACCTACACAAATCACCACACATCATCATATAGGTATAGCAAATGATAGACACATTTAAGTCAAAACCTTAAGAACATCACAATAAGCTACATCAACTTACACACATAATATCTTCACTTCACATATCTTGTTATTAGACCTTGTACATGACCCCAATCTTTGTCTACTAGTGCAATGATCATATAAAGCCCCATAACCCCATAAATTCTTAGTAAACCTTTCATGAGACCACAAACCTTAATACCTCATACATCAACATAACACATATGGACAACTCCATTCATATCATCAATATTCATTATATAGTCATTAAGACTCACATAGTGCATATAAGAGTAAGACCATATCACATAGATTCATAACATGAACATCTCCACCACAACAAGTAGACCAATGCTACAAAATCATACATATGGACATAAGCATAACCATTCATATTAAGTGACCTCCCTAGGACTTCCTAAGGAGCTACTTGTGCAATGTCTAGATGGGTTCATTACTTCCACCTATCCTAAGTAACTTACCTTAAGTCCTCCTAGTTAGGATCCTATTTATTTACTTCCATTGTCCATTTTAATTTAGGGAAACTATAGCTTAACCGACATAGACCATGTGATGCTAAACATGTAATCGGTGACATGATCCCTTACACCGATGGAAGGTGGTCTACCGGCCAAAGTAGACCATTACACAAACATAGCTTTAATAAGTGGAATCCACTAGCTAGTATCCTATGGTGGCAACATAGTTCAAGAACTAAGAGATAGGTGTCCCTTTTCATACGATGTGGTAATTGGGCCTTGTCTCATGGGAATCTCTCCGATGACACATCCCAAAAGCAAGGGAGGTTAACATCACACGGGCAACTTTAGAGTGAACCTTTCCTTTTATGGACAAGTCATCACCTCCCATCCTCAAGTTCACTCGGTGCTAAGCTAAGTTTCCTTTATCTAAAAAGCCTTTATTACATTTATTTATAAAACATAGACTTAGAATATTCATTCCTCATATGCTTCTAGCATATTCAAGCATCCATCTAGTTTTAGAGTAGGCCACACCTTTCAAGGCCCCTCTATTAACTAGATCCTCTTTCATGTGCGTGTGTATTCATATACATGAGCGAACCCTTTACATAACACATTAAGACCACACATGACCATACATTCATATTCATGCATATAGGAACCAAACCTAGGAGCTATTCTATCAAAGCACACATGTGCAATGCATAGACAAGGTCCCATACCCTTGCCCATACTAGTACACCTATCAAGTCATCCTAGTAAGGAAATACATAACATACTTCACCTACATATATTTTACATGCATAGTAGTAGACACTAGTGAATATGAGAACAACCTTTCATTTAGACACTATGAACATTTACTGCATTGTATGCATGCATGAAGTGTGAGTGTGTGTACATTGGTCAACATGATCACATAATGGCGATCAAAACCATATTGGAGCAGCCACCCTCTTCGACCACATTACCCCTTTTTAAGCATAGACCACATAACTCACAATAGCATAGAAGGCAAGTTAACTTCATAGAATACTTTAAGACTCCTAACATTAACTATTCACACATTCACATAGGGTTACATGGGTAGGGATCATCAACCATTATCACCTAAGAGATGGCAGCACCTACACATGATATTACACAGCCCTTCATTTGCTCGTAACAATGGTAACATAATCTAGATTCACAACTCAAATAGAAAACTAGGGACAAGCTACACACAATGTGATTATCATTACTACTCCTTCGTATATTCATCAAATTTGCCTTCAAGGACATGGTTAACACATATATATAATGACATAAAGTAAACACCGCCACCATAAGTGGACCATACCACACAATGTCATGCAAGGCTTCATTAACATTATTATAGAAGAATAGAGAAGTAGAAGAGTAGAGCAATTCTTTAGTCTTTGGTCATCATTGACCTTTACTACTCTTTCGCCAATAATTCAAGTATAGGGAAGTAGCTAAAACATAATAATCATATACGAAGTCATGCATAAGTTACTACAAGTCCATACTACAAACTAGCACAACTCCTTAGCATACTAGAAGGTAGAAGGACATAGACCATTAACCAATTTCATTACATGGATTATAGATCATATTTCACAAATAATATCACTCTAAGGCAGTAGCTACTCATACATTTAATCATAAATAAATCATGCTTAAAGCACTTCAAGATCAAGCTACAACATAGGCATTAGACTTGTCAATTTGCTAGAGTATAGAGAGGGAACTAACCAACCCTATTGATTCTCTAAGACCTTGATCATCAATCATATTTTAACAATAATGTACATTCTAGGCAGCACCTAGATAGATCACTACATCAAAGAAATCATGCTTCATCTATCTACAATTCAAGATATCATCATATACATAGTATTATCAATCGATAAACTAGAAGACTAGGTCAATTCACATAAGCCATCTTTACTTCAATCATACAAGATTCGTATTCATAATCGAATCATGATACTAACCTAAAACAGTAGATACAACCAACTTAACATGATCGAAATCAACATTAATTCAATTAGAAGCCAATGTTACAGTGAACTATGGAAACTAGGCTAAACATGTTCAAATCTTCATACATTGATCATGATGGATCCTTCAACATCAATTCAACATAAATTCATGTAAATAACAGTATATACAATCACTTAAACATAATAGAATCAAAATTCAATCGATAACAATTCAAGATCACAAAGCCCATGCAAGGCTAAAACGTTTGAGTGAAGGAGCATGGGTTCATCATGCAATTGGAGTAAAATTCACGTTAAAACCACTGTATTAATTCCAATTAATCATTATTCAATCGTTCAGAACCTTTTTAGAAAGAACCCATGGCAGATTGAAGAAGACATGGTTTGATCATAATTTTTCTTCTTTGAAATCTTTGAGAATAGATCTCTACATGAAAAGATAACTAGAGATGAAGATCACCATACCTTTATCTACATGAAGACCTCTAAAACATGATGAATCAACCATAGAAATCTGAGCTCCAAGCAGTTCTTGAGCTTCACCAACAATGGTGGTTTTAGAGAGAACATTTTTGGAGGGAAGGTTTCTTACGTGTGAGGGGATTTGGAAATGGGTAGTTCACGTTTTAAATGGCTTATATAAACCCAAAATTAGATAAATTAACCCATTAAATTCAGTTTAGGACATGGGGTAAATTTACCATTCACCCCTTTAATGAAACAGACTCAGGCAGTAAGTTACAGGCCACCATCGACGGAAGCACCTACTGGACGTAGGTCAGTCGACGGGCCGTGCCTGGCTTACGTCGTTTTGTCCTTAGCCAAATTTTGGGTTGAGACCTGCCCAATCGATTATACCTCACCAACGGGCCGTTAGTTGCCCAACTGGCCGTCGTTTGGTTCGTCGATTGACACTGCCAAGGCAGTGTCTCGACCAGTCTTGGGTCCTTCTTGTGGGCCCTTTAGAGGTCGTACCCAGACTTTTACAACGTAAATACAATCCTTAACAATTTATAGACATTCCACAAAAGTTTCACCCCAAACAACCACTTCTAACTCGTCCAAAAAGGCCAAGCCCCATCGAGACACATGTTGAACGTTTTAAGGGCTATCTTTCAAACGCGTTGGACGTTCTTGGTTTTTTGACCTCCAAACTTCACGAAACTTCATATACCATCATTTGACATCATTATAAACCTTTTTAAGACTTCATAAGCTCAAGCATCACACATAATCACATAGAACCACATACGAGGCATTTAGGTGACTTAGTCGTCGAACGTTTCGGTCGACCCTTGGCGTTTGACTTCCAAATCACCTCAAACTTTATACACTGCCTATAACCTATATTATAAGTCATTTTAGGACCTTATAACATTAAGACGAACACGTTTTCCTCTTGATACCCTAACTCATTTTGAGGGTCTTACAATATCCCCCACTTGGGAACATCCGTCCTCGAATAACACTTAGAACACTTTAATCACAATAAGGACTTAAATGAATCATAGAGCAGTTCATAACATTTATAACATCATCAAATAATTTTAGCACTCAATGCACACAAGCAAAACATTTATAACATCATCAAATAATTTTAGCACTCAATGCACACAAGCAAGCAAAACCATTACTCACTCATTCTTTAATGCATCAAACACAAAGACTCTTATCATGTTCATACGAGGAATATCCTTCTCTTAATCATAACATGGTCATTACACCTTAATTCATTAAGAGCTCATCTTGAAACTATTTTTTAAGTCACACTTAGGAAGATTCAACAACACTCAAGAAGCAATTAGGTACTCATACTTCAATGCACATAGACTTGAGTTAATTGAATCAACAAAGATCTTTATTTATTAGACCTAGTGCTATGAAGGTCATACTCAACCATACCATGCTTAGTGGTGTCCATGGAGTAATGTCCTTCTCCTCAACACACTTACATGTATCATGAGTCCACACCTTAACAAGGTACAAGATCAATTCTTCTTAAAATGAGAATTCTTAACTTTTCAAACCAAGACATGAGCATGTATTCTTCCTAGTGAAGTCTAAATGGCAAGTCTCACCAAATACAACACAACAAATAGGAAGCCATTTTACAAAAATTCAAATTCTTGCATAGTACTCACCTTCACAGTAAGCATCATACAGGAAAGACAATGCAAGTTACTGGCACACACATGAACAATTAGCTAAAACATACTTTTTCATTTAAAAAATGAGCCTACATTAATGCTTCCCAAATCATACAAGTCACATAAATTTCAAGAGACTCTACACTTTTCATGTTAGAGACTCAACTTTTCATTTTAAGGCTAAACATTACACCTCACATGTGACTATTGCCATGTTTCTTATCTTACCTCATGAAGTCAAATTCACAACTATGATAGAAAAGTAGGCATAAACTTCTCATAGTATCATCATAAGCACATATCCATACTTTATGAAAAACTCTATTCATGAACAAGCTTACTAAGAATTCATTAGATTCAAGTTCAAGACAAAATACAAGGTCAATGGTAGAAAATATCTACAACCTTACTACTCCATCACCATCCCCCACTTAGGGTAAATCTAATTAAGAGCAATTTAACCTAAACTTAAGAGGATATTAACTTAACAACCTTCATTTTTCATCACTTAAAAGTGATTACAACTTTAGAAGGATTTACAGTAAGTTAACATAGGAACACCAAGGTACTCTAAGCATTATCACGTAGGCAATTTATCCACAATTATCAAGTTAGGTCATCTCATTCAACCACATAAGGTGTGCTTACAATACAATAGACACCAAGGTCATATCTCATTAGGGGAAGACAACAAGGAGACTCACAACAGAATAAGAAGTTAGAAACAAATCTACGACTCATCATGCCATAAGACTCTCTTTCTTCATTCTTAATAGCAAATCTCCTTTTTACATTCATTATCATGTTCATATACATCAATTTTATACCCATTTCAACAACATCAAATCAAAGAACAATTTAGTTGATTTTTCCAAAAATTTCACAGTAAACTGCCTATCATTACAGTGAACATGCTTCCAAATTCCAAAAATGCAACATTTAGGCATTTGTTAGGAAAAATATGACAATATGAGATACAAAACTTTACCAAGACAAGCATACTATCACCACACCTAGGGTCAAGTCTATACAAAGGACTACAATCCATACTAGGCAACTTATCAAGGACCACATGTACACAAAAGGAAATATTGAACAACTTTAAGTACAAAATCTTAGGGTAGCATGCTTCCATATGTAGTCACTAAGCATTTCAAGCTCAAATCATAATATAAGGCTACCATCATGCCATGCATTCTTCAACAGAACATGCTATTTCACTTAAGTCTCATACATAGCCATAATTGGCATCACATCATCAAAACCTGTCAAATTCACCTTCAAACATACTCATTCAACCCTAAAACCAAGTTAAGCATTAACTCACCTTTTCTCCCTCAAACATAGAGAACAATCTCATCCAAGCAATCACATCTAGAAGACCACCGTTCAAGAAAACAAAATAGAGGGATCTTATAGAGTTAAGTTCTATGGTACGATAGGAGAATGATGAAGAAGGGAAACTCTATCGTCCTATAGCCTCTCGTACCATTTAATGTGTCGCGACTCACCAACAATGCTACGAGACTCTACTAGACGTGGAAATATGAGACTTTTAGAACCTAAGACCACTTTATAAACCTCATGCTCTAATACCACGTTTGTCACAACCGGGGAGCACCCCCTAGAAGTAACATAGTGTACTTGACCTCTCAGAGGTCTTATACAAGCCCATAGTTATCATTCATCGCATTGACATAGTAAATTTAGCGGAAAATTTAAAACTTTTAATAGCACATCATATGCTAGAAACTTCAACTCATATATATATAAAACCTAAGACATAATACATGCAAGGGCCTTAAGTATCTTTTCCATCTTAGACTCAATAACTTTAGAGTACATTAGGGACATGGCCCATAAGACACATTACATAACTATACAATATTTAAAGACTTTACATTAAAGACGTTAGTAGGGACTCCTTGGAACATAAGGACCCCTTTCCTTGAGCTTGGGAATCACATATCAAGCTCCTCAATCATAGACATCCTTTCAGCATCCATAACCTACACTTTGTGTAAAAAGTAGAGAAGAATGGGATTAGCACAAGAATGTACTAAGTATGGCAACCATGCAAAAACATGCATTTAAACGGGACATTTTCTTGAAATCATACTTCATGTCTCTTTGAGTAAATCTTTATAAAAACCTTTAAGAAATAGCATTTATATCATTCAAATACTTCATATAAACATCAAAGGCCAAACATCACATAAGATCACATATAGAATTTAATGCATTTTTAAAGCACATTACAGTAACCCCCTTTCCACTTTACAGTGAACTCTTTTCTCCTTTATTCATTAACCTTCCAAGTAACCCTTTAGTGATACTTGGTGCAATGCATCACCTTAAGGCCATAAGGAAATATACATGTAACCTACACAAATCACCACACATCATCATAAAGGTATAGAACATGATAGACAGGTTTAAGTCAAAACCTTAAGAACATCACAGTAAGCTACATCAACTTACACACATAATATCTTCACTTCACATATCTCGTTATTAGACCTTGTACATGACCCCAATATTTGTCTACTAGTGTAATGAACATATAAATCCCCATAACCCCATACATTCTTAGTAAACCTTTCATGAGACCACAAACCATAATACCTCATACATCAACATAACAAATAAGGACAACTCCATTCATATCATCAATCTTCATTATATAGTCATTAAGACTCACATAGTGCATGTAAGAGTAAGACCATATCACATAGACTCATAACATGAACATCTCCATCACAACAAGTAGACCAATGCTACAAAATCATACATATGGACATAATCATAACCATTCATATTAAGTCACCTACCTAGGACTTCCTAAGGAGCTACTTGTGCAATGTCTAGATGGGTTCATTACTTCCACCTATCCTAAGTAACTTACCTTAAGTCCTCCTAGTTAGGATCCTATTCATTTACTTCCATTGTCCATTTTACGTTAGGAAAACTATAACCTTAACCGACATAGACCATGTGATGCTAAACCTGGAATCTGGTGTCATGATCCCTTCACCGATGGAAGGTGGTCTACCGTCCAAAGTAGACCATAACACAAACATAGCTTTTATAAGTGGAATCCACTAGCTAGTATGCTATGGTGGAAACATAGTTCAAGAACTAACAGATAGGTGTCCCTTTTCATACGATGTGGTCATTGGGCCTTGTCTCATGGGAATCTCTCCGATGACACATCCTAAATGCAAGGGAGGTTAACATCACACGGGCAACTTTAGAGTGAACCTTTCCTTTTATGGACAAGTCATCACCTCCCATCCTCAAGTTCACTTGGTGCTAAGCTAAGTTCCCTTTATCTAAAGAGCCTTTATTACATTTATTTATAAAACATTGACTTAGAATATTCATTCCTCATATGCTTATAGCATATTAAAGCGTCTATCTAGTATTAGAGTATTCTTGGCCACACCTTTCAAGGCCCCTCTATTAACTAGATCCTCTTTAATATGTGTGTGTATTCATATACATTATCAAACCCTTTACATAACACATTAAGACCACACATGACCATACATTCATATTCATGCATATAGGAACCAAACCTAGGAGCTATCCTATCAAAGCACACATGTGCAATGCATAGACAAGGTCCCATACCCTTGCCCATACTAGTACACCTATCAAGTCATCCTAGTAAGGAAATACATAACATACTTCACCTACATATACTTTACATGCATAGTAGTAGACACTAGTGAATATGAGAACAACCTTTCATTTAGACACTATGAACATTTAGTACATTGTAAGCTTGCATGAAGTGTGAGTGTGTGTACACTGGTCAACATGATCACATAATGGCTATCAACAACATATTGGGGCAGCCACCGTCTTAGACTACATTACCCCTTTTCAAGCATAGACCACATAACTCACAATAGCATAGAAGGCAAGTTAACTTCATAGAATACTTTAAGACTCATAACATTAACTATTCACACATTCACATAGGGTTACATGGGTAGGGATCATCAACCATTATCACCTAAGACATGGCAGCACCGAGACATGATATTACACAACCCTTCATTTGCTCAAAACAATGGTGACATAACCTAGATTCACAACTCAAATAGAAGACTAGGCACAAGCTACACACAATGTGATTATCATAACTACTCCTTCATATATTCATCAAATTTGCCTTCAAGGACATGGTTAACACATATATATAATGACATAAAGTAAACACCGCCACCATAAGTGGACCATACCACATAATGCCATGCAAGGCTTCATTAACATTATTATAGAAGAATAGAGAAGTAGAAGAGTAGAGGAATTCTTACCAATTATTTAGTCTTTGGTCATCATTGACCTTTACTACTCTTTCGCCAATAATTCAAGTATAGGGAAGTAGCTAAAACATAATAATCATATACAAAGTCATGCATAAGTTACTACAAGTCCATACTACAAACTAGCATAACTCCTTAGCATAGTAGAAGGTAGAAGGACATAGACCATTAACCAATTTCATTACATGGATTATAGATAATATTTCACCAATAATATCACTCTAAGGCAGTAGCTACTCATACATTTAATCATAAAGAAATCATGCTTAAAGCACTTCAAGATCAAGCTACAGCGTAGGCATTAGACTTGTCAATTTGCTAGAGTATAGAGAGGGAATTAACCAACCCTATTGATTCTCTAAGACCTTGATCATCAATCATATTTTAACAATAATGTACATTCTAGGCAGCAATAAGATAGATCACTACATCAAAGGAATCATGCTTCATCTATCCACAATTCAAGATATCATCATATACATAGTATTATCAATCGATAAACTAGAAGACTAGGTCAATTCACATAAGCCATCTTTACTTCAATCATATAAGATTCGTATTCATAATCCATTCATGATACTAACCTAAAACAGTAGATACAACCAACTTAACATGATCGAAATCCACATAAATTCAATTAGAACCCAATGTTACAGTGAACTATGGAAACTAGGCTAAACATGTTCAAATCTTCATACATTGATCCTCATGTATCCTTCAACATCACAACATAAATTCATGTAAATAAAAGTATATACAATCACCTCAACGTAATAGAATCATAATTCAATCGATAACAATTCAAGATCACAAAGCCCATGCAAGGCTAAAACGTTTGAGTGAAGGAGCATGGGTTCATCATGCAATTGGAGTAAAATTCACGTTAAAACCATTGTATTAACTTCAATTAATCATGATCCAATCGTTCAAAACCTTTTTAGAAAGAACCCATGAGAGATTGAAGAAGACAGGTTTGATCATAATTTTTCTTCTTTGAAATCTTTGAAAATGGCTCTCTAGATGAAAAGATAACTAGAGATGAAGATCACCATAACTTTATATACATGAAGACCTCTAAAACTTGATGAATCTCCTATAGAAATCTGAGCTCCAAGCAGTTCTTGAGCTTCACCAACAATGGTGGTTTTAGAAAGAACATTGTTTTAGGGAAGGTTTCTTACGTGTGAGGGGATTTGGGAATGGGTAGTTCACGTTTTAGATGGCTTATATACACCCAAAATTAGATAAATTAACCCATTAGAGTCATTTTAGGATGTGGGGTGAATTTCCCATTCACTATTTTAATAAAACAGACGCAGGCAGTAAGTTACAGGCCACCATCGACGGAAGCACCTACTGGCCGTAGGTCAGTTAACGGCCGTGCCTGGATTCCGTCGTTTGGTCCTTAGCCAAATTTTGGGTTGATATCTGACCAATCTAAGTACAAATCGACGTGACATCAACAACGGGCCGTTGGTTGAACAACTGGCCATCATTTGGTCCGTCGATTGACACTGCCATGGAAGTGTCTCGACCAGTCTTGGGTCCTTCTTATGGGCCCTTTTGCGGGGTCCTTTAGTGGTCGTACCCGAACGTTTCAAATGTAAATACAACCCTTGACAAGTTATAGACATTACAAACAAGTTTCACCTTAAAATAAATACTTGTAACTCGTCCAAACAGGCCAAGCCCCATCAAGACACACGTTGAACGTCTTAAGGGCTATCTTTCGAACGCCTTGGACGTTCTTGGTCGTTTAACCTCCATACTTCACAAAGCTTCATATACCATCATTTGACATCATTATAAACCATTTTAAGACTTCATAAGCTCAAGCATCACACATAATAACATATAACCACATACGATGCATTTAGGTGACTTAGTCGTCGAATGTTTCGGTCGACCCTTGGCGTTTGACTTCCAAATCACCTCAAACTTTATACACTGCCTACAAACCATATTATAAGTCATTTTAGGGCCTTATAACATTAAGACTAACACATTAGGATCTAGACACCCAAACTCATTTTGGGGGTCTTACAATCACGCTCTTAGAACTTAAAGGGGAAAAAGTTGCCTTGCGACACGGGTTCAACACGAACCATTCTGCATTAAAATAAATTACAGAACTAAGATTTGGAAGTGCCTCTGTGATGCGCAATCATGTCCCAGATTCAGTCGCGTCGCTTAAAAGTCAAGTTGGACATGTCTAAAAGTCCAAATAAGTATGGGGGTGTTTGGTACTTTGGGGGTTGTTTATAAAAAAAATTTAAGTAATTTTTACACCCATTCCCAAGTAAAAAAACACAAATATCCAATGAGAAATCAAAGATCCAAAACCCTCTTCTCTTCCAAAAATCTGTCAAAACTCCATTGGAAGCCAAGCTCAAACTCAAGTAAGAAGATGGATTTTCAAGTTCTTTCTTCTCCAAATTTCGTGGGATTTTCTTCTATTAAGGTATTTCAACTCTTGATCCTTGGATAACCTTTCATCCAAGGAGTTCAAACAATGATTTTCCAAAGAGTTTCTATGATCAAATTTCCCAATTTTCAATCTAAGTATGGTTTCCTTGTCAAACGATTTTTTATGTCATTCTACTGATGAATAAATGATGAATTAGTGTTTTTATGATAATTTCCTATGGAATTTATTAAATAACCCATGATCCTCCTAATTTTAAAAATTGGCCTATGATGTGGGTCTTTATGAATATGATTTTATGTTAATGAATTGTACTCGAATTGAAATACATTGTTACATTCTATTTTCATATATATCTACTGATCATGAATTGTTGAGGATTGATCCATGATTGATCATGGCTTCGAGAATAGGTAAGTTGACCAAACTTCATCACATTCATTGTGTCATGGGCTTGAGGGAAATATATGTAAAGTGAATTGTTTCTATGATGATCATGAGTATGAAAGTGTGCCATGAAGGTTATGTATCTAGTTCTCAGTGCTAGTATCATGATTGAGGTGTATTGATAATGTGAAGTATAATGTGAATAAGGATGTTAGGGTAAGGTATGGTCTACATGCTTGATATTGATAAGTACTATTGTAGAATGACCCCTACCTATATAACCCTATACGAATGTGAGATCTTATACATGTTAGGAGTTTTTTATTCAATGTTGAATGTTCTCTTGTCTCCTATGATTAAATGTGGGTGTGTGGACTATAGTCCCTAAATGATCTATGTGTGAGTTGTTAATGACTTGAGAGATATTTTAAATGTGTTGTGATCCTTTGAAGGGAGGTTTCCTCAATAACAATGTTGTTGCATTATGTGATCAGGATGACCAATATGTACACACACCTCATGCATAACTATGAGTATTATATGTTTTTAGTGTCAATTGAAAGGATAATTCTCATATGAACCTTTATATCTTATCATGCATGTAAAGTATATGACTAATGAAGTATGAACATGTGTTGTCTAAAGGTGTCTATGTTAAAATATTTCTCACATATGTATACACACATATGAATGTATGAATGAAGGATGATAATGTTTATCTAGTGAATGAGAGTCTCTTCAAAGGTTTCCTCAATTGTAATCTAAACTAGAGTATGTTATGAATGTTATGATTATGTGAAAGGATATTCTCACATGATGTTGGTTTAGATGAAAGGACAGCATCATCATATAACCTATGATCTATGTACATGTTATATAAGGGGTTAATCTCCTAAGGACTATTTTATAAACTAATGTTTAAGAAAGACTTAAAGGCTTTTGAAAAGGGAATTTAGCTGTCACAACCAGGGAGCACCCCATAAACGTAACCGGCGGCGGCGGCCTCGGAGAGGACTAATACTAGCCTCTTATCATTCCTCATAACACGTCATAGGTTTAAAATGCGGAAAAATTAAAAAATTTCATACATATATCTATATAGTGAGGTTTACATATACCTCCCAGATACTACATATGGAGTTTCCATAGATTTCTGACATAGGAAGATTACATAGGCTTCTCGTTTACACAGTATACATAACATATAAGAATTTAGTCTATCATACCGTCTTACATTAAGCCATCTAAAATGGAGTACTACATTCGGGCATAGCCCATACTTCATTACAACAAAAGCCACATATAGGCTTATAAAATAATAGTCTTCAAATGAAAGAGAAGAAAATTAAATGTCATTTAGACTATAACAACATAAAGTAGCTAGATAGTGGCATCATCCTCAGATGGTGAGGATCTACCAAACACTTGGGGAATATCCAATTAGTCTTGAAAGTAACCTTCTAACTTCAACGGCCCGAACCTACATTGTTGTAGAAATATAAAGGAAATGGGTTAGTACATAAACTTGTACTAAGTATGGAAACATATGCACATATAATGTTTGAAATCATGCTTAAAAGGACATTTGTTCAAAACCATGACAAGTTACTTTGAAAAGCCTTATGCACAACCAAGAACACATATAAGCCAATAAACATATATTCCTTAGGACAAGACCATATACAACACAAGACTAACAACATCAAATAGAGTCAAGTCAAAATATGTAGTAGCATATTAGAACGCATAACCAAAACAACTCCAACATCATATTATGACAACAAAGCATGTACAAGAGTTCATAACATTACAACATATGCAAGACCCTTACTCATAGCCTATTATGAATCTTGCAAGTGCAATGACAAAGTGAAGTCCCATAACCCCATCAACCAAGTAAACCAATAAAAGGATCACAAATAATATCTAACTTCATATAACATAGCATCATGAGTAGTCATCATCATATTTAGCAATATAGACCAATAGCATGTTCATAAGTGAAACTAACATCATATAGGTTCATCAACATGTAAATTCAACATACGCATATCATTTACTTTAAAAGAACATAAGAACAAACTTATAGTACTTCCCTCAAGTCAAAGTAGTGCACTGTATAGGTAGAGTCACATACCCCTACCTAGACTAAGTCAAACCTCTTAAGTCACCCTAGTTAGTGTTCACTTTATTACTTCATTTTAATTTCGGGAACAATTTTCTTAACCGACATAGACCACATGAAATAAATATTGAATCCGGTGTCCTGAAACCCCACACCGAAAGAAGGTAGACTACTTGCCAAGGTAGTACCAAAACATGAACATAGCATTCTAGGTGGATCGACTAGCTAGTATTCCTATAGGGGCAACATAGTTCAAGAAGACATACTTGAGACACTCTTTATCCACAATTGCATTGTAATCTCTATCTCATGAGAACCATTGTGAACCTATCTTCCCACATCGGGAAGGGACACCTCACATAACTAGTTCACTCGGTGCTAAGGTAAAGTCCCTTTTTGAAATGTCTTTAAGCCTTTATTAATCATCATAGCTTACTATAGGCCATAGGAGACTAACCCCTTGTATATCATAATCATTAGCTCATTCGGAATTGCATGAGAATTTCCTTTCAATACAACCCTCATATGTGAGATTAACACATTATCATCATCATGTCATAGTGAGGCACAAATGTGATTCACAATTAATCTTATATCATTATACCTTAATCATAATCTCACAATGAATATAGTCAAGACATTTCAATTACATTCATCAACCATCACCTATCTAATCTAATCACAATTAACACTTCAATTGAACGTCATCATCAGGTATAAGTCATCACAATTGAAGTAAGGATTCAAGATCATAGGTATTACCAATTCACCTTCACAAGCCTTCTTCCATGGTATTACCATAAACCAACCATATTCATCCATTAATAGACTTAATAACAGCATTAAATAATAATTAACACAAGAACTAAGTCAATTGCATCATCACTAACCAATTCAACATCAATTCATAACCTAGGGTTAGGGAAATAGGGTCAATTCATGATCTCTTCCATAGAACAAGGTCTAACACCAAGAAATACACTAATTCATCAATATTCCATCATAATTCATCCATAATAATCAAAAGAAATAAAGAAATATACAATTTGAAACATCAATTTCTGATTAAGAATGAAACCCGTGTTTTTCTCATCTTTTGGAAATCAATTTAAAAGAACCCTTTTGGGGAAATGAGTCCTAAAGGTGAAGAGTTCCCATACCTTGTTAATACTCGAATATCGATGGAGAAAAAGTAGAATTCTTGCAGCCGTAATCCCTTGACCTTGGTCTTCAATAGTGTTCTTTGGGGGGAGAGAAAGTAGAGAGAAGGAAGAGAGATTTGAGTTTGGGAATTGAAGTGAGTTGGGTTGGATCAATGAGCGTTATGGCTTTATATAGTACCTTAATTAACTTAATTAGACACCCCTTAACCCTTAATTAACAACCTAAGCAACTAAATAAATAAATGACTCAACTTAAAATAAAACAGTCCAAACCAGACCTGACCTACGAGACCCCAACCAACGGTCCGTAGGTCAGTCGACTCCCCCTTGCTGCACAACCGTCGTTGGTGATACAGACCATGTTTTTGGGAAATTTTTGAAAATGGTAAGTCATATCCTATGAATTCCATCGACGCCTCGTAAATTGGACGACGGATCGTCGCTTCGTCTCATAGGTAGTCAATGCCATTTTACAGCTTTTGAGCATTTTGAAAATGTCCTCCTCAAGGACCCCTAAGGTGGTCCTTGGGGAATCTTACTCGGACATTTAGACCCTAAACAAACACTAATACATATTTAACACCTTTCTACCAAATTTATTTGAATTCCGACTCTTAAAACCCCATGAAACATGCCAAGGCACACTAACCTCTATTTCACTAATCTCCGGACGTCATGGACGTTCCTTGGCGTTTTGACTCTAAAACTTCCTAGATGATTTATATGCATTATTTTAGGTCTAAATATAGTGTTACTAACCTTAGTTCGACATGTGAGTCTCTATATTAAGTCATGAACTTTCGGAGTGTTACATTAGCTTATCACCAAGTGAACCTGACATTGAGAGGTGTTCCCTCACAAAGAATGGGAGGTTCACCCGATGTTTTCATGAGGTAGAAAATACAATGATAATTAGCATAAAGAGGTTTATAGTAACAACCTCCTAGTTCCTTAACTATGTGCCCCCATAGTAACCTTAGCTAGTGGATCCACCTATATGATATATGAATGTATATGTACTACCTTGCCAAGTAGGATGCCCTAATTTCAGCATGACGGGTTGACACCGGATTTCATGTTTAGTTCACATGGTGTATGTAGGTTATGGAGAAGTTTCCCAAATGTTAAATAATCAAATAAAAAAATGAACACTAACTAGGACTACCTAAGAGACGGTACTTAGTGTAAGTAAGGGAATGGGACATAACCTATACATTGCACAAGTAGTTCTTGAAGGGAATTCTAGGGTTAGTTCTTTGTGTATATGTGTATGTATGTGTATATATATATATATATATATATATATATATATATCTTATGCATGACATTATGGTGTTAACATACTTGTTATAACTATTATGCATCGTGTTGGTCTTATTGGGTCTACATGATGAAGGTGTTACTTAGTATGCATGATATTGACTATACTTGTCATGATGATGTCTGAAGTAAATGGCAATGCTTGTGATCTCCTTGTTAGTTTACTTGGTATGTGTAGGGTTATGGGGCTTCACATATACATTGCACTAGTAGACTTAGATTGTGGGTTATGAGCCAGGTCTTATGATGTATTGATTAAATGAACTCTAAACATGAAATGATGACTACAGTTTCATTATGGTGATATTTATAGTATGGACTTGTATGTTTTCTTGAGATGTGTCTAAAGACTAAATGGGTTATGACTATGATGTAATAAATTAATGACTTCTTATAGGAGGTCTATTAAGTATGTTGGTCTAATGTCTAAGGTTAAATATATGTGTTGTATCTTATTAAATGTGATGTGCCCAGTCTAGGGTGACTTCATAGAAACACTTGGTATGAATAGTATTATGGGATGCTACTTGCACATTGCACTAGTGTGACTTGGTAGAATGGTGTAATGGGACACTATTCATGCATTGCACTAAGTATTACTTCAGGGTTGCTTTAGGTAAAGGAGTCAAGGTAAAGCATTGGAGATATTGAATGTGTCTTAATGTGGTAAATGACTTTATGTGTTGGTGTGAATGTTATCCTTATCTATTATGATATATGTCAACTATGTGGTGCTTATTGTATCAAATGCTTATGAAGTTTCTCTAAAAGACATGATGCATGGTTTCTAACCAAATGTCCTCTTTAAAGCATGTTTTTGCATGGTTATCATACATAGTGCATTCTCGTACTAATACCATTATTCTTCATATTTTTACACAAAGTGTAGGTGGTGATAGCTAGAGGATCTTTCCTAGAATTAAGAGCTTGGATTACTATTCCCAAGTTCAAGCGTGTCCTTAATGATTCAAGGACCTTCATGTCAAGAGTTTATTTAAGTTCATGTAATAGTATAGAAATATTGTTTTAAGTTATTAATGGTCGTGTCCCTTTTCTATTTAAGTTATGTCTAATATGGCAAGACGGGACTTAGTGTCCTAACTATGTACTAATGGGTTTTAAATAATTTGACGTTTTAGTCTTGTGTTATGGTATGAAAAAGTTATAAATTTTCTGTTAATTTTATGACAATGCGATGAATGAATGCTAAGGGATTTTATAAGACCTCCGAGAGGTCAAGTACGCTTTATTACTTATAGGGGGTGCTCTCCGGTCGTGACATCAAATCTAGCCTTGGAAGAATTTCCATCTTCGGCCCGTGTATTCTTCAATTCCCTACCGACTTGCTTAATCTTTTTATATTCAATTTGTTTGGCATGAACCATGAGACAAGAGATATCCATGCTAGGAATCAACATAGCCGACCTACATTCATTAACCACAAAGTCAGATATCCCAATAACAAATTTGTTCATCTTAGCCCTAGAATATGCCACCATAGTAGGAGCATGTTTGGATAGTTGAGTGAACTTGAGGCTATACTCCTTCACACTCATACCTCCTTGACGGAGGTTGATGAATTTTACAATTTTCCTCTCCCTTAATTCCAAGGGGGAAGAACCTCTCAAGAAAAGTGTTCTTGAATGAAGCCTAACTAACCGAACCTCTCTAACGGATCTCTCCTCCTTCCATTGTTCATACCAAACTTGAGCAATATCTTTAAGTTGATAAGCGGCTAGTTCCGCCTTTTCTTTAGAAGACACCCATAGCATCTAGCACCTTGGACACTTCATCAAGAACCCTTGTTGGTCCTCCTCCACTTTGGAGCCAAAGAAAGTAGGGAGATTCATCCTCGTGAAATCCCTAATCCTAGAAGCGGTAGTGCTAGCATTTGGATTCACTTGCACCCTTGTATCCCTAGACACTTGAGTGGCTAACACTTGAGTTAAGCTATGAATAGTAGACCTTATCTCAACATTAGACATAGCCCCTTCTTCAATAGGAACTTAAGGGTTTTGAGGAGCTTGAGGGGGAATTGCCTCATTCACATCCTCCTTGTAGTCCCTTGTAGCATTGTTCCTTCTTCTATTCATTGCCTATAAGCACAAGAAAAGGATTATAATAAAGGACTAGATAGAGTTAAGAATCTTATGCATGACTAATGAATGTTAAAAGTGTGAAAGTTCCTAAGCATCTCATAGCCTCTCATTCATTAGTGTGGCGTGCTTCACACCCATGAACAAGACTCTATTTGACGTAGTATTTTGTGACATAAATCCTACATTAATTTCAACCTTATGCTCTGATACCATGTTTGTAACGACCGGGGAGCACCCCCTAGTCGTAACCGGCATCTTCTTCCTCGAAGAGGACTTAGACAATCCCTTAGCATTAGTCATAGCATGTATTATAGAATAAAAATGCGGAAAAATTAAAACTTTTACTTTGGAATTTCAACTCGGCTTCATATATGAAAATATAATCTAAATTTGTCACAACTCACTTCAAACCAATTAATTGGAGATCTACACCTCCTACCATATAGAGCCTTAAATGGAGCCATACCAGTACTTGAGTGATAGCTATTATTATATGCATATTCAATAAAAGGCATGTGATAATCCCATTTATCCTTGGAGTCAATTACACTTGCTCTCATTATATCTTCTAAAGTTTGGGTAGTATGCTCTGCTTTCCTGTCATTTTTTGGGTAAAGGTGGTTCTAATCTTAACATGAGTACTAATTGGAAAGACTTCAAAATATATGAAGTGAATTGATTACCATTATCGAAGACAATGGATAAGGTAAATCCATTTAACCTAACCATATCTCTCAAACATATCATAGTCCTCTGCTGAATAAGAAATTTTGGCGGGAATGAAATGAGCTAATTTCATCATTCCATCTACTATAACCCATTTTAAATCATATTATCATCGGTTCGAGGTAATCCAAAAATGAAGTCCATATTCAAATCTTCCCACTTCCAAGTAGGAATTTTAATATCTTGATATAAATCTCCTGACTTCTGATGCACATATTTCACTGATTGACAGTTAGGACACTTAGCCACAAATTCTGCAATATCCTTCTTCATCCCATCCCACCAATAGATCTCCCGCAAGTCACGATACATCTTGGAAGCTCCTGAAAATATCGAACTATGGGTTTCTTATAAGATCTGATCTCTCAAAGTCATCTATATTGGCAACAAACAAATAACCTTGATAACACAGTGTGACGACCAGAGAGCACCCCCTAGTAGTAATCAGCGTCTTCGTCCTATTAGAGGCCTTATACAAGCCCTTAGCATACATCATCGCATCATTGATAGAATAAAAGCGGAAAAAATTAAAATTTTTCTTTGAAGTTCAACTTCACTTCAAATATATCAAAATAGAATCTATAATTGTCTCACACGACCATCTAACATAAGAGTAAAAGAAATGGGACTTAGCCCTTACATCATTACAATACGTCTTATAAGAGAATACAACATAGTCCTCAAAAAATAAGAAATAGAACAATGTCATTAATAGAAAAAATAACAAAATCTAGATTCATAGGTTTCGTCCTTGGGATTGAGGACTTACCAACTTTGGAACGCTCCAAGATTCTTTAAGAATGGCCTTGAAGCACCTCAATAGACCGAACCTACATTTTTTGTAGAAATAGAAGAGATATGGGTTAGTACAAAGCACATATACTAAGTATGGAAACATATGCAAGTAAATCATCCGAAAATCTGTACAAAGGGACATTTTGTTTATAAGCATGACAAGTTAACCTTAAAAGCCTTCATGCACATTCCAAGAACACATACAAGTCCATATCTAAACAATAATAAGACATATTCATATTCATGTTCATGCGTAACATCATAATAAAGCCATAATAAAAATTTCATACTTTAGAATCTATTTCATCAATACATCACAAGACCTTACTCACAATCCCTATCCAAGCCAACTAGTGCAATGTGTTTGTGAAGCCCCATAACCCCACATAAACCAAGTAAACTAGCAAAGAGACCATAAGCATTGTCTTTTCATCATATAACATAATAACAAGTGTGATAAAAATCATACATAACAATTTAGACAGACATCATATAGGATCAAAATTATGCATATTAGTTATAACATATGTACATAACCCCAGGACTCCCCTCAAGGTCCACTTGTGCAATGTATAGGTAAAGTCACATACCCTTGCCTACACTAAGTAGCACCTCTTAAGTAACCCTAGTTAGTGTTCATCTTGTTACTTTCATTTATTTATTTTACTTTTCACAAACTTTGCCATAACCGATATTAGACTATGTGAGCTAAAGATGGAATCTGGTGTCAACCTCTCATACCGAAAGGATGGCATCCTACTTGACAAGGTAGGACATATACATGATAATAGAATCTAGGTGGATCCACTAGCTAGGTTTCCTATGGGGGCACATAGTTAAGGAACAAGGAGGTTGTTAATAGAAACCCTCTTTATGTTAATTAGCATTGTAGTTTCAACCTCACGAGAGAACATAGTGTGAACCTTCCTTCCTTTGTGAAGGAACACCTCTCATTGTCAAGTTCACTCGGTGCTAAGCTAAATTCCCCTTTTAAAGAGCCTTTAAGTCTTTCTTAAACATTAATTCATAATGTAGGCCCAAGGGGACTAACCTCTTATATAACATGTTCATAGCTCATTTGTTATATGATGAGAATGTCCTCTCATAAAAACCAACATCATGGGAGATCATTACTTCATAACATAGTCATAAGATGTACATGAGAATTACCTTCAATTCCACATTGTAACATACCTATTATCATCTCACAATTCATCACATTCATATCATGATCATGCATTCATAATTCCATCATTCTTACTTCAATTAATCAACATTTAAAGATAAGCCAACAATACCAAAACAACCAGTTCATGAACTTGAAGGTCTTACCAATGGCTTTCAAGAAACCCATTTAGGATTTCGACCCAAATCCATGACATATACCCATAAAACTCATTATAATCATTATACAATGAACAATTATACAATAACACACTTAATTACCACACTTCTAGCCATCAATTTACATAGTTCAAGAATTAGGGTTAGGGGAAAAGGGACACACATGGATTCTTAAAGAATTAGATCAAAACCCATCAACTAACCATCCATATATAGTTAAACAGTCCTAAGTAATCATAATTCATCATATTTGACCCACAATTTCAGTTTCAAAAGAAAACCCATGTGTATAGAAAACGCTTGAATTTGGGTGATTTTGAAATTATCTTTGAATGGACCTCTTGGGAAAAGGAATCCCAAGAGTGAAAGAATTCATACCTTGATGAATACTTTCCCCAAGAAATTGAGTAGGAAACTTGGATATTTGGTCTTCTTCTTGAAGTTTCAATGTTTCTTCAATGGAGGTTTGGTAGAGATAGAATAAAGAGAGAAGTGGGAGTAGTTGGGTTTAATTTGGGATTAGGTTTTGATGTGGGAATTGAGTGATAAATGACTTAAAAATCAATATATAGTCAACCCCTAAAATTCCAAAAATACCCCTCACTTATTTGGACTTTCAAATAAAAGTCCAACTTGACCTCAACTTTGAAATTCCGTCCAGCCTTCACGCCCCACTTCACGAGCCGTGAAGAGCTCAGTGGCTCGTGGTGGTGCTCGTGAAGTGTGGGGCAGTGGGCTCCCCAAACGTGTCACCCCTCCTAAACTCTAATTAACCTTCACTATCACCTCCCCCTTCCCGTTAACATGCACCACAGCCCGTCAAGTGGCTCATGGTGCCTTGTGCAGTAATAACTCCAAACGTCTCCATCTCCCAAACGCCAAAGGTAAGACCACGACCATCCTTCCCTTTACATCAACTACACCACGAGTCTTGAAGTGTCTCATAGTGACTTATGCAGTATCTCCCCCAACTTGGACCTTCTCCAAACTTCCAAATGAAGTTCACGACCAAGCTAGGTGGCTCATTAAGTGCACCACGACTCGTGAAGTGGCCCGTGGTGCCTTAGATAGTAGCTAGTCCGAGTTACCACCATTTTCCATGTCCAAGGCAACTTCACAATATCCCCACTTGCCCGTGGACTTGACCACAAGCCATGGTCATGCCCGTGAAGGTTGAGGTAGTAGCCTCCCTTTTGGGGCAGCCTTGGCATTTTGCTTTGGCTTGCCCCTCAAGTTTTGAACCCCTCCCTTGGCCTTTATCCCTTATTCCCTTAATTAGGTACATATAAACATCTTCATCATCTGTTCAAGGTCAAACCCTTAGACACCCCTTTTTATCCATCCTACCATTACTAGCACCACACTAGCCAAGGTTACTAATTCGCTGGACGTCATGGTAATTTCTTGACGTTTAGGCTTTAATACTTACTAATCAAGTTAATTACCTTTGTTTAGGATTCTTGCCTAGGTCTTTGGATTTCTGAGTAACAACAATATCCCCCCCCCCCCCTTGGGGAACATTAGTCCTCGAATGACACTTTAAATATCTTTTGGGAAACTATGACGCAAGACTAGCAGCTCAACCAATACATGATACATCGGTATAATTCAATAATTAAAGGAGGAACATTCACTCCATTATCAAACACCTTGAAGCACCATATATGGGATAGAAATCATGACAACTACCAATTATGCACACCTTTTACAATTTCATATTTTTGCAAGGAGGAATGTCCTTCTCCTTCACATATTTCTCAACATTTTGAACAAGAAGCAATACATAATTTCATAACTTCACAGTTGAGCAATTTCACAAGAAATATCACATAGCTCACTAAATCAAAACATGTAATCAAGTATGAAGAATATATAGTTAATGACATATATGAAACATGGATTTTTCACAAGATCATGCATAATGAAGGGAAAATCATAGAAGTTTCAAAACACAATTTAGACCCTTCAAAACCAAAATTAAGGATGTTACTAACCTCAACCTTGACTAGAAGAGCAGGGAAAAAGGTGAGGATATCGGGATATCATGTCGGTCTCGGCCTCCCAAGTAGCATTTTCCACTAATTATTTCTTCCAGAGAAACTTTATGGAAGATACTTCTTTATTCCTCAACCTCTTCACTTGCCGGTATAAGATCTCAACCTGGACCTCTTCATAGTAAAGGTTATCATCGACTTCTAAACCTTCTAGAGGAAGGATTGACATCGGATAACCTATGCACTTTTTGAGCATTGACACATGGAACATCGAATGCACCAAATCCAACTCAATTGGTTATTTCAACTCATAAGCAACATTTTCGATGCGTTTCACAACCTCATTTAACCCCACATATCGGGGACTAAGTTTCCCATTTTTACCAAACCTCATCACCCCTTTCATGGGTGATATATTCAAATTGACCAAGTCACCTACCATGAACTCAAGGTCCCTCTTTCTATTGCCGACATATGATTTTTGCCGACATTGGGTCATCTTCAAACGATCCCTTATAAGTCGTTCTTTCTTAACAGCCAATAGATTGATTTGGGAACTATTAGAGAAAACTCACCTACCTCAAACTAGTCGATTGGAGATTTACATCTCCTCCCACAAAGGGCCTCAAAGGGTGCCATGGTGATACTTGAATGATAGCTATTATTATAGGCAAATTCAATCAATGGTAGATGGTCATCCGAATTACCCTTCAAGTCAATGACATATGCCCTCAATATGTCCTCCATGTTTTTGATGGTTCGTTCTGCCAAACCATCCTTTTGTAGATGAAATGTGGTACTATGTTTTTCCTTGGTACCTAGCCATCTTTGGAATGCCTTCCAAAACCTAGAAGTGAATTGGGGACCAATATCCAAGATAATAGACAAGGTAACCCCATGCAAACTCAAAATATCATTAAGGTACAACCTAACATAGTCCTCCGCTGAATAACTAGCTTTGATGGGAATAAACTTGGTGAATTTTGTCAACCTATCAACAATAACCCATATGGAATCATTTTGCCTTTGTGTACGAGGAAAACCCACAGTAATCCATGTTGACATCTTCCAATTTCCAAGTAGGTATAGCTATATCTAAGTTAACTCTCCCGGTCTTTGATGTTCGGCCTTGACTTGTTGACAATTAGGACATTTGGCCACAAACTCCACTATATCCTTCTTCAAACCGTTCCACCAATAGATCTCGTGTAGATCATGATACATTTTGGTGTCACCCAGATGAATGGAATATCGGGAACCATGAGCCTCTTCCATAATTTGTTTCCTTAAATCATCCACATCCGACACACATAACCTTCCTTGATATCTAAGTACACCATCCCCACCTTGGGAGAATGACTCATTGAACTTACTATGAACTGATTCCTTCAACTCCATCAATAGGGGATCAAGATGTTTCTTAGACTTCAACTCCACCACTAAAGATTACTCGAAGTTATGATGAACCATGAATCTTTCTTTTGCATAATATTCTAACCGAACACCCAACCGGGCCAATCTATGCACCTTTTTCCCTAACTTTTTATTACCATCGGGAACATATGCTAAACTACCCATTAACATTTGACTTCAAGCATCTGCAACCACATTAGCTTTTCGGAGGTGGTAAAGGACACTCATATCGTAGTCCTTTAAGAGTTCTATCCTCCTTCTTTTTTAGAGATTTAAATCCTTTTGAGTGAACACATATTGGAGACTCTTATGGTCGGTGAACACATCCACATGCACCCCATATAGATAGTGTCTCCATATTTTCAAATTAAACACTACAGCCTCTAGTTCAAGATCATTAGTTTGATAGTTCTTCTCATGCACCTCGAGTTGTCTAGAAGCATATGCTATCACCTTACAATGTTGCATAAGGAAACAACCCAACCTTGTTCGAGAAGTGTCATAATACACCACAAACCCTTTGGTACCATCCACTAAAGTCAAAACCAGGCGGAGGTAAGCTTATCTTTGAACAATTGGAAACGTCTTTCACAAGCTTCCGACCACTCAAACATAACTTTCTTTTGGGTTAAGGTTATCAAAGGAGAAGCAATAGATGCAAAACCATAAACAAATATCCTATAATACCCAACGAAACCCAAGAAACATCGAATATCGGTTGGAGTCAAAGGTCTAGGACAATTCTTAACCACCTCCGTTTTCTTTGGATCGACCTCTATATCCTCACTTGAAACAATATGACCAAAAAAAGCAACCGATCTAAACCAAAATTCACACTTACTATAGTTAGCAAAGAGTTGATTCTTCTTGAGGACTTGCAATACTATCCTCAAGTGACCCATGTGTTCAACCTCACTTTTAGAATATACAAGGATATCATCAATAAAGACAATTACAAAGGAATAAAGATAATTCTGGAACACCCTATTTATTAGGTCCTTAAAAGCCGCCAGGGCGTTAGTTAGACCAAAAGACATTACTATGAACTAATAATGACGATACCTAGTTTGTAAAGCCAATTTAGCTATGTAAACACCTTTAACTCTTAGTTGGTGATACCCCGACCTCAAATCAATTTTCAAAAAGTAACTCACACCTTGGAGTTTATCAAACAAATCATTGATTCTAGGAAGAGGATACTCATTATATATTATGACCCTTTTCAATTGTCAGTAGTCAATACACATTCTAAGAGACCCATCTTTCTTTTTTATCAAATAATATCAGAGCGCCCCATGGAGATATGCTTGGTTGTATAAAACCCTTGTCCAGCAAATCTTTGAGTTGAGCTTTAAATTCTTTTAACTCGGCCGGATCCATCCAGTAAGGAGGAATTTAAATGGGTTGAATGTTCGGCATCAAATCTATACCGAAACTATTTCCTGTTCGGGAGGAATTCCGGGTAAATCTTCGAGGAATACTTCCAGAAATTCCTTCACTATGGGGACCAAATCTAAAGGAGGAGCCTCAGACTCAAGGTCCTTGACACTCACAATATGGTAGAGCCATCCCTTAGAAATCATCTTACAAGCTTTTAGAAATGAAATAATTTGACCTCTAGGGACTGAGTTTCCCCGCTTCCATTCTAAAACGGGTTCATTAGAAAATTGGAAACCCTTGTTCTACAATCAATTGAAGCAAAAGAAGCATGTAACCAATTCATCCCCAATATGACATAGAAGTCCAACATATCAAGTTCTACCAAGTCAAGCAATGTAACTCTATTGGACAATAATATGGGACAACTCTTATAGACCCTCTTAGCAATAACGGAGTTACCCACCGAGGTAAAAACCGAAAATGGTTCAACTAAGACATCGCAGAGCACATCAAACTTCGTAGACACTAAAGGAGTTACAAAAGAAAAAGTGGAATCGGATCTAGAAATGCATAAACAATAATTGAAAATGCGTGTAACATATTGGTAACAACATCAGGAGAATTCTCTTGATTGCCCCTAGATTTGAGTGCATAGAAGCGGTTCTTCTCAGGAGCATTCGAATTAATACCACTTGCTTGAGCCTGGTTACTCTCCCTTACTTGATACTTTGCCATGGGACAATCCCTGACCATGTGACCACTCTTTCCACAACAAAAATAAGTATTTGTACCCATTAGACATTTACCCACATGCTTCTTGCAATATTTGGCACAGTTTGGTTTCTCACCTTATGAACCACTACCTTTTACCCCTTGAGCCTTAATGTTAGAAACCCAATCCTTATTAGCCTTTGGGAAATTAGAAGGAACTTGGTTGGAGAATCTCTTCTTAAACGTTGGTTTGTCTTGGATTTCAAGCTTACCCGTAGAAGTACCTCCATCATAGGGCCTTGCCCTCTTGACCTCCCTATTCTTCCTATTGAGGCTACTCTTCTCAAGTTGTTGAGAATTCATCATCAAACGAGAAATGTCCATGTTGTCATGAAACATTGTCGTACGACACTCTTTCACTAGATCATAGGACACACCCATCACAAAAAGGCTCATTTCATCTCTAGGAATGGACACCAAACAAGAGGCATATTGAGACAACTTAGTGAATTTCAAAGAGTATTTTTGAAAAGTCATACCTCCTTGACGAAGGTTAATGAACTCTTCCACTTTTGCCTCTTATTTATCCCTTGGAAAGAACCTATCAAGAAACGCCCTCCTAAAGACTTCACAACTTATGGGACCCGCTCTCAAAACCCTATTGTCTTTTCATTGAGTGTACCATGTTTGGGCCACATCCTTGAGTTGCTAAGCGGCTAGCTCAGCCTTCTCATTTGAACTCGCCCCCATAATATACAAAATCTTATAAATCTCATCAATAAAGTCTTGGGTATCTTCATTCAACTTAGACCCAAAGAAGATGGGAGGGTTCATCCTTCAGAAGTCCCTCAAACAAGAATCCATGGTACTAGTATTTTGATTCACACGGGGTGCTACTTCCCGGTTTGCTTTAGCCGTCATGGCTTAAGCTTGAGTAGCTACGGCTTGAGATTATGTAGTCATGGCTTGATCCAAGTTAAGTAAAGTCGTCCTTATATCTCCATCCGTTATATCCGGAGGATTGACCGAAGATTGGTCACCTGAAGGAGCTTGTTCTTGAGGAGGAGCTTGGTTCTTGGGGAGGAAATCCTGCATTAGCAATCTCCGCTTCAACCCTTCTTGCGGATGCCCTTCTAGTAATCATAGCCTATAACCACAAGAAAAGGAGTAGAATAAAAGTACACATAGATTTAATACTCTTGAGACACGACTTAAGAATACCTAAGAAGTGAGAATTTCCTAAACATTACATAACCTCTCATCATAAGAGTGGCGCGCTTCACAACCATGAACATAACTATACGTAGACCTGGTTTTGTGAAATATTATTCCTATGATTATTCAACCTCATTCTCTAATACCAAGTTTGTCACGACCGTAGAGCACCCCTAGTCGTAACCGGCGTCTTCTTCCTCTTAAAGGCCTTAGAAAGTCCTTAGCATACATCATCGCATCATTGAAAAATTAAAAGCGGAAAAAAAATTAAAACTTTTCTTTGAAGTTCAACTTGAATTCACCTCTATAAAAATAGAATCTATAATTCTCTCACATGACCATCTAACATAAGAGTAAAAGAAATGGGACTTAGCCCTTACATCATTACAATACGTCTTATAAAAGAATACAACATAGTCCTCGAAAAATAGGAAATAGAAAAGCAAAAATAACAAAAGCTAGATTCATAGGCTTCGTCCTCTGGCCTGAGGACTCACAAACTTGTGAACTATCCAAGTTTCTTTGAGAATGACCTTGAAGCACCTCAATGGTCTGAACGTACATTTATGTAGAAATAGAAGAGATATGGGTTAGTACAAACCACATGTACTAAGTATGGAAACATATGCAAGTAAATCATTCAAAAATATTCACAAAGGGACATTTCGTTTATAATCATCTCTAGTTTACTTTAAAAGCCTTCATTCACATTCCAAGAATACATAAAAGTCCATAACATAACAACAATAAACATATTCATATTCATGTTCAACAGTAACATCATAATAAAGCCATAATCAACATTTAATATTTTAGAATCCATTTCATCAATACATCACAATACTTTACTCACAATCCCTATCCAAGCCAACTAGTGCAATGTGTATGTGAAGCCCCATAACCCCACATAAATCAAGTCAACTAGAAAAGAGACCATAAGCATTGCCTTTACATCATATAACATCATAACAAATGTGATCAAAATCTTTTTGAAATATGATCCAAAAGTATTTTCTAAGAATATACTAATATATTTTTTCGTAGAGAAAGTTTTCTACCAAATGTTATCATACCACAAGTTAATTTGCACTTTTAACTCCGAAATAATTATGAAATATGACATTTAATAATTTAATATTTAGAAAAAATAAAATATTTTCTCAGAATCAGATTATGATAATTATTTAATTATTATTTTAACAAATATTTCTCAATAAACTTAAAATTTCTTGACCGTCTAGAGTAGCTATTCATGGTAGACATCTATAAAAGTCACATCACATTTAATATATTCTACTCCTAAAGAGAGTGATATTTGTATTTGGATATCAAATATGGATAAAAAGATACTTAGGAATACTACGAATAGAAGTGAAAATGCAAGAAACACCCTTCTAGACAAAAGAGAAACAATTTTATTTATGAAAGCACAAGAATTTTCTATTTAATGTGATATAGATATTGCTATAATTATTTTTAGCCGGGGAGAAGTCCAACCCATCGTTTGGAAATCTACAAAAATGGCTAAGGAGGTATTACTGAGGTATTCAAAGTTTTCTGAGGAAGAAAGGATTAAGAAGTTGATGATACATGAAAAGTATCATTCAAAGAAAGTGAATTGGAAAGAAGAAAAAATTTAGAAGATAGAAAAAATGAACGGGGAGAAGGAAATGAAAATCCTCTTCAATCAACTTGTGGAGGGGAAAATATCGCTGAATTTACTGGTCGATAAATTCAAGGTTACTCAAAGTTTTCTAATACTAAGATAGTTAAACATCATGAGAGAAAGTAAAAGATCAATCAACAACAACAACAGTCTTCTCAACCTCAAAATTCTCCCTCAAACTTCAAGTTTCCAAACGAAAATGTTACCCCATTTACAAAATTCAATGGATGATTTGGCCAATGACATGCATGTGTTGTATTGAGACTATGGCTACTAACCATAATTTCTTTGCTTAGGGTGTGGAAAAAATATCATGTTTGCACCAACTGAAGGCGATGACATCAATGTTGGATATAATGGACGATCCAAGGACCTTGATTGATATTGTAATGCTTATGTTGTTCTACCATTATCTTTATGTTGGTTTTAAATAGTTTTATTTATTTATTTATTTCTTTTTTTAAATCTATTTTGTTATTTTGTATTTTTATTTCAATTATTTATGAAGGTTCTATTTTTGTTGGAAAAGTGAACATATTCGTTTAGCAATCTGTTTATATGTGATACCTATCGTATTCCATGTGCATGCTTAAGATTTAAAATTGTTACCCCCCATATAGTTGTATATTAATCACCATTTTTTCAAAAAAAAGACTAAGTATCTATAAACTATCCAAAACAATTATCAAGATCTAAAATATCACAATTTTCATCTATCACTTTTTTTATTTTTCTTTCTTATATATGTTCTTCTTACTCTTAAACAATTTTTAATTTCCCCCATTTTCTCTTCTATGAACTTTCTCAATTATTATTTTTCATCTTTTCATATACGTTATCACTTCATATCTTTGAAATGATTTCCGATTTTAAGTCTTTGGTAAGGGTTGCCAAATCTTAATTGTTATAGGAGCTCTATTCAAGATGATCAAATTATGATAGAGATAATGGATTTAGGTTGTTTGAATGAGATTTAATGGTTACTCATGAAAGGAAATTTTATGTGGGTGGAGTTGTGGTGACTGATGTTGTTTCAAAGAAAATCAGAAGCTATTAGTAGCCTCACGATGAAGACTTGGCGATTATTCTAGTCTTTAAGCAATTCTAAGCAATTGTTAGTTACTTGCTAAATTTGATATTTTCAATTGTGAAAAATAGATTTTTTTTCACTAGTTTTTAATGCATAATAATGAATAGTTGATATATGATTAGTGCATCTTTAATGTATAATGTATATGCGTACTTATAGTATATTGAATACACAAAGTATATGTTGGTTAATGTATTCATAATCGGCGCTTTGTTAGAAATAATCATTTTTTAGTTGTTGGTAGATATGTATAGATTATATTCAATGAGTTTTTTTATGTTATAAGACTAACAGTGATGGGAAATGAGGATTGATAGTAGTCACAACTGAAGAGGCAAGGGTGCCCTTATTGGATTTTACCAAAATTTGATTGTTTTTAATATTAAAATTTAACAAATATAGGGGATAAAAGGTCTAGAGAATTATTTGGGAAGGGGTCAGATAAACAATTATTTAGGCTAATGTTATTTTATAACTATACTATTATAACTCCATTGTGTTAACCACAAATAAAAAGGTAATGTTCGATGATGTGGATCAAAGAAGAAGCTCATCCAAATAACTCCAATTAATAGAATTAATGTTCAAAGATTCCTCACAAAGTGTGAGTATTGAGAATAGAATTTGCAAATGAAAAGTGGAAAAAGAATAGAGTGAGCAGGGGAAACACTTGTACGCACCATATTATCACAATAAAGTGAGCAAGGGAAACACATGTACGTATTATCAATCTATCCTAAACTACAATGGTTCACGACCCGCTATAAACCCTCTGTAGACAATCCAAATCCAAACTTCAAGCGATAAGAAACAAAAACTTAAAGTAAGACTACACAAAAAAAAACATATAAGGAGTGCGGCCCATAGCATAGATATATATAAAGTGATTCAAAATATACTTAAAGGGCCCAAAAGTGATAAAGAAGACAAAATTGGATATAAGACCAAACCCTTGACCTTATGTCACCTGTACAAGAGAATCTAGCTACAGAAAGGATGATATACGATATTTTTGTCTAATCAAAATATAAAATACATTGATAGTACAAAAAAGGGAAAACAACATATCTCTGGACACCAAAAGCTCACCATGATCCAACAGCGATGACCTTGGAAGATTTGAAATTAGCGGGGTATGGGTCATACTAGGAGTTGCATTAGAAAAATATGTTTAAGTGAAATAAGTACCAAAATATTGGATACCCAGTAGGCATCATAGACCAAATAAAATAATAAGAAATTGTATAAATAAAAGAGGCATGATAATGCTAACATATATTTTGTTATCATTATTTTATTATCTTCACTGTCAGTAGTGGCTGATATGTTTCTAGTTAGTTGTTGAAACATTATGTAAGATGATGCAATGCACATGTGGGCAATGCATAAAAGTAGATTTACCACAAGATCTCTCGTGCCACCTAGAATGATCCCTTAAACTTGAAAAGTGGTGAAATATATAAAATATAACTCGGGAAAGTTCCTCGAGTCGTATGGAATGCTTTTATAAATTGATCACTAAAAGAGGTAAGCTTGGAATAGTTCTTTGGACCATCCAGAATGCTTCTTCGAGTTGATCCGTATAATAGTCAAACAACCCATCCTTCAACCAAAAGTTGTAGAATTTGATTTGCTTAACATGAACGTCCATTATGAGTGGAACTCAAAAAATAAAGTACCCCCAAACTTTCAAAGGGAAATGTCGATGTCGAATCACCAACACACTTCTTCAACATATAGACATGGAAAACTAGATACATCGATGCAAATTCATTAGGCAACTCTAGCTCATAAGAAACCTTACCAACATGCCTTAAAATCTTTTATGGTCCTACATATCGGGGACTAAGCTCGTTTGCTATATTTCATGGATGGTTATTCAGGATTTCATCTAGTTTTTTCCACATTTTCAAGTTCTGATGAGTCTAGAAGCAGGAAAAACTAGATTTTATCAATTTTTGTATGCTATGGAGTTTTGGTAAATAAGGATTCCATCTTGTATTTGGCCAAAAATTTTCATGGACGTCTGTTAAGACTTTTTAATGGAGTTTCTTGGTCCCGAGAGTCAAACATACACATTTTAAAGTTTTTGAGCCTAGATCTCTGTCGTTACTCTTCTTTTTGTTCATCTAAGGTTTTCTGAGGATACTTTGATAGGTAGATACTTGTCATACCGATGGACTCTCTTATTTATTACTTTATGCTTTTGCTATTTGAGAAATAAATACATTGAGTCTTGTAATTATATTTCTATTTTGTACTTTTTATTTTAGAGTCTTTTAGATGTGAAAATTTGATTTTGGCGTTATATTAGAATGTATAAGTTTTCCACTCTTGTGTTATTCTTATTTTACTTTTTTCATTTCTTTCGTTACATTGGGTTAAGGCTGACTTGTCTTGGTAGGAATAAACAAGTGTTGTCACATCCATTTTTGGGTTATGACAAATGGTATAAGGGGCATAGGTTCATAGGTCTTACGTGTGTACAAATTAAGTCTAAGTTGAGTTTCAGGGATCGGTATGGATATGTATGTACTTATCTTTGAGAGACTATAAAGAGTGTTAGGAAACATCCTTTTATTATTTTTTTCTTGTGTCGTTAACTTATCTGGTTCTGAGTTATCATGTGTTTTTGTGGTAGATGCCAAGGATTGGAGATTTTATTTTCGATGGTAGAGGAGAGGCATGAGGCACTTGCTGAGACCCCAAGTAGGGGTAGGGGAAAGTCTCGAGCTAGAGACCATGCTCATTGAGTAGCACAGGCTAAAGTTTATCCCCGTTGAGCGGCACCAACTAGAGGACAACATAGAAAGGTCTCTCTCTTAGGCCATATGTTGATGTTGTTTAAAACAAGGTTCCTCATGAAATTACAACTCCTTTGTTTAAGGAAACTTTGTTAAGTATACTAGGTATGTTAAAGAACTTCTCTCAGGTTTGTGTGATAGCTAGGTACACCACATAGTTCTTATAAGGAAGTAAGGGTGCATACCCTATGCCAGTAGTAGTTTCTGTTTATTAATGATCAGGTGAATCAGCCACCAATGGTTCACGCACGGACTTTGGGTTATTGCTCCTGAGGTTTATATGACATTAGTTGAAACTATGAAACCACCGTAGTTTCAGGGTGGTAAGAGCGAGGATGCTTGTGATTTCTTGTAAATGTGCCATGAGATGCTTAAGGCAGTGGGTATGGTGGATGCATGTGATGTTCATTTTGTTGCACTTTCGCTCCGTGGATCCACTAGAGAATGGTGGAGGACTTATGTGAGGTCTAGACTAGTTAGATCTCCTTCGAAAAAGTTGAATACATTCTCTAGTGCTATCCAAGATCGCTTCATTCCTTGGATCATGATAGAGGAGACTCATCTAAGGTTTGAGGACTTTAGTCACGGCAGTTTTTCTGTGAATGAGTATGAGTCCCGTTTGCGTAAGCTATTTAGGCATACTATACTAATATGCTGAACGAGGCAAAGAGGGTCTACGGGTTTGAGAGAACATTGAATTTCTCCACCAGATCTTATGTTTTCAGAGCTTCCATAGAGGGGTCTTCTTTCTAGTCCATTGTGAGTACTGCTAAGGAGGTGGAGTTGATAGTCATGAAGGAGTTTGGGGATCCCGAGATTGTCCCTTCTTCAAGTCATATTTTTGGTGCATCATCTAGAGGTAGAGGTTCACATAGCACTTGTAGTTATTTTCAGCATTGTGCGCCTGTTAATTCATCCATGCAAGCAGCTGAGAGTGGAAAGATATCTGAAGTGTCTTATATTTCCAACCAAGGTGGACAGGTAGCTCATATGGTTCAAAGCTACAGTCATTCACATCGACAACTTGGTATGGGTGTGGGAGTCAGGTCATATGATTGACTAGTTTCAAAGACTTACTCAGGACTCAGTGAACTTATTTAGTTACTCAAGCTAGAGATTAAGCGTCTCTTATTAGGGGCCAAGGCAGAGGTCAGTTTGGTAGAGGCGGTAAGAGTTCTTGTAAGGGTGCTACTACTCAACAGAGAGAAGGTCAGAGTACTACTAAAACTAGTGGTGGTTTCATAGGGACAATGTTATACTTTCAAGGGAGAGTAGATTGAACCTCTTGTGTGCATACATGTTGTCTTGAGTAGCACTATCTGTAGACATCTCTGTTGAACTGATTGATTTTGCATTTTACTTGAAGACAAGCAAAAGATTATGTTGGGATGTTGATGGGTTGGGGATTTCACCTCCTGTACGGCTTAATATATTGAGTTTTAGTCTCTTAAATGCCTATTCTATGCTCTACACTGAGGTTGATTTTATAGTCATGAAGGAGTTTGGGGATCCCGAGATTGTCCGTTCTTTTAGTCATATTTTTGGTGCATCATCTAGAGGTAGAGGTTCACATAGAGCTTGTAGTTATTTTCAGCACTGTGGGTTATTAATTCCTTCATTCAAGCAGCTGGGAGTGGGAAGATATCTCAAATGTCTGATATTTCCAACAAAGGTGGACAGGTAGTTCATCTGGTTCGCAGCTGCAGTCATTCACATCAAGGACTTGCTATGGGTGTGGGTTTCAGGTCATATGATTAAGTAGTTTTAAGGACTTACTCAGAACCCAGTGAAATTATTCAGCTACTCAAGCTAGAGATTCATCGCTTCTTATTAAGGGCAAAGGCAGAGGTCAGTTTGGTAGAGGCGGTATGACTTCTGGTAAGTGTGCTACAACTCATCAGAGAGAAGGTCAGGGTACTACTAAAACTAGTGGTGGTTGATAGGGACAATGTTATACTTTTCAAGGGAGAGTAGATTGAACCTCTTGTGCGCATAAATGTTGAGTCTTGAGTAGCACTATTTGTAGACATCTCTGTTGAACTGATTGATGTTGCATTTTACTTGAGGACAAGCAAAAGATTATGTTGGGATGTTGATGGGTTGGGGATTTCACCTCTTTTATGGCTAAATATATTGAGTTTTAGTGTCTTAAATGCTTATTTTATGCTCTAAATTGATGTTTAAATGCTAATTTCCAATAATGGAGGTAAAAGAGCAAGACAAGGACATTATCGGGAAAAAAAGAGCAAAAAAGTTGAAGAAAAACTAGATTGATGCTTGCCAAAGTTATTCATCGAATCTCCAAGTGGCTCTTGAGCTCGCTAAAAGTTGCAATAGGCCAGACCATGGAAAAAGACAACTTCGTGATAAAAAGGGTAATTGGGAAAAATGTTGATCGGATCGGTGATGGAAGTTTTGATCACCTAAAGTCACTGAAGGAGAGTATGGAAAATCCAAGCGAAGAAGGCGATGGAAAGTATCACTCGGTGAATCACTATCTTTGTAGGTGAAGCTTGACTTACTCCGCCACGAGTGACTCTAATCCTAAAATTCGAGAAGCGTATAAATGTGATTTTAAAAAGAGAGCTAGAGCGTTCTGATTTTTTTTTAGAATTCCCATATTGTCTAGTTTTGGGTTTTTGATCCCTAACATTGTTCATTAAGTTTTTGAGTAGAGATTTGGGTTTATTTTATTTTTAATTCAATTCAAACATTTGGAACACTTGTGGATTGTTACCCAAGCTGATGAAAAACATAGTTGGTAACTATTTCTTGTTCTTTTTCATATGTTGCTAAAACCTCTATTCTTTGGGGGGGTGATGATGTGATTAAATGTGTCACATCTGGGGAGCACCCCCTAGATGTAACCGGCATCGTTGTCCTCAGAGAGGACTAAGACTAGTCTCTTATCTTACATCATTACATTCATAGGTTAAAAATGCGGAAAATTTAAAACTTTTCTATATCTATCTTGAGATTTACATAGACCTCTCGCATACACCTAATATATATTCATATCGAGTATACATAGACCGTTCGTATAAGAATATTACATAGTCTTATACTTTTATTGCACATAGATATAAAAGACACTTATCATAGTCTTAAAACAGTGTCTCATCTCATAACCATCTAAACAAGAGTATATCAATTGGGCATATCCGATACATCAATGTAATAAAGCCACATATAAGATATACAATCTTTAGTACTCAAATGAAAAGGTGTAACATTCCAGAAAATGTACTTGTCTAGTCAAGAGTCTATTAGGTTTTAAGAATATGTATTGTGGTACATAGGCATCCCAATGCCCAATATTGAGTAATATTGGGCATGTTAGAGAATATTGGCTTAAGGGTGTTAGCCAATTTCTATGTATTAACAAGTAACTTAAAATACACTTTGATGTTCAAATGCTCCAATCCAAGCTTGTTTAGAAATTGTACCTGCAATAAAGACCCTAAGTTAAAATTCTGAATTTCTTCGCTTCCACACATTAGGTACGAGGCATCCCAGTGTCAAGCCTAGGTACCATAGCACATGATCATTTAAAATGATCATGTAGATTAAGCAGTGCCCAAGGACATAGTGAGGATCATTGGGACAAGAAGTGAACTTTCTAAGTGCAACTACAGAGTGTACGGTTAGGAAAGTGCACGGCAACACATATGCAAGCACATGTTCTACCGGCCGAGAGACCAAGCGACCAAGCCCAACCGATTCGGTTAGGGCGGTTAAGGGGCCGGCACGCGTGGGGACGATCTTCCTAACCAATCCTAGGCTCTAACTAACTTACCTAACTATCTAACTAACCTAGGACTAACTAAAAGAGCTAACTAGTGTGCCCGAAATCCTAAGACCTAACTGGGTGACAATAGCCGAGTAGCTAACTAAAGAAACATCCTAGTACCTAACCTAGGATGGTCCAAAGAGGTTGGTTATGGTCCTCGTGACTTAGGGGTACTTTAGTAATTACCCTAGGTCACTTAATTAATTAAATTAGCAACTTAATTAATTAATTTAAATTAATGGTCAAACCCGAGACCCTTAGCAAATTTTCTGAATTTGGCTAAGTCAAATGCTCTCCTATTTTTAGTCAATTTAGGAGGGGCATTTTGGTAATTAGCTAATTGATTTATTTAATTAAGTTAATTATTCTAAGTTGAATTAGTCAATATTCAGTTCCTAAAACTTAGACTCACGTTTATCCAGAAGTCTCTCACGACTGAAAAATAGTGAACAAACGTTAGAAAAAAAAATAGAAAAATACTCTCAGTTCTGCTTAGGCGATTTCAAGGCAATTCTTCAAGATTTTTGTGCAAAGTACAGGGTGATCTTCATAGATTCAATTCTACAGTAAGGTATGGGTTTCTCTCTTGGATTCCTTTCCCCCAGGAGGCTTTTCAAATGTTTTGAATTCAAGAAAACCGAAACTAGGGTTGTTCCCAATGAAATTGTCGAATGTTCAACTCCCTAGTTCTCTCTATTTCAGATTCTAGTAGTATGTATAATGCAAATCTCGAGCATGTTGTTGGTATGTGGTGCAAACTGATCATTATGTGTAGGTTTCTGTGATTTGATAATGTCAAAGTAGACCTATAGGTTAGATCCGTATGATTAGAGTATCATCTGCATGAGATAAGAAGTGTTGTAATGTCTAATTGTGTTCGAGAATATGAAATTGTTATAAGTCATTTATGAAATTCAGTTTACTGTTGAAAGGAATAAAGGTTTCGATTACTCTGTGTGTTTACAATAGATATGTTTGTAAGTGTTTGGAATCCAATGTCTCCAAGAAGAAATAAGAATGAGAATCAAAGATATTTAATGAATCTTCAATGCAAAATCAACTTTATAGCTTGTCCAAACTAAGCACTGAATTGTTCTTATAAGCTAATCAAAGGTTAATAGTTGGCTTGATTAAAATGATGAGATTACTATAGTATATACATGAAGTTAATGTCACAACCCAAAAGCATACCCTAAAAGATAGGGTACAATCTTGGATTGTAACCGGCGTCGTCGACCTCTCGGAGGTCTAAGACAAGCCTCTCATATCATTCATTACATTGGCATAGTAAATTTAGCGGAAAATTTAAAACTTTTAATAGCACATCATATGCTAGAAACATCACATCGTATATATATAAAACATAAGTCATAATACATATTTAAACTCTAAGTCTCTTTGCCATCTTAGACTCAATAACTTTAGAATACATTAGGGACACGGCCCATACGATACCTTACATAACTATACAATATTTAAAGACTTCATATTAAAGACGTAAGTAGGACATCCTTGAACTTAAGGATTCCTTTCCTTGAGCTTGAGAAAAACACCTATCAAGCTCCTCAATCAAAGATCTCCTTTAAGCCTTCCATAACCTACACTTTGTGTAAAAAGTAAAGAAGAATGGGATTAGCACAAGAATGTACTAAGTATGGCAACCATGCAAAAACATGCATTTAAAAGGGACATTTCCTTGAAATCATACTTCATGCCATTTTGAGTAAATCATCATAAAACCTTTGTTAACATCATTTATATCATCCACATACGTCATAGAAACACAATCAAAGGCCAAACATCATAGAAAAGCACATATAGAATATAAGTACACATAGAGGTCACTTTACAGTGAACTCACCCTTCTTAGCATTTAACTCTTTCTTTCAATTCATTAACCTCCTAAGTAATCCTTTAGGAATACTTAGTGTAATGCATCACCTTAGGAACACAAGAGAAAACCATACATAGCATCTACACAAGACAACACATGCCATCATAGAAGTATAGTACAATATACTCATAGTCAAACCAAGACTACAATATCATACATAAAGGACACATACATAATCATAAGTATTAAGGTACCCTCCTAAGACTTCCTAAGGAGTCACTTGTGCAATGTCTAGATGGGTTCATTACTTCCACCTATCCTAAGTAACTTACCTTAAGTCCTCCTAGTTAGGATCCTATTCAATTACTTCCATTGTCCATTTTACCTTTAGGGAAACCATAGCCTTAACCGACACTAAGACCATGGGTGCTAATCATGGAATTTGGTGTTGTAGAGCCTTACACCAAAGGAAGGTGTTACTACCTAGCCAAGGTAGAACATTAACACATATGCTAGCATATCAAGTGAATTCACTTTGCTAGATCCTATGTGGCAAGCATAGTTTATGGAACTAAGAGATAGGTATTCCCTCTATATACCATTTGGTAATGGGGCCTCACCTCATGAGATAACATGAGTGAATATTCCTCAAGGAAAGTCAACACTTCATGTAAGTACATAGGTGAGTATTCCTCTAAGGGAAGTCGACACCATACGTAGGTCCATAGGTGATTATTCCTCTAAGGGAAGTCAACACTCTATAAGGGACAAATGGTGAAATATTCCTCTAAGGGAAGTCAACACCTCTCAATGTCAAGTTCACTCGGTGCTAAGCTAAGTTCCCTTTATTGAAAAGCCTTTATTACCTTTGTTTATAAAACATAGTCTTAGGATATTCATCATTCATATGCTTATAGCATATTCAAGCACCTATCTAGTTTTTATAACATTCTTGGGCACCCCTATCAAGGCCCCTATAAATTACTAGATCATCCATATGTGTGAGTGTATATATATATATATGTGAGAAAACCTTTCACATAACACATCAAGTCACACACTTTCCTATATCAATGCATAAGTCTATAGGCATAACTATATGAGCAATCCTTTCATATAAACCTACTAAGACATTATACACATTCATACTTCATCATATCATATTCATAACATGTTCATATAATCATCCTTCATATGCATAAGAACCAAACCTAGGAACTATCCTATCAAGATATATATGTGCAATGCATAGACAAGGTCGCATACCCTTGTCCATACTAGTACACCTATCAAGTCATCCTAGTAAGGGAATACAAATCATACATTCATAAACATCACCTTAGTATGCATAGTAGTAGACACTAATGAATATGAGAACTTCCTTTCATTTAGACACAATGACTTATACTACTTGTAATATGCATGTAAGTGAGAGAGTGTGTACATTAACCAACATGATCATGTAATGGCTATCAATAACTCCTTAAGTCAGCCACCCTATTGGACCACATTACACTTCCAAGTACATAGCACACAACACATAATAGCATAGAAGACAAGACTATATATACATTATAATCAAGACTCCTAACTTTAGCTATTTACACTTCCATATAAGGCATACATGGGTAGAGGATATTAACCACTTTAACACATCAATGGCAACACCTATATAATACCCTAACATGGTTATACACATGTCCAAACAATAGCCACACAACCTAATTCACAACTAGAATAGGAAAGTAGGCATAAGCTTCTCATAGTATTATTTTAAGCATATGTTCATAAGTTCATCAATTTGCCTTCATGGCCATGGTCAACACATATATAATGACAATAAAGTAAACACCTCCACCATAAGTGGACCATACCACACAATGCCATACAAGGCTTCATCAACATTTCTATAAAGAATAGAGAAGTAGAAGAGTAGAGGAATTAAGCATTCTTACCAATTTCTCACCCTTTGATCATCATTGATCAATACACCTTATTCATCAATAAAACACATAAATGGCAGTAGCTATATGTACTTTAAACATATAAGAAACCATGTACAAGTCGCTACAAGATTATGCCATAACATAATGAAACATATCAACATACTAGGAAAGTAGAATAACATAGGTCATTAGCTAACTTCCCTTACATTGATTTTAGATCATAGTTCATACATATGTAAGTCTAAGGCAGTATCTAAACCTATATTTAACCATATTGAAATCATGATTACATACATTCAAGATTAGGGTTACAACATAGGCATTTAGACTTATCGATTTGCTAGAGTATAGGAGACTTTACCAATACTATGAACTATCTAAGGGTATGATCATCATTCATATTTCATCAATAATATACTCATTAGGCAGTAGCTAATTAGATAAGAAATCAAGACTAAATCATACTTTATCTAATCACAAATTCGAGATACATCACAACTTAGCTTCTTGACTTCATAACCTAAACGAATCTATACCAATTCATGCAAGCCCTTCTTAATTTGAACATTAAGGATTTATACTTAAAAATTCATCCATTACATCACCCTAAAAGAGTAGCTACAGCAGTTCATACATAATCAAGAGCCTACACAACCGATCTCACAATCGTCTTCAAGACAACATATAGAAACATAGGTTATTCATGCTCAAAACTTCATATATTTATCATCATGGACTTATCATCATCAATTAAACATCATTTAGTGTCAATAACAATAACCACAAGCAATTCAACATAAGAGAATCACCAATTCATCAAGAACAAGCCATAATCACAAAACCCTTTCAAGAGCTAAACCATTTTTTTTGAAGGAACATGGGTTCATCATGCAATTGAAGTGAAATCACATTCAAATCATCATATTAATACTAATTCATCATGATTTAATCTTTAGAAACGTTTTGAGAAAGAACCCATGGCTAGATTGGAAGATTGGAAACTTGTTCATAAGATTTCTTTGAAAAACATTGAGAAGAACTCTCCAAGTGAAAGGTTACTTAGAGATGAAGGATCACCATACCTTAATCTTCATGAATACCCATAAAACTTGATGAATAACCCATGAGAATCCCTTCTACAAGCTGTTCTTGAGCTTCAAAAACCATGGGGGTTTCTAGAGAGAATGTTTTGGGAAGGGAAGGGTTCAATTTGAGTGAGGGGATTTGAGAATGGGTAAATCACATTTTGGAAGGCTTATATACACCTAAAATTACTTAATTAAACCTATTATAGTCAGGTTAGGACGTGGGGTGAATTTACCATTCACCCCTTTAAGTGGCAGCACGCAGGCAGCCAACTCGCAGGCAGCCGCGACGATGTCCATGACGGGGCTTCATGGCCATGATGGGCCGTGGCAGCCTTACGTCGCAGGACACTTGGCCAATTTCTTGGCTCACAACCTGACCAAGGCAAGTCTCCTTCGACGAGACCTGCTTGACTGTCCGTTGGGGGCCCAACGGTCCGTCATTGGGTCCGTCAAGAGACACTGCCCAGGCAGTGTTTAGGCAGCCTTGAGGTCCTTCTTTTGGGGCCTCTTGTGGGGCCCTTTAAAAGTCGTACCCGGATGTTTCCAATGCTATTTCAAACCTTAACATGTTATAGACCTACCACATAAGTTTCATCCAAAACAAACACTTACAAGACGTCCAAACAGCCTTGACCCCAACATGTCATACGATGAACGTCTTAGGGGCTATCTTTCGAACGCCTTGGACGTTCTTGGGCGTTTGACCTCCAAACTTCACGAAACTTCATATAATAACATTAAACATCATTTAAAACCATTTAAAAACTTATTTGACTCAGTTCACACAATTTAGGAATGCATACACACATGAGGCACATTAGCGACTATTCGTCGAACGTCTTGGACGTCCCTTGACGTTCGACTTCCAAATCACTTCAAACTTTGCACACTGACTCTATATGACATAATAAGGCATTTTAGGACCTTATAACGATAAGACGAACATGTTAGGCTCTAGACACCTTATCTCATTTTCGAGGTCTTACAATATCCCCCACTTGGGAACATTCGTCCTCGAATGACACTTAGGACTCTTTAATCACATCAATGACTTCAATGCATATAAGAGCAGTTCGTCACCTTTAAAATATCATCAAATCATTTTTAGCACTCCATGCACACAAGTAAGCAAAACTTCGATTCACTCACCCTTAATGCATTAATCAAAGAGGCTCTTATCATGTTCATAGGAGGAACATACTTCTCCTAATCATAACATGGTCATTGCACCTTAATTCATCAAGATATCATCTTGCAAGGACACATATAGGCAGATTTCAACAATACTCAAAACAAGTAGGCATTCATACTTCAATGCACATAGACTTGAGTTAATTGCATTTAACAAAAATCTTCATTAGTTAGACCTAGTACCATGAAGGTCATACTCAACCATACCATGCTTAGTGGTGTCCATGGAGGAATGTCTTGCTCCTCAACACATTACATGTATCATGAGTTCACACCTTAGCAAAGTACAAGGTCAATTTCCTTAAAAAAATGAGAAATTTCAACTTTCAAGCAAAGTCATGCATATATTTTTCTTCCTTGTGAAGTCTAAATGGCAAGTCACACCAAGTGCATCACAACAAAATAGGAAGTCATTCCACAAATCTCTTTTCTTAACATATTACTCACCCTTAAAGTAAGCCTCATTTTGGAAAAATAGCACAAACCATAGGCACACACGTATACACTTAGCAAAACATGCTTTAACCTTTCAAGAATGAGCCTACAATTTTATATTACAAATCATCAAGTCACTAAATTTTCAAGAGAGTCAACATATTTCATGGTAAAAGAGACTCAACTTCTATTGCAAGGCTAAACAATTTACCCTACAACTGACTATTTCCAAGTTCCTTGTCTTACCTCATGAAGTCAACTTCACAATTAGCACATTAAAATGCAAGTCAACAAGAGAAAACATGGATTTTATCAAAAATTTCTTTTCATGCCCTTTGGAAAATTCACCATGTCTCTAAGATGATGTCCATTAATTCATACCAATTATATAAAGATCATGCAATTCACGCTTTATGCAAGACTATTTTCATGAACAAGCATACTAAGAATTCATATTTTCAAATTCGTGTAAGAATAGAAGAACAATGTAGACAATTTCTACAATCTCACCACTCAAACACCATCCCCCACTTAGGGTAAACCAACTTAAGAGCAACTTAACCCAACATATAGAGGATTTCAAATACAAAACCTTCACATTCATCACTTAAAGTGATTACTACTTTAGAGAGAATTTTCATTAATTCAATTTAACAACACTAAGGCATTCTAAACCTTATCATCTTAGGCAAATCATCCTCAACCATCAACTTTGATCATACTATTTGATTCACATAAGGTCTTCCTACAATGCAATAGACACTAAGGTCATACATCATTAGCGGAAAAACAACAAGGAAGTTCATACACAACAAGAAGTTTAGAAATAACTCTACAACTCATCATGTCATAAGATTCTCATCCTCAAATCTAAAAAGCAAAGATTCTTTTCCACATTCCTTATCATGTTCATATTCATAAATTCTACACGTTTTTCAATAACGTCCAATCAAATGACAATTTAGTAGGTTCTCCAAATATATTACAATACGTTGCCTAGTCTTTACAGTGAGCATGCTTCCAAATATCCAAAAATGCAACATTTAGACATCTAATGGAACAAGCATGGAATTATAAGATACAAAGCTCTACTAACTCATTCTTCATAAGCATGCATACTATATTTACAATTCAAGTCTCCATAAAAGACTCCAATTTATGCTAGCAACTCATCAAGTATCATTTATATGCAAAGGAAAACAATGCACATTTTTAATCGCATACACTCATAGGATAGCATACCTCCATAGGTAGTCATTAAACAATCCAAGTTCAAATCCAAATATTTGGATACTATCATACAAAATCATATAGGAATACACGATTTAAGAGAAATCACTTTAACCACTATAACTTCTAGCATGCTTCAACTATATCATGACATACATCGTCGACATAACATGCTATTTCACATAGATTTCATATATTGCCATAAATGGCATCACATCGTCAAATAAGAGATATTTCATGCATAGCAAGGTAAGATAACTAATCATAATCCCCATAGAGTTAACATGTGCAATGATCAAGTAAAGCTCCATAACTTCACTAAACCAAGTAACCCAACAAGAACTACAATTAGCATCATACTCCACTCATCTATAATCTTCATGCATGGATAACTCCATATCTTTAGCACATTAGGCTATTTACATGATTATAAGCATAGAGATTATCTCATAAGCACATTCACATTTATCATCATACACATATATAGTATTACCCTCCTAAGGTCTCCATCAAGGAAAACTAGTGCAAGACATAGGTAGAGTCCCATACCCCTACCTAAGTCTAGTTAACCCTTCAAGTCGCCTTAGTTAGTATATACATCATCAAATAAGGACAAATGTCAGCTTCACATATACTCATTCAAACCATAAAACAAGGATAAGCATTTCAAACCCACCTTTTCTCCCTCAAGCATAGAGAAATCTCATGCAAGCAATCACATCTAAAAGACCACCGGACAAGAAAACATAAGAGAGATCTTATAGAATTAAGTTCTATGGAACGATATGAGATTGATGAAGAAGGGAAACTCTATCATCCTATAGCCTCTCGTACCATTGAATGTGTCGCGACTCACCACCAATGATACGAGACTCTACTAGACGTGGCAATATGAGACTTTTTAGAACCTAAAACCGCTTTATAAACCTCATGCTCTGATACCAAGTTTGTCACAACCCAAAAGCATACCCTAGAAGATAGGGTACAATCTTGGATTGTAACCACCGTCGTCGACCTCTCGGAGGTCTAAGACAAGCCTCTCATATCATTCATTGCATTGGCATAGTAAATTTAGCGGAAAATTTAAAACTTTTAACAGCACATCATATGCTAGAAATATCACATCATATATATATAAAACATAAGTCATAATACATATTTAAACTCTAAGTTTCTTTGCCATCTTAGACTCAATAACTTTAGAATACATTAGGGACACGGCCCATACGATACCTTACATAACTATACAATATTTAAAGACTTCATATTAAAGACATAAGTAGGACATCCTTGAACTTAAGGATTCCTTTCCTTGAGCTTGAGAAAAACACCTATCAAGCTCCTCAATCAAAGATCTCCTTTAAGCCTTCCATAACCTACACTTTGTGTAAAAAGTAAAGAAGAATGGGATTAGCACAAGAATGTACTAAGTATGGCAACCATGCAAAAACATGCATTTAAAAGGGACATTTCCTTTGAAATCATACTTCATGCCATTTTGAGTAAATCATCATAAAACCTTTGTTAACATCATTTATATCATCCACATACGTCATAGAAACACAATCAAAGGCCAAACATCATAGAAAAGCACATATAGAATATAAGTACACATAGAGGTCACTTTACAGTGAACTCACCCTTCTTAGCATTTAACTCTTTCTTTCAATTCATTAACCTCCTAAGTAATCCTTTAGGAATACTTAGTGCAATGCATCACCTTAGGAACACAAGAGAAAACCATACATAGCATCTACACAAGACAACACATGCCATCATAGAAGTATAGTACAATATACTCATAGTCAAACCAAGACTACAATATCATACATAAAGGACACATACATAATCATAAGTATTAAGGTACCCTCCTAAGACTTCCTAAGGAGTCACTTGTGCAATGTCTAGATGGGTTCATTACTTCCACCTATCCTAAGTAACTTACCTTAAGTCCTCCTAGTTAGGATCCTATTCAATTACTTCCATTGTCCATTTTACCTTTAGGGAAACCATAGCCTTAACCGACACTAAGACCATGGGTGCTAATCATGGAATTTGGTGTTGTAGAGCCTTACACCAAAGGAAGGTGTTACTACCTAGCCAAGGTAGAACATTAACACATATGCTAGCATATCAAGTGAATTCACTTTGCTAGATCCTATGTGGCAAGCATAGTTTATGGAACTAAGAGATAGGTATTCCCTCTATATACCATTTGGTAATGGGGCCTCACCTCATGAGATAACATGAGTGAATATTCCTCAAGGAAAGTCAACACTTCATGTAAGTACATAGGTGAGTATTCCTCTAAGGGAAGTCGACACCATACGTAGGTCCATAGGTGATTATTCCTCTAAGGGAAGTCAACACTCTATAAGGGACAAATGGTGAAATATTCCTCTAAGGGAAGTCAACACCTCTCAATGTCAAGTTCACTCGGTGCTAAGCTAAGTTCCCTTTATTGAAAAGCCTTTATTACCTTTGTTTATAAAACATAGTCTTAGGATATTCATCATTCATATGCTTATAGCATATTCAAGCACCTATCTAGTTTTTATAACATTCTTGGGCACCCCTATCAAGGCCCCTATAAATTACTAGATCATCCATGTGTGTGAGTGTATATATATATATGTGAGAAAACCTTTCACATAACACATCAAGTCACACACTTTCATATATCAATGCATAAGTCTATAGGCATAACTATATGAGCAATCCTTTCATATAAACCTACTAAGACATTATACACATTCATACTTCATCATATCATATTCATAACATGTTCATATAATCATCCTTCATATGCATAAGAACCAAACCTAGGAACTATCCTATCAAGATATACATGTGCAATGCATAGACAAGGTGCCATACCCTTGTCCATACTAGTACACCTATCAAGTCATCCTAGTAAGGGAATACAAATCATACATTCATAAACATCACCTTAGTATGCATAGTAGTAGACAATAGTGAATATGAGAACTACCTTTCATTTAGACACAATGACTTATACTACTTGTAATATGCATGTAAGTGAGAGAGTGTGCACATTAACCAACATGATCACATAATGGCTATCAATAACTCCTTAAGTCAGCCACCCTATTGGACCACATTACACTTCCAAGTACATAGCACACAACACATAATAGCATAGAAGACAAGACTATATATACATTATAATCAAGACTCCTAACTTTAGCTATTTACACTTCCATATAAGGCATACATGGGTAGAGGATATTAACCACTTTAACACATCAATGGCAGCACCTATATAATACCCTAACATGGTTATACACATGTCCAAACAATAGCCACACAACCTAATTCACAACTAGAATAGGAAAGTAGGCATAAGCTTCTCATAGTATCATTTTAAGCATATGTTCATAAGTTCATCAATTTGCCTTCATGGCCACGGTCAACACATATATAATGACAATAAAGTAAACACCGCCACCATAAGTGGACCATACCACACAATGCCATACAAGGCCTCATCAACATTTCTATAAAGAATAGAGAAGTAGAAGAGTAGAGGAATTAAGCATTCTTACCAATTTCTCACCCTTTGATCATCATTGATCAATACACCTTATTCATCAATAAAGCACATAAATGGCAGTAGCTATATGTACTTTAAACATATAAGAAACCATGTATAAGTCACTACAAGATTATGCCATAACATAATGAAACATATCAACATACTAGGAAAGTAGAATAACATAGGTCATTAGCTAACTTCCCTTACATTGATTTTAGATCATAGTTCATACATATGTAATTGTAAGGCAGTAGCTAAACCTACATTTAACCATATTGAAATCATGATTACATACATTCAAGATTAGGGTTACAACATAGGCATTTAGACTTATCGATTTGGTAGAGTATAGGAGACTTTACCAATACTATGAACTATCTAAGGGTATGATCATCATTCATATTTCATCAATAATATACTCATTAGGCAGTAGCTAATTAGATAAGAAATGAAGACTAAATCATACTTTATCTAATCACAAATTCGAGATACATCACAACTTAGCTTCTTGACTTCATAACCTAAAGGAATCTATACCAATTCATGCAAGCCCTTCTTAATTTGAACATTAAGGATTTATACTTAAAAAATTCATCCATTACATCACCCTAAAAGAGTAGCTACAGCAGTTCATACATAATCAAGAGCCTACACAACCGATCTCACAATCGTCTTCAAGACAACATATAGAAACATAGGTTATTCATGCTCAAAACTTCATATATTTATCATCATAGACTTATCATCATCAATTCAACATCATTTAGTGTCAATAACAATAACCACAAGCAATTCAACATAAGAGAATCACCAATTCATCAAGAACAAGCCATAATCACAAAACCCTTTCAAGAGCTAAACCATTTTTTTTGAAGGAACATGGGTTCATCATGCAATTGAAGTGAAATCATATTCAAATCATCATATTAATACTAATTCATCATGATTTAATCTTTAGAAACGTTTTGAGAAAGAACCCATGGCTAGATTGGAAGATTGGAAACTTGTTCATAAGATTTCTTTGAAAAACATTGAGAAGAACTCTCCAAGTGAAAGGTTACTTAGAGATGAAGGATCACCATACCTTAATCTTCATGAAGACCCATAAAACTTGATGAAGAACCCATGAGAATCCCTTCTACAAGCTGTTCTTGAGCTTCAAAAACCATGGGGGTTTCTAGAGAGAATGTTTTGGGAAGGGAAGGGTTCAATTTGAGTGAGGGGATTTGAGAATGGGTAAATCACGTTTTGGAAGGCTTATATACACCTAAAATTACTTAATTAAACCTATTATAGTCAGGTTAGGACGTGGGGTGAATTTACCATTCACCCCTTTAAGTGGCAGCACGCAGGCAGCCAACTCGCAGGCAGCCGCGACGATGTCCATGACGGGGCGTCATGGCCATGATGGGCCGTGGCAGCCTTACGTCGCAGGACACTTGGCCAATTTCTTAGCTCACAACCTGACCAAGGCAAGTCTCCTTCGACTAGACCTGCTTGACGGTCCGTTGGGGGCCCAACGGTCCGTCATTGGGTCCGTCAAGAGAGACTGCCCAGGCAGTGTTTAGGCAGCCTTGAGGTCCTTATTTTGGGGCCTCTTGTGGGGCCCTTTAGAAGTCGTACCCGGACGTTTCCAACGCGATTTCAAACCTTAACATGTTATAGACCTTCCACATAAGTTTCATCCAAAACAAACACCTACAAGACGTCCAAACAGCCTTGACCCCAACATGTCATACGATGAACGTCTTAGGGGCTATCTTTCGAACGCCTTGGACGTTCTTGGGCGTTTGACCTCCAAACTTCACGAAACTTCATATAATAACATTAAACATCATTTAAAACCATTTCAAAACTTATTTGACTCAGTTCACACAATTTAGGCATGCATACACACATGAGGCACATTAGCGACTATTCGTCGAACGTCTTGGACGTCCCTTGACGTTCGACTTCCAAATCACTTCAAACTTTGCACACTGACTCTATATGACATAATAAGGCATTTTAGGACCTTATAACGATAATACGAACATGTTAGGCTCTAGACACCTTATCTCATTTTCGAGGTCTTACAGTTAATTGACTTGGCTAGTGATAATATCATGACAAGTGTTTAGTGAAAGTTTGGTTTATGCCAATAAATTGGCCAGCAATATTATTTCCAAAATATGTAATAGAATTGTCCAATGATTAAGTCATACCAATCTTATATGGCCAATGTAAATTATGATGTTTCTTGTAAGGACAAATACATGTTAAAGATAGACTTGACAAGATGTAACTCGATGAACTCATAACTTAGTATGCCAATGATTGGGACAAGTCCCAACATACCCTATCTAAATGAACTTGTGAACATAGTAGCACATTGAATAAGTCCTTAAAACTTTCATAAAGAATGGTACAAGACTACCAAATAACATTGAACAAGATAAGGTGAGTAATGAAATAACTAAAAGCCTATGAGTTATGAAATTGACCTAGAATGGGGTGTTAAAAGAAGTGAGACAAGTCTCACTTGCACCTAAACAATTCTGTTAAAGATACTCACATAAGACGGTGTTAGAAATTATGAGATATGTATCATTCAGACCATGATGATAATGTAAGATTTAACTTCACATTCATCAAGTATAGAAAGGGATGACAAGTCATCCATTGAGCTAAGCATACCTCATACTAGAAGCAAGCTTCCATAGTGTATGAGTCAACTCTAAAAGTTGTAAAGTATAAAAAATTGAGCTAAGCACTGATAGACTAGTAATGAGCTTGTGCAAGCACATGTAAGCCTCATGAGATGCGACTACCACCAAGGTGGATAAGGGTCTCCAAATTCTCCTAGTCTTTGAACTATGTCGCCAGCATAGATTACTAGCTAGTGCATCCACCTAAGAAAGCTAGGAAGTATTCGGTTTCACTTTGGCGGTGAACCACCTCTTTTCAGTAAGGAGAAGACACTGGATTTCATGTTAGCTCACATAATCTATGTCGTTTAAATGATAAAGATATCTATAATAAAGTAAGAAAGAAAGAAAGAAAGAACTATGAAGATGAGGGGTGTTCAGATAGGATGACCAAAGGGTGAGGTTAGACTAAGTAATGATGTAAGTCATTCTTAGTCATTGCACAGAAAGATCCCAATGGAAGTCTGATACGCTCAAACTTACTTCTCAAATAAGAAGTAAAGCGGTCGTATCAAGTAAAGAACCCAACTGATGAGGTTGGGATCGATCCCACAAGGAAAATAGTTCAGACTTAACTTTATTCTATTATTACTATTATTTAGCCAACTATTTTCCGAGAAAACAAAAGACAAAAAGGGGGTTTTTATTTCTAAATAAATGAAAATGATTAACTAAATAAAAATGAACAACTAACAGACTCAGCTTTCGGAGTTTAATCAATTAATAAAAGTAACTAGGGCTTAAGTGTTCCCCACAGGTTCCTAACTTGATAAATCTAACTATAACAATTCTATCCTAATATCTTGCATGTAAAGTGATAAGTTATGTATCTCTAAATCCTTGGTCTGACATCTAGAGAATTTCACTCCGCACCTTGATCCGGCTACGTGTGTTGCTATACTAACCCTTATCTTTACCTCATATTAAGCATTGTATTCGGTATTTGACTAAGTTATTAACTCGTACCAACCAATACTAGCCTATTAGATAGTCTACACTAAATCTATGTTGATAATTCTTTTCCTATTATCTACCTCCTTGGTCTGGCAAGTAGCATTAAGGCTAGTTCTAATGTTGGTCATCCGTTAAAAAGACTTCTACACGAAAAAATTATCAATACATGCAAGACACCATTCTAGAATTGTTATTTTAGTTAGATTTTACCTTCTTATTCACCCATGGTTCCCACAAGCCTAGCTATGGAGTTTAGTTACCCATGTTCATAATTACACAATTCATATTGTTAATGGAAGAATTCATGCACTTACTTTTATGAGAACGAATAAATTCCAGAATTTAACTTGATTAATCAACAAAATCACCAACAATCAATTCCGGAAAAAGTATCTTAATTACCAAAATCGAGAGTTCAATACTATACCAAAAGAACTAAAAATTATCAAAAAGTCTAACCCCAAAAACGAGGTTTTTTAAACTATTTATAATAAAAACAAAACCTAATCAAAGAAGGATTCTACTTACTAAAAATCTGTCCAAACGCGTCTGGGTCGACGGACTACGTGACAAACCGTCATGGACACGACGGACCGTCATGGCCTCCGTCGTCCCATACTTCACACATTCTTCTACTGCTTTCTTCATTCCCCTCGACGGACAGGTATGACGGACCGTTTCAAGAATGATGGTCCGTCGAGGGTCTCCGTTCCAAAATACTTGAACTTCTTGGAATTTGGGTACTGGGACTACTTCTTTGATCATCACGATGAACAAGCAGGACGGACCATCGTGGCTATGATGGTCCGTCATGGACTTCCGTAATCCCACACTTGGTCAGACTTCCCCATCTTCATTCAGCAGCTTCTCTCCTCACTACGATGCCACCTACGGACCGTCACCTACGAACCATCACAGCCTCGACGGACCGTCATAAGCTCCGTAGGTGGTCTCTTCTGCATTTTTTTCTCAAAAACTTTCCCGTTCATCCTTGGACAGATTTTCTACAAACAAAGAGAAACTTACATAAAAATCAACATAAAAAGGCTTTCGACACACACTAAACTTAAGGAAAAAGCATTATAAATACCGTGAAACCACAGTACATCAACACCCTCAACTTAAATTCGTTGTTTGTCCTCAAGCGACGCACTATGACTCACTACAAAATCTTTGTACAAGAGTATCCATATTTTAACTTTCGCAATCATTTGGCTATCAATACCGATCATTCTCATTATGTTCATGCATGGTATCACTATTAGGCATTGACTTGTGTAGAATCAGACCATGACACAGACTCACTACGCAATGACACCTATCCTCTTTAATTTCTCACCGAGGTGCTAATATTTCCGGTATCATAACTACTGTCCTCACTTCAAATAACATCCTTATTTTTCACACAATGATTTCAGTTTGAGTATAAGTATCACTTTTCGACACTCACTCTCAAAACAAATTCACAACTCATTTATACATATTGCCATAGGTTTGCCCTTATTTTCACTACTTTAAGTTCGCCATGCAACTCTTAGGATCACAATAGGACTTTTTAGCTTGTAACATAGGCTCAGGGTCAGGTAGGGTATATTTAGGTATATTTTAGTGACTTGTCGCCCTCCTTGACATATCGACTAAACGCACTACCTTTTTATCATTCTATTTCGCCCAATTTCTCAATTTTCTTTTTACCTTGCTGCTTTCCCTTTCTCATCCTTATATGTGAGTGACTTTTCTCTTTTATTTTTATTTTTTATTTTATTTTTATTTTTTATTTTATTTTTATTTTATTTTTAGTCACTTCTGTTTTGTTCTTTCTTCCTCTTCATACTTTCAACCACAATTTTCCGGAGTATTCCTTATAACAGCCACCCTCAACTCATGACTTTGCCATGAGTTAAGGTTCACAATACCCATTGTTGGGTCAGGGCCATGACAAGGTTGATTTCTACATTAGCCACCCTCAACTTATGCTTTTTGGCATAAACGGAGGTGCACATGTCCAAGGAGGGACCAGGGCCAACACATTGTTCCCCGAGAAGATCAGTTGGGATGACAAAGAAATATCTGTTTTTAGGCTCAAATCATTTGGATCAATAAAGGGTTAACTTCATTTGGTTTTATGTTAGGCTTAAGATTGACTATTTCGAACAAAGGCCTGTGATCCTTTCCTAATTGTTTGATTTGGCTCACTTTTAGCAGGACTAACCAGGCAAGTTCTAGCTCAGTATTGATGGTGGACATTCGAATTCACCTCACACTCACTTGACATTCCTTACATTCCCAGATTATTAGACACCTAGTTCGAGTCTTAGATTCAGGAGCATGCAGTAGTGTATCTTTATTTCATGTTTCAAACCACACAATTATCAATTACAATTCCTAGTCATGCATCATTTTGATTATCGGGATATCATATTTGTTTTAGCCATCATGCTTCAGATTTATACTATGTACATAAGATATGACATGCCGGTTCAATAATAAAAGTAATTAGTCTTTTGGGGAAAAAGAACACAGGCAAGAAAACCCCAAAAGAGGATCGTGAACTTGGGCTACTCAGAATTCACCCAAGTACTCACTTTCCATTTCCCCACCCCCAACAAACTATATGCAATTGTCCCCAATGCATAAAAAAAAACTAAAATACGCGAAAGGTAAGTGAAGCAAACCTGAGGCGCTAAGCGCCGGCGATCAGCAAACTGGTGGGTCCGGTTCACCGGAACCCACTCCCTGCGTTGTCTGGACACCCTCAGTAGTGTCCTCAGTATCAACAGCACCATCAGTAGTGCCTCCCACAGTATCTACAATTCTGGAGCTAGACGCCCCGGCAGCTAACTCTACAGCCCTCAACGTACGGGCCTCCTCGTCAGCAATCGAGGCTCTCCTCGCAGACTCCATCTCACGGCGCTCCTTCTTCCTTGCCCTAGCCTCATCCTCCTCTCGACCCCTGCGTCTCTTGGCATGCTCTCGTGGGGGAGGTGGTGGAACATCAGAAGTGGCAAAAAGAGCAGCCATCACTGTGTCCTCAGCAGGCTCTGCAGAAGGGGCCTCAGACTCAGGCACCCTCGCCTCTAAGATCGTATCAAGATCAGCCCGCAACCTCTCAACCGCAGCCTGAAGGGTCGACATGTCCACCGGAGGTGCTGGTCGGGCTAGCACTCTCAACTCAAAAGCGTCTAAGCGCTGATGTACCTCTGCGATCTTCCTCTTTGTGTGCTGTGCCATCTTGCGCTCCTCTGCCTCAGCAATAGACCTCTGCATCCAAGGCTGGATGTGATGCAGAAGTGTAACCATCTGTGCCTTGAGTTTCTTGACCCTAACAATTGGGACCAGAGTGGCGGAAGGAGCCGAGCGAGAGGAGCTCGGGGCAGTGCTACTACTTGGGATAGACTCGACCGGGGTAGTGTCAGTGGGTGCAGAAGCATCCTGGGAAGCCACATAAGCATGCTCTATGGTATCTGCCAGGTTCTCACCAAGTAGGACCACCTCCGGGCGGGGCCCTCTGCGTGGAGCCAACTCATTGGCCTCATCCCTGATGAGGCCTATGTCAACATTTCCCTGCGGGGTCCTGAGCTGGTCAATGTGCCAAATGGGCACACCTGCGGATCTTCATAAAGAAAAAACCATGCAAGAAAAAGGGTAAGTCGTGGTGACCTTGAAGGCCCTCTCGTGCATGACCGCCTGTAGAAGCCAAGCTAAGTCAACCTCGACCCCTGCCATCATTGCGGCCATCAGAACTGCATGATCCCATGTGACTATATTATCAGCAGCAGTGGGGGAAAGGCAGTGGCGGACTATCAACCAAAGAAACTTGGCCGTAAAGGTCAAGTTGGCCTTCCTGATGGCTCCTTTTGGCTCCATCACCCAATCAGCAGCCTCTCCATCAATAGACAAGTGCTGGGCCATCCACCTCTTGGTGGTCTCTCTCAGCGATGGCTCACATAAGAATCGGCCCTCTTTAACAATTTTCCACCGGTAGTCGAACTCGGCGGTGAGAGGTGTTCTGGTGGTATCAACATCCTCGTCGTACAGATATCGGCGGATGGCTGGCAGGTACATGTCGACCTGTATACCGCGTACTCGGACGTGCTCAAGTGGGGCCTGTTTGGCGGGGGCAGCCCGCCTATCTATCTGTGATCGGAGAGTGGCCACATAAGAGGCATAGAACTCTCGGACCAACTCTTCACTGTAGCGGCCCAAAGAATGAGCCGTCCACTCCAGCCGGTGTCTGGTGAAGAGAGTGTGAATATCCGGCATGGTGGGAAGACTTCCCGTAAGAACCCGACTCTCCAGTGTAAGGGTCCGTGTCATGACGCCTTTATCATTGAGAACCTTAGCGTCTAAGTACACTTGGTATTGCCCGTCAACACACCACCGGTTGGGCTGGTCGGCAACTGGGGCAGGACATCCAGTCGGTGAGCCAGGAGTGGAGTCAGTGCTATCAGCCTCATCAGCCAAGGCAGACTATATAGCTGTGGCGGGTGCAGAGGCTTCTGCGGACCCAGAGGATTCCTCTGACCACGAAACTCCTAAGGAGCCAGATGCTCCTTCGTCTTGGGCAGCTGACCCAAATGGTGTGTCGGTCAGTGTGCGCTCCTCATCTGACTGGGAGGCAGTGACTACGCCAGACGCCACCTTCTTGGGCGTGGCTCTAGGTGCACGTGGAGCTCGTGCTGTAGTAGCAGTGCTTGGGGGCACGTACTAGGGATCATGCTCATCATCAGAGCCTATCACCAGTTGGGCAGACGGGGCGACAGACTTGGAATGCCCACGTGCGTAAATGCGATCTTGTTTTGGTGCCATGAGAGGTAGTACATGTAAAGAATCATCATTAGTACTAGAAGGAGCAAACATGACAAGAAAAAATGAGACAAAATACACATAAATTCAAAGTAGTAATGACAGCTCTGTAGTAGCAGTGAGGCACGACGGACTTGGTGATGGCCCGTCGTGAGTATGACGGACCGTGATAGGGTCCGTCATATAATACTTAACAATATAGACTCTCAGAAAGAAGGTCTCTGACTGGTACGACGGTTGTACAGGACGGGCCGTCGTGGGCATGACGGTCCGTCACATGTGTCTGTCAGTGGACACTTAGAAAAATTATTGAGATCCTTGGGACAGGGGTCTCTGAGAAACAAGACAGTTGTGCAGGACGGACCATCGTGGGCATGACGGTCCGTCACATGTGTCCGTCAGTGGATACTTAGAAAAAGTATTGAGACCCTTGGGACAGGGGTCTCTGACAACTAAGACGGTTGTGCAGGACGGACCATCGTGGGCATGACGGTCCGTCACATATGTTCGTCAGTGGACACTTAGAAAAAGTGTTGAGACCCTTAGGACAGGGGTCTCTGACCATCACGACGGTTGTGCAGGACGGACTGTCGTGGGCATGACAGTCCGTCACATGTGTCCGTCAGTGGACACTTAGAAAAAGTATTGAGACCCTTAGGACAGGGGTCTCTGACCGTCACGACGGTTGTGCAGGACAGACCGTCGTGGGCATGACGGTCCGTCACATGTGTCCATCAGTGGACACTTAGAAAAATTATTGAGACCCTTGGGACAGGGGTCTCTGACAACTAAGACGGTTGTGCAAGACGGACCGTCGTGGGCATGACGGTCCGTCACATGTATTCGTTGGTGGACACTTAGAGAAAACAAGTTGTGGGGTGTTGGGATGGACCCTATGACGGTCCGTCGTGGTTATGATGGTCCGTCGTGGTTACGACGGTCCGTCATCGGGGTTTTGTTCTGTCATTTAGAGACAGAACTGGGGATGCCACAATCAACCCATGTGATTCAAACCAAAGACCCAACATTTCCCTAACGCTTTTTAACCTAAATACTTATCAAATTTACAAGGCTAAAGCCCTAATTTCTCGAGTTTTATCAAGGCATTTCGTGGGACTAATAACCTAGGTTAGACAAGATTTGGTCAAAGATCAAAGACCCACACAAACAAAAAGTATGCTAATAGTAAATAAAAACCAAAATGAAGAGTAAATGGGTAGAGTTCAGAAACACATACCTTGGAAGAGGAGAAAACAACACGGAAGTGATGGCACCCAACAAGAAAAATGAGAATCACAGAAACAAACTCCGACCAAGAAAGGAGATTTGGGATGGGGAAAGGGAGAATGTGGGGATTTTGGGAAGGGAAGGAAGTTGAAAGGGGAGGAAATGGGAGAAAGAGGGAAAGAAACGGTTGAATGAAGGGGTGGGGAGTTTAAAAAGGTTTAAAACTTTTAAAATTCCTTAGCCGGGTCGGGTCGGGTTGCTGGGTAATGAAGTGACGAAACCCCGATGAAGGTCCGTCACAGCTGTGACGGTCCATCATAGGTTCCGTCGCATGTGCCCTAATTTTTCAAGACAATAAAGAACGTACCTGGCACGACGGAGTAATGCGACGGTCCATCACAGACGTGATGGTCCGTCGATGTATCCGTTAGTGAATGTGGCAGAGTAATTTTCTGCAGAACTTCCTGGAGATGTGCTACCTGAAAAGTTACAACCCATTAGTAGAAAATGCTACAATTACTAGAAAGAAAACTATAAATTGGTTAGATGATACATATTGGGTTGCCTCCCAACCAGCGCCTGATTTAACATCGCGGCACGACTGAGGACACTCGATTACTCAGACTTCATTAAGATGATATGCCTCAATCACCTCATTCGCTGATTCCGCATGACCTATATAGATTTTTAGACGTTGTCCTTTCACCTTAAACTGCACACCTTCCTTGTTTTCCAACTCAACCGCTCCATGAGGGAATAGTTGGGTGATCAAGTAAGGGCCAGTCCATTTGGACTTGAGCTTGCCTGGAAACAAGCGCAACCTAGAGTTGAATAAAAGCACCAAATCCCCAACCATAAACTCTTGTTTCTTGATTTTTAGGTCATGGTACTTCTTCATCTTTTCTTTGTAGAGGGCTGAGCTTTCATAAGCTTTTAGGCGAAATTCATCGAGTTCATTTAACCCATTTAACCGTTGTTCTGCAGCTTCGTTCCAGTCCATTTTTAACTTTTTCATAGCCCACATGGCTTTATGCTCTAATTCAACCGGAAGATGACATGCTTTCCCATATACTAGTTGCTATGGGGACATACCTATGGGAGTCTTATACGCTGTCCGGTAGGCCCAAAGAGCATAATCAAGCCTCCTTGACCAATCTGTTCTACTAGCGTTCACTGTTTTTGACAAAATCTATTTGATCTCCCTATTTGACACTTCAACTTGCCCACTAGTTTGAGGATGGTAAGGAGTGGCCACATTATGGCGAACCCCATATTTCTCCAATAATCCCTTGAACAATTTGTTGCAAAAGTGGGATACCCCATCACTAATAATTGCCCGTGGGGTACCAAATCGAGAGAATATATTCTTTTTTAAGAACGCAGTGACACTCTTCCCCTCATTGTTCGCGAGGGCGATAGCTTCCACCCACTTAGATACATAATCAACTGCTACTAAAATATACTTCATTCCATGAGAACTCACAAACGGACCCATAAAGTCAATGCCCCAAACATCAAATAACTCAATCATAAGAATGGGTTTTAGAGGGAGTTCTTGCTTTCTTGAAATGCCGCCATCTCTTTGGCATCTATCACATGCTTTGGTGAACTCATGAGCATCTTGATGAATAGTTAGCCAATAGTAACCACATTGTAAGATCTTATGAGCAGTCCGGATACCACTATGATGTCCACCAAAGGGTGAGGAATGGCATGCCTCTAAAACACTCAACATCTCATCTTCTGGCACACAACGCCGAATAAGCCCATCAGCACAGCTCTTATATAAGTATGGCTCATCCCAAAAGAACTTCTTCACATCGTACATGAACTTTTTCCTTTGATGAAAGGACAAGTCCGATGGAACAATATCACTAGCTAAGTAGTTCGCAAAATCTGCGAACCATGGAATCAAGTCTTGTGAGGCAGCCAATACATGCTAATCGGGGAACGTGTCATCAATATCAGTCTTATCCCACAACTCTCTCATAACTTCATCTTCTAAACGGGACAAGTGATCAGTAACTTGATTTTCGGTCCCTTTTCTATCCCTTACCTCAAAGTCAAATTCTTGCAGTAGTAATACCCAACGAATCAACCTCGGTTTTGCATCCTTCTTTGCCATCAAATATCTCAAGGCTGAATGGTCAGTATGCACTATAACTCTAGTACCTAGCAAATAGGAGCGAAATTTTTCAAAAGCAAATACTACTGCAAGGAGCTCTTGTTCAGTTACTGTATAGTTCTTCTGAGCTTCATTGAGGGATTTACTAGCATAGTAAATGGGATGAAGGATTTTGTCCCTTCTTTGTCCCAATACCACACCAAGGGCAACCCCACTAGCATCGCACATCACCTCAAATGGATTACTCCAATCCGGAGAAATAATGATAGGTGCAGATACCAATTTTTCTTTAGTTCGCCGAATGCTTTAAGACAGGATTCATCAAAATAAATTTACAATCTTTCTCCAGCAGTTTGCACAATGGATGTGCAATTTTTGAGAAATCTTTGATGAATCTCCTGTAAAAACTTGCATGCCCAAGAAAGCTTCTCACACCTTTTACAGAGATAGGTGGAGGAACTCCATTACCTTGACTTTAGCTCGATCAACCTCTATGCCCTTTTCTGAAATGCGATGACCCAAAACAATACCTTCTTTCACCATGAAGTGGCATTTTTCCCAATTGAGTACTAAATTGCAGTCTTCACATCTCTTAAGAACCTCAGATAAATGGCTCAAACACCGCTCGAATGATTCACCAACTACAGAAAAATCATCCATAAAAATCTCAATAGTATCTTCCACCATGTCGGAGAATATTGACATCATACATCTCTGAAATGTGGTGGGTGCATTGCACAACCCAAACGGCATTCTCTTGAATGCAAAGGTCCCATATGGACAAGTAAAAGTGGTTTTCTCTTGATCTTCTGGTGCAATAGAAATCTGATTATACCCCGAATAACCATCAAGAAAACAGTACCACCCTTTTCCAGCGAGTCTATCCAACATCTGATCCATGAAGGGCATAGGAAAATGGTGCTTTTCGGTCCATGCATTTAATTTCTGGTAATCCATACACACCCTCCATCCAGTCACCGGTCTCATTGGAACAAGTTCATTTTTTTCATTGGGGACCACAGTCATTCCCCCTTTCTTAGGTACACACTGAACAGGGCATACCCAACTACTATCGGCGATCGTATATATTACCCAGCATCCAACCATTTTATGATTTCCTTCTTCACGACCTCTTGCATAGGTGGATTTAAGCGTCTCTGGTGCTCAATACTTGGCTTATGATCGGGCATGAGTTGGATTTTATGAGAACAAATACCAGGAGGGATCCCAATAATGTCCGCAATAGTCCACCCAATAGCTCTTTTGAATCTTTTTAGCACTTTCACCAAACTCTCAACTTGTTGTTCATTCAGGTCTGATGCAATGATTACCGGCAATGTGTCACCGTTTCCTAAGAATTCATACCTGAGATGAGGTGGGAGAGCTTTTAGTTCTAACTTTGGAGCCTCCTCTATAGATGGTTTAGCGGGTGGAGACTCGCGATTCTTCATGTCTAGCTCATATTTCTTCGGTTTAAACCAAGCATTACCACGATCAAGATCAGCGACTAATGACCCATATTCTTCAATGCAATCATTATCAAAATTCATTATCACTGCCGCCAGTGCTTCTACACCTAGACGTTCTTCTATTTGTGTCTCGGGTGACTTACCAACTTTGTAGGATATAGCAGATACCGATTGGAGCTCACCACTCTGCCGCATGGACCTACAAATATTGAAAGTCACTTCTTCATTGTTCAACCGGAATTTCATTTTCCCCTTTTCCATATCAACTAAGGCTCTACCCGTAGCAAGGAATGGACTCCCAAGAATAATAGGCACCTCAAAATCGACTTCACAATCAAGAATAACAAGATTTACTGAAAATATGAACGACTCCACTTTTACTAGCACATCATGGAGTATCCCTATAGGCCTTTTTACTGTTCGATCGGCAATCATTAGCCGCATCGCAGTGGGCTTTGGATCACCCAAACCCAACTTCTTGTAAATCGAGAGGGGCATGAGATTTATGCTTGCCCCCAGATCACATAATGCTTTCGCAAAATGTAATAACCTGATTGTACAAGGAATAGTGAATGCACCCGGATCTTGTTTCTTTTGCACTAAAGATCTTGTAGCAATAGCACTACAATGCTGCATTCTGTCATCATCCTCAAAAGCGACCGATCTTTCTTTGTAACCAGATCTTTCATAAACTTGGCATAACCGGGCATTTGTTCAAGAGCTTCTACCAAAGGGACATTGATAGAAAGATGCTTCAACATTGTTATAAAACGCTGATATTTACCATCCTCGGTCTTTTTTACTAATCTTTGAGGAAAGGGGGGGGTCTAGGCATGGGAGTTACCTTTTTAGGCACTTCAGCATCTTTTTCAGTGTTATCTTCTCCTTTATCACTAACCTCTACTACTTTATCATTATCTCTCACCACCTTTTCCACAATAGACGGTATAGGTGGGTCAATGGTTTGTTTACCACCCCGAGTAGTAATTGCCATACAGTGTCCATCATGTTTCATATTTTGGACAGTGTTGCTAGGGAGAGTGCCCGGTTGCCGTGTGTTCACAGTCGCAGATAATTGGGCCATTTGCAATTCAAGCTGCTTAATTGATATAGCATGTGTATCGACTTTCTGTCCAATACCCGCTACATCACTCCTTAACTCTTTCGTGTGCTCATCACTAGCGTCGAAGCTCCTCATCATCTTGTGCAACGTATCCTCAACTCGCTACATACTACCTCCACCATCCCTAGGAGCAACTTCATGATTTTGAGGAGGAACATAAGGCCCACTCCTATCATTTCTGTTACCATAGTTACCCCTGTTGAAGTTGTTATCGCGGTTGTAATTTCCATCACGGACATAATTACCCTCACGGTTATAGTTACCATAGTTCCGACCTTGTTCCCTTGACCTTGGCGCCAATTCTCCTGATTGAAGCCTTGGGCATTCGGTCGGAAACCCCCCGTCTGATTATTTACTGCATAGGAATCTTCCTCATAATAATATTCATCAGTTGGTGGTGGTGGTTTAGACAAGTAGTTCACTGCGTTTATCTTTTCTGCACCCCCAGTGACATGTTTTAACACCAACCCAAGCTCAGTTCTCATTTGTGCCATCTCTTCACGAATCTCATCTGTGGCTGGGTTGTGTGTGGATTGCACTGCAAAGGTATTTCTCCCAATATCTGACTTTCTAGTACTCCATGCTTTATTATTTCGGGAGATTTTCTCTAATTTTTTGGCAATTTCAGCATAAGGACACTCCCCATAAGAACCACCTGCTATAGTATCCAATACTGCTTTATTATTATCATCATGTCCCCGATAGAAGTATTCTTTCAATGATTCATCATCTATGCGGTGATTGGGGACACTTCTCAAAAATGAAGTGAACCTATCCCAAGAACTGCTAACTGACTCTCCTGGTAGTGCCACAAAGTTGTTCACTCTGTCTTTGTGATTTAGTTTCTTGGAGACCGGGTAGTAACGTGCTAAGAAAACGTCCCTTAGTTTGTTCCAAGTGAAAATTGAATTATAAGGGAGCTCAGTGAACCAAATAGCATCCTCTCCCATCAGTGAGAGAGGAAATACTCTTAGCCCTATTACATCCAAATTCAAATTAGGCCTCCCTACACAGCTTTTACACACTTCCCTCACCTTAGCTATATGGGCATGTGGGTCCTCAGACGGTAGTCCTGAAAACAAATCTCTAGCAGTGAGCATTTGCATAGACTACTAGTGACTACAAAGGTGTGACCTTCTGGTAGAGGGGGCAAGACAAGTGGCCCATCAGAATCTGCAATATTATCATAACCTCTGTAGTATTCTTGAGGACGTGGAGCGGGATTTTGTCCCCTTTGTGCATCTTGACCAGGATTATCAGGTAATAATCGACCATGAGCATCAACTGGAGCTGGGATGTTCTGGTTTGGATCATCATCATTTATACCCAAGTTTCGATTCATATTGCATAGTGTACACTCTAACTCGTGATCGTAGAGAAACAAGGGTTCTCTACCTTTCCGTGTATTTGGCATACAAGGAAGTTAGTTCTGCAAAAATCAAAAATAACAGAAAAAGTAAAATCAGGAAAATATTGACTAAACTTTAGTAATAAGTTTAAGTTAATCTAAAAGCTACTTTCCCCGGCAGCGGCGCCAAAATTTGATACGCTCAAACTTACTTCTCAAATAAGAAGTAAAGCGGTCGTATCAAGTAAAGAACCCACTGATGAGGTTGGGATCGATCCCACAAGGAAAATAGTTCAGACTTAACTTTATTCTATTATTACTATTATTTAGCCAACTATTTTCCGAGAAAACAAAAGACAAAAAGGGGGGTTTTATTTCTAAATTAATGAAAATAATTAACTAAATAAAAATGAACAACTAACAGATTCAGCTTTCGGAGTTTAATCAATTAATAAAAGTAACTAGGGCTTAAGTGTTCCCCACAGGTTCCTAACTTGATAAATCTAACTATAACAATTCTATCCTAATATCTTGCATGTAAAGTGATAAGTTATGTATCTCTAAATTCTTGGTCTGGCATATAGAGAATTTCACTCCGCACCTTGGTCCGGCTACGTGTGTTGCTACACTAACCCTTATCTTTACCTCATATTAAGCATTGTATTCGGTATTTGACTAAGTTATTAACTCGTACCAACCAATACTAGCCTATTAGATAGTCTACACTAAATCTATGTTGATAATTCTTTTCCTATTATCTACCTCCTTGGTCCGGCAAGTAGCATTAAGGCTAGTTCTAACGTTGGCCATCCGTTAAAAAGACTTCTACACGAAAGAATTATCAATACATGCAAGACACCATTCTAGAATTGTTATTTTAGTTAGATTTTACCTTCTTATTCACCCATGGTTCCCACAACCCTAGCTATGGAGTTTAGTTACCCATGTTCATAATTACACAATTCATATTGTTAATGGAAGAATTCATGCACTTACTTTTATGAGAACGAATAAATTCCAAAATTTAACTTGATTAATCAACAAAATCACCAACAATCAATTCCGGAAAAAGTATCTTAATTACCAAATCGAGAGTTCAATACTATAACAAAAGAACTAAAAATTATCAAAAAGTCTAACCCCAAAAATGAGGTTTTTCAAACTATTTATAATAAAAACAAAACCTAATCAAAGAAGGATTCTACTTACTAAAAATCTGTCCAAACGCGTCTGAGTCGACGGACCGTCATGGCCTCCGTCGTCCCATACTTCACACATTCTTCTGCTACTTTCTTCATTCCCCTCGACGGACAGGTATGACAGACCATTTCAAGCACGATGGTCCGTCGAGGGTCTCCGTTCCAAAATACTTGAACTTCTTGAAATTTGGGTACTGGGACTACTTCTCTGATCATCACGACGAACAAGCAGGACGGACCGTCGTGCCTATGATGGTCTATCATGGACTTCCGTAATCCCACACTTGGTCAGACTTCCCCATCTTTCTTCAGCAGCTTCTCTCCTCACTACGATGCCACCTACGAACCGTCACAGCCTCGACGGACCGTCATAAGCTTCGTCGGTGGTCTCTTCTGCATTTCTTTCTCAAAAACTTCCGCGTTCATCCTTGGACAGATTTTCTGCAAATAAAGAGAAACTTAGATAAAAATCAACACAAAAAGGCTTTCGACACACACTAAACTTAAGGAAAAAGCATTAGAAATACCATGAAACCAGGGTACATCAAAGTCTTAAAAGAATATCCTAAGTCAACCTAGAATGTTCAAAGTGAACATGAGATCAAAGAAGAAGAAATGTAAGTTCAAAGTGAACTAAGTAAGCAAAAGCATAAGAATATCAAATAATCAGTGTTTGATAAGAATGAAGTTTTAAAAGTTATTGGTTTATGCCAATAAATGGAGCAAAACATAATGACTCATCAATTGGAGTATGAATATATGCCCCAGCATCTTTATATTATGCAAATGATCAAAGAATGGGCATAGCCAATAAAGATTGGCTTATAAAGACTTCATGCCCAATTTAACAAGAATGGAAAGAATAACTTGTGAGTAGGGTAGTCAAATCATTTCCTTAGTCTTTTGGATTACTTACTTGACTCATTGTAGCAATGGGACTACAATGAATTATTGCACTCGTAAGTAAAACATAAGATCAAAGGAGATTATTGAACTACACAACAAAAAGAATAAAAGACTGAAAAATAAACTAAGTCTGGGAGAGGGAGCTCTCGGCCTAAGGGGAGAGAAAATATTAAATTTTGCTTGAGTTGTTCTAGAATTATGTCATGATTCCAAGGTCTTATGTTCATATATAAAATGAGTTGTGTGCTTTAAATGCGTGATAATATTTCATATTCATAGCATGATTCGTAAATAACAAATTAGGAAAGTGTAGTGACTTCTCTTTCCAACAATGGCATATTGCTATAGGAAGAGCTTTCCTTGATCATGCATAGTCCTTATGTGTTTATGTGCATACGCCCATACTTAGTGCAAGTGTGTACTAACCCATATACAATTACTATTTCTATAGGTGCAGGTCCTCGAAGAAGATTGAAGATGAGTTGAAGATGTTTGGACTAGTACCTCAAGACTTTGGTAAGTCCTCTCGAGTTCGAGGATGCCTACGCTTTATTTTCTAGCTTTAGTAGATTAGACATAGCTAGTGGATGTTATCCCTAGCGTTTCCTTTCAAACATTTGTTCAAGCTTTTGTATTAAGGCCGGTTTGGAACTATTAATGATATTATGAATTCTTCATTTCAATTGTTCAATCTGTTAATAGATGGTTGTTTATTTTGAGTCGTTAGTATATCACTCTTATGCAAGAATTATATGAAGTCTAAGTACACTTCATTAATGTTTTAAATTTTCCTCTAAATTTAACTGTATGATTGTGATTAAAGCTAAGAAGAGGATTGTATGTGACCTCTGAGAGGTTAACGACGCCGATCTCATCTAGAGTCTAGGGCCCGGGTGTGACAAAAGGAAAGAACTAGAAGTCTTATATCTAGAACAACATCAATAGCTTTATAGTGGCATTGATCTCGGAAAGTGAGGACCTACCAAACTGTGATGAGTGAGAATTCCAAGTCTTCCTTCAAAGTCGTCTCAAAAACCCTTCAACGACCGAAACCTAAAATATTGGGGAAAAGGGAGAAAATAGGGTTAGTACACCACTTGTACTAAGTATGAGACCATATACACACACATCATGAAGTCATGCTAGAAAGAGACATTTCATTTAAAGCATGCTATTTTTCATTTGGAAAGCCTTATGAACATTGAAGAACTAATAAAAGTCATTAATGCATATTCATCAAGTCAAGACCATATTCATCACAAGACCAATCATGCTAGTCTAGCCAAGTAAATCATACATACCAACATACTTGAACATATAATCAAGACAAATCTATCATCAAGTTATAACCTCACCAAGAATGAGTAAGAGTTCATTACAACACAACCAAAGCAAGACAACTACTCATAAACCCTTATTAAGTCCACTAGTGCAATGACTAAGCAAAGCGCCATTACCTTACTCAATCAAGTAAACCCAACAAGAACCATAACCAATGTCCAACTTCACATATCATATCATTAAGAGTACATAAAATTATCCTTTAGCAATATAAACCAAACATATATTCATAAGTGAATTCAACATCATAAGGTACCATCAACATGTAAGATCATCATTACTTTATTTTACCTTTTGGGAACATCTTGCCTTAACCGACATAGACCACATGAGCTAATGTAGAATCCGGTGTCATGAAAAACTACACCGAAAGAAGGTGGTCTACTTGCCAAGGTAGTACCAAAACATGAACATAGAGACTACGTGGATCCACTAGCTAGTATTCCTATGTGGGCAACATAGTTCAAGAACTAGGAGATATAGTTGGGACCCTCTTTATGCTACATGTATTATAGTCTCCAATCTCAAGAGTACGTTAGTGATCCTACCTTCCCTATGTGGGAAGGGACTCTCCTCACTCTAGTTCACTCGGTGCTAAAATAGAGTCCCTTTTTGAAATGTCTTTAATGCCTTTATTAATCATCATAGCTTAATAATAATTGCATGAGATTTTCCTTTCATTACAATTCATACATGTGAGGTTAGCACATTTACATAATCATTTATGATAAGGCACATTGGTAAGTTATCACCATCCTTATAACATTTATATCTTAGACAACACCTCACAAACCATAGTCAAGACATTTAAATTAAATCATACCAACCGTATCAATCTTTATATAAGGTATACTTCAATACAACATCATCACTTAATCACTAGTAATCCATAATTGAAGTAAAGAGTTGAGATCATAAGACTTACCCCAATGTTCTTCACAAAACCATCATCAAGGTCTTACCATCAAGTGATAATGTTGTATTGAAGTATACCTTATATTAAGATTGATAGGGTTGGTATAATTGAATTTAAATATCTTGACTATGGTTTGTGAGGTGTTGGCTAAGATGTAAATGTTATAAGGATGGTGATAACTTACCAATGTGCCTTATCATGAATGATTATGTAAATTTGCTAACCTCACATGTATGAATTGTAATGAAAGGAAAATCTCATGCAATTATTATTAAGCTATGATGATTAATAAAGGCTTAAAGACATTTCAAAAAGGAACTCTAGCATAGCACCGAGTGAACTAGTAGTGAGGAGTGTCCCTTCCCAAGTAGATTGAGATTACAATGCCAATGGCATAAAGAGGGTCTCTAATACATCTCCTAGGTCTTGAACTATGTTTCCCCCATAGGAATACTAGTTAGTAGATCCACCTAGAATGATATGTTCATGTTTTGGTACTACCTTGGCAAGCAGTCCACCTTATTTTGGTGTAGGGTTTCATGACACCGGATTCCACATTATCTCATGTGGTCGATGTCGGTTAAGGCAATTGATACCAAAAGTAAATTTAAGTAATAAAATGAACTCTAACTAGGGTGACTTAAGGGGTTTGACTTAGTCTAGGTAGGGGTATAGGACTCTACATATACATTGCACTAGTTGTACTTGAGGGAAGTCCTAGGAGAATGTTTTTATGTTCTTATAAAGTAAATGATATGCATATATTGACTTTACATGATGATGATCCTATACGATGTTGGTTTCACTTATGAGAATGTTGTTGGTCTATATTGCTAAATATGATGATGACTACTATTAATGCTATGCTATATAAAGTTAGACATTATTTGTGATCCTTTGTTTGGTTTACTTAATTGAGTAGGGTTATGGGACTTAACTTGGTCATTGCACTTGTGAGCTTGATAAGGGGTTATGGGTAAGGGTCTTGCATATGTTGTAATGTTATGAACTCTTGTACATGCTTTGTGGTTATAACATGATGGAGGAGTTTCATTGGTTATGGTTTACTAATATGCGACTACACATGTTGACTTGATCTACTTGATATTGGTCTTGTGTTGTGTATGGTCTTGTTATAAGGAATATATGAATGTTGACTCCTATGTGTTCTTGAATGTGCATAAGGTTTTCCAAAAAGGTACTTAGCATGGTTTTTGAACAAATGTCCCTTTTAGAATGTTTTAAATGTTTATGTTCATACATTTCCATACTTAGTACAAGTGGTGTACTAACCCATATTTCTATGTTTCTACAACTATGTAGGTTCCGGTCATTAAGTTCTTAGAATGCCAATTGAATAAGACTTGGATTCTATTCCCCAAATATTGGTAGGTCCTCATGTTTGGGGATGTTACCTTGTTCCACATTCTAACTTTAAAGTTGTATTTTCTTAAAAACATTGTTCATTCCTTTATCATTTGGATATTGATGTAAGCCTATATTGGCATGTTGAATTTGCATTGGCTATGTTTAAGATTTGTACTCGTTTAGATGGTTCAATATGAGACGGAGTATTAGACTAATTCTTATGTATCGATTGTGTTGTATAAAAGAGAGGCCTATAGAAGCTTCCTATGTGAGGAGCCTATGTAAACTCCATATGTAGTATGTCAGTTGTCAGAGGTGTATGTAAACCTCACTATATAGATGTATGTATGAAAAGTTTTAATTCTTCCACATTTTCAGCCTATGATATGCAAGACAATTTCTAAGAGGCTAGTCTCAGTCCTCTCCGAGGACGACGACGCCGGTTACGTCTAGGGGGTTACCACGGGTCATGACAAACTTGGTATCTGAGCATGAGGTTAAAGAAATCTTAAGATTTATGTCTCATTGAACCATGTCTACCTAGAGTTTTGTTCATGGGTGTGAAGCGTGCCACATTTATAAATGAAAGGCTATGTGACGCTTAGGAATTATCACTTATTGGTAATCTTGAAAGTCGTGCCTTCTAAGTGGTAACACTATGTGTCCCTCTTTCTTATAATCCTTTTAATGTGGATAAAATATATGACTACAAGATGTGAAGCGGCAAGAAGAGTGCAGAAAGGTTTGGATAATACGGGAGCTCCTCCCCAAGATAGCTAAGTCCCTCCACAAGACAGTCAAGTGCCTCCACAAGTCCATGCTCCGGTCATTCCTACACCTATGATGGATGGAGAGATAAAGTCGTCATTTTCGACTTTGGATCAAGCCATGACTACCCAATCTCAAGCGGTAGCCTATCAAGCCCAAGACATGAAAGCTCAAGCCAATCGGGAGGTTAGACCTCGTATTCAACCAAATGCTCTATTGGTCGAAAGTGAATGAAGATCCCCAAGACTTCATTGATGAGGTCTACAATATTCTCTATTCCATGGGATTGACTTCAAATGAAAAGGCCGAGCTAGCTTCCTACCAACTCAAGTATGTAGCTCAAACATGGTACACCCAATGGAGAGATAATAGGGCCTTGAGAGCGGGTCCTATCAGTTGGGAGGTATTTAGAAGGGCTTTCCTTGATTTTTTCTTTCCTGGGGAGAAAAGGGAGGCGAAAGTAGAAGAATTCATCAACCTTTGTCAAGGAGGTATAGCGGTGAAAGAATACTCCTTGAAGTTTACTAAGTTGTCCAAATATGCTCCTTCTTTGGTGTATAACACAAGGGATGAGATGAGTCACTTTATCACAGGAGTGTACGATGATTTGGTTGAAGAGTGTCGTTCGGCGATGCTCCATGAAAATATGGATATTTCTAGGTTGATGGTTCATGCACAACAAGTTGAAGAGACTCGACTGAAGAGAAAGAATAGGGAGTTTAAGAGGGCCAAGTCTTATGAGGGAGGTATTTCCAATGTAGGCTTCAGGTTCAAGACAAGCCTAGGTTCAAGAAGAGGGTTTCCAAACAAGTTCCTTCCAAGTTCCCCAAGGATCGTGATGATAGGGTTTCTAACCCCAAGTCCCAAAAGGCAAAAAGCAGAAATTCACCAAGCAACAAACCAAATTGTTCCAAGTGTGGTAAGAAGTATTAGGGTGAGTGTCTAGTTGGGACAAAGAATTGCTTTGGATTTGGCAAAAGTTGCCACAAGGTTAGAGATTTCCCTAATGTGAAGAGTCAAGAGAAGGGAAGTGGTTAAGCTCAAGCTAGTTCTACTAATTCGAAGCTCCAAAGAGAAACCGCTTTTATACTCTCCGCTCTAGGGGTGAGCAAGAGGAGTCTCCCAATGTGGTCACCAGTATGTTACAATTCTTCTCTATTGATGTTTATGTTTTACTTGATCCCGTTGCTACCTTGTCATTTGTAACTCCTCTAGTAGCTAAAGATTTTGATGTTCTACCTGATAATTTGATTGAATCATTTTTGGTTACAAACTCGGTGGGTGACTCCGTTGTGTCTAGGAGAGTCTTTAGGAGTTGTCTTATATCCTTGCCCTATAGAGTTACCTGGGTAGATTTGGTAGAACTTGATATTATTGATTTTGATGTTATTTTGGGAATGGATTGGTTGCATGCTTGTTTTGCTTCCATTGATTGCCGGACTAGGGTAGTCAAGTTCAACTTTCCTAATGAACCCGTCTTAGAGTGGAAGGGGGCTAATTCAACTCCTAGAGGTCGTATCGTCTCTTGTTTGAAAGCTTGTAAAATGATCTCTAAAGGGTGTCTTTACCATATCGTAAGAGTCAAAGATATTAAAACTGACATTCCTCCTATTGAGTCGGTCCCCGTAGTGAAGGACTTTCCGAAAGTCTTTTTCGATGACTTGCCCAGAATTCCTCCCGAACAGGAAATTTATTTTGGTATTGACTTAATACCGAATACGTATCCCATTTCATTTCCTCTTTATCGGGTGGCTCCGGCCAAATTGAAAGAGTTGAAGGCTCAACTCAAGGATTTACTAGATAAATTTTTCATTCAACCTAGTATTTCTCCATGGGGTGCTCCAGTATTGTTTGTGAAGAAGAAGGATGAGTCCTTTAGGATGTGCATTGACTATCGTCAACTCAATAAGGTCACCATTAAGAACAAGTATCCTCTCCCTAGAATTGACGACTTATTTGATCAACTGCAAAGGGCAAGCTACTTTTCTAAGATTAACTTGAGATAGGGGTATCACCAACTTAGGGTGATAGGAGAGGATGTACCTAAAACTACATTTCGAACTAGATAAGGTCACTATGAGTTCCTAGTAATGTCCTTTGGTCTCACTAATTCCCTGGCGGCTTTTATGGACCTCATGAATAGGGTGTTTCGAAATTACCTAGATTCATTTGTCATTGTCTTCATTGACGACATCTTGGTATATTCAAAAGATGAGGGTGAACACATGGACCATTTTAGAGTGGTATTACAAGTCCTTAAGGAACACCAACTATTTGCCAAGTATAGCAAGTGTCAGTTTTGGTAGAGATCCGTGGCGTTTCTTGGTCATATTATCTCCAGTGAGGGTATAGAGATCAAACCAAAGAAAATCGAGGCGATTAAAAATTGGCCTAGACCATTGAATCCAATCGACATTATGAGTTCCTTTGGTTTGGTCGGTACTATAGGAGGTTCGTGAATGGTTTTGCGTCCATCGCTTCTTCTTTGACTACCTTGACCCAAAAGAGTGTGAAATTTGAGTGGTTAGAGGCATGTGAAATAACCTTATAAATTTTGAAAGATAGGCTTACCTCCGCTCCGGTGTTAACCTTACCGGAGGGTACCAAGGGCTTTGTAGTATATTGTGATGCATCCAAAGTAGGTTTGGGGTGTGTTCTTATGCAAAATAGGAAACTATTAGCATATGCCTCTAGACAACTCAAGGTGCATGAGAAGAATTATCCAACTCACGACCTTGAATTAGCGGCCGTAGTGTTTGTTTTGAAAATATGAGGCATTACTTTTATGGTGTTCATGTGGATGTGTATACCGACCATAAGAGTCTTCAATATGTCTTTACTCAAAAGGAGTTAAATCTCCACCAAATAAGATGGTTGAAATTATTAAAAGATTACAACATAAGTGTTCTTTACCACCCCGGCAAAGCTAATATGGTAGAGGATGCTTTAAGTCGTATGACCATGGGTAGTGTGTCTCATGTGGAAGAAGGCGAGAAAGACCTAGTGAAAGATCTTCATAGGTTGGCTAGATTGGGTGTTCGGTTTGAAGATTCCCCAAATGGTGGTTTTATGGTTCATAATAACTCCGAGTCATCCTTAGTGGTTGAGATAAAGTACAAACAACATCTTGATCTGCTATTGATGGAGTTGAAGGAATCGGTACTTAGCAAGTTGAATGAGTCATTCTCCCAAGGGGGGGATGGTGTGCTAAGGTACCAAAATAGATTATGTGTACCAGATGTTGATTATTTCCAGAATAGGGTGTTAGATGAAGCTCATGGTTCCCGATATTCTATCCATCCGGGTTCCACCACAATGTATCGTGACCTTAGAGAAGTATATTGGTGGGATGGCCTAAAAAGGGACATAGCGGAGTTTGTATCCAAGTGTTCGAATTGCCAATAAGTGAGTCAAGCATAAAAAGCCTAGTGGTATAATCCAAGAAATGGGTGTTCCTACTTGGAAGTGGGAATAAATCAACATGGACTTTGTAGTGGATTGCCTCAAACTAGGAGGAAAAATGACTAAATTGGGGTGATAGTGGATGGATTGACAAAATCCACTCATTTTAGCCCCGTTAAGTCTACTTATTCAGTGGAGGATTATGCAAGAATTTACATTAATGATATTGTGAGTCTTCATGGGATTCATTTGTCCATCATATCGGATAGAGGCGCTCAATTCACTTCTCGTTTTTGGAGGTCTTTCCAAAAAGGGTTGGGTACACAAGTGAAGCTTAGCACCGCTTTTCATCCCTAAACGGATGGTCAAGCAGAGCATACTATTCAAACCCTTGATGATATGTTGAGAGCTTGTGTGATAGACTTCAAAGAGAATTAGGACGATCACTTGTCGTTGATTGAGTTCTCCAATAAAAATAGCTATCATTCGAGTATTTCATTGGATCCATTTGAAGCACTCTATGGTAGGATATATAGGTCTCCGGTTGGGTGGTCTGAGGTTGGATATTATTCACTCCTTGGTCCCAAAATAATCTATGAAGCATTGGAGAAAGTTCGTGTGATAAGGGATATATTGAAAACAGCCTATAGTCGGCAAAAGTCCTATGCCGACAATAGAAGAAGGGATCTTGAATTTGAAGTAGGGGATAAGGTATATTTGAAGATTTCACCTATAAAAGGTGTGATGAGGTTTGGCAAAAAGGGGAAGTTAAGTCCTCGGTATGTGTTCCTTATGAGGTTCTGCAAAGATTCGGAAAGGTTGCATACGAGTTGAGGTTACCTAGTGAACTATCTTCAGTTTATCGGGTATTCCATGTTTCTATGCTTAAGAAGTTTATTGATGATCCCGTGTCCATACTTCCTATTGAAGGTCTTGGTGTGGATGAGGATCTTTCCTATGAAGAGGTTCCGGTGGAAATTTTAGATCGCCAAGTTAAGAAATTGAGGTACAAAGAGGTGGCCTCCGTAAAGGTTCTATAGAGAAACCACCTAGTTGAGAGAGCAACATGGGAGGCCAAGGCCGATATAAAGTCCCGTTATCCTCATCTTTTCCCTAACTAAGGTTATTTGTTCCTATTAATAATGAAAATAATAAGTAAATTTGAATTTAACTTGTTCTGCAAAATATGCATAATTATATGAAAAAGGTTTATGCTAAAAATGAGTTTTCATGTGAAAATGCTCTTTTGCTTGATTTGCACTTATTTGTGTATTGTTGCCTTCATGAAATAGTAATGAACATGTTGATCAGTTGTAAGAAGTTTTGGCATAAGTGACTTGATGATCATGTTGAGCTCATGTTGATATTAAGAAGAAAATTCCTCATGTTCTGATGTTGAGCTCCTAAATATGGTAAATTTTGATTTGAGTTACTATATGAAAATGTCATATTGTTATGTTGATTTGAATTGAAACTCATGTTGTTATTGCCTATTGTTGGTTAGGCTTCTAGTATTGAGTCTATCATTTCCCTACAAAAGATTTTAGTGTCATTCGGGAACGAATGTTCCTGAGGGGAGATAATGTAACACTCCTAAAGTTCATGACCTAATCTAGAGCCTCAAATGTTGAACTAAGGTTGGTAAAACTTCTTTAAGACCCAAAATAATGTATATAAATCATTTAGGAAGTTTTACAGTCAAAACGTAAAGGAACGTCCATGATGTCATGTGACTAGTGAAATAGGTGCTAGTGTACCTTGGCATGTTTCATGGGGTTTTGAGAGTCATAAGTTAATCAAATTTGGTATAAAGGTCTTAAACATGTATTAGAGAGTGTTTAGGGTCAAAACATCTAGGTAAGATTCCCCAAGGACCACCTTAGGGGCACTTGAGAAGGGCAGTGTCCATCGACGAGTGTCCATCGACGAGTCAATCAACGAGCTGTCAATTGGTAGATGCTCCATCAATGGCTCCGTCGTTGAAAACTTAGCCAAATGGATGAGTAAGGTCCACAAATCAGTTTGTGACACCATCGACAAACGTGCAGTACGGTTGGTGCAGTGGGTGTCGACTGACCTATGGACCATAGGTCGTGGTCTCGTAGGTCAGGATTGGTTTTGCTCTGACGTTTTAAGTTGGGTCTTTTTAATTAGTTAGTTGGTTAGTTGGTTAATTAAGGGTTAGAGGGTGTCTAACTAAGTTAATTAAGAAACTATATAAAGACCTAAACTTCATTAATCTAACCTAACACCCACAATTTCCAAACTCAAATATCTCTTCCTTCTCTCTACTTTCTCTCTCCCCAAAGAAGACTCCATAGAAGACCAAGGTTAAAGGGCATTAGGGCTGAAAGAACTTCACTTTCTCTCCATCAATATTCTAGGATTAACAAGGTGTAACACTCCGAAAGTATAAGACGTGTTTTAGATTCTAACATAAGTGTAAAAATGTTTAAACACTATTCTAAGGTGATACATAATAAATATAAGTCATTTATGAAGTTTGGAAATCAAAACGTCAAGGATGCCCTTGACGTCCGGTGGTGTGGTGCTTTGATGGTTTGAAAGAAGTGTTGATGGTTTTTATCTTAGTGTGATGATGAGGAAGAACTAAGGTGTCAAGAAAAAGGGTCAAAGAAAGAAAGACCAAGTGGAGAGTGCCAACCTTCGATGGCAAGCCAAAGCTATGAGGCCGAGGCTGCCCAAGAAAGGAAGCTACTACCTCACCCTTCACGCGCATTACAACGGCTCTTGGTGTCAACCACGGACAAGGTGGGGAGCTCGTGAAGAGGCCATAGCCATGGAGGGAGTGCCTAGGGAAGCCTAGCAACTGTCCAAGACACCACGAGCAACTCTACGACTCGTCGTGAACTTGACGGAAGGCAAAGGGCTTTCGTGAAAAGGCCTTAACCAAAAGGGAGGTGAGTAGGCTAGTTAGGGAGAGCTACAGTCTAAGAGCACCACGAGCAACTTGACGGGCCGTGGTGCATCTTAATGGAAGGGGCAAGGTCCTTCGTGGTCTTGCCTTGGTGGGATAAATGGAGGACACTCCTTTGAAGGAGCTACTTCCTCCACTCTTCACCACCACCACCACCACCCACCAAGCTCTTCACGAGCCATAAAGTGGGGCGTGAAGTGGGACGGGGTCTCACAGTGAAGTTAAGTTGGACTTCACTTTTGGAAGTCCAACTTAATGAGGGGTAGTTTGGGTAATTTGGGGGTGGACTTTATATTGACTTTAGGTCAATTTTCATTCATTTCCCACTCAAAATCATAAACCCAAATTGAAACCCAAATTGCTCTCACTTCTCTCTACTTTCTCTCTATCCTTTCATCCTCCATTGAAGAACAAGAAGCTTGGGGAAGAAGACAAAGTCTCCAGGGTTTTCACTCAATTTTTGGGAATAACGCTTCAACAAAGTATGGGTTCTTCACTCTTGAGATTCCTTTCCCCAAGAGGTCCTCTCAAAGATGAATTTCAAATACTCAAATTCTTAGGGTTTCTCTCTACAAATGGGTTTTCTTCTAAAGTCAAAATTGATGATTAATTATGTTGAATTATGATTGCTTATGTCTAATCTAGTATAAATTATTGTGTGATTGATATTACTTGTGGGAATTGTGAATACATCCTGTTCTTTCCCCAATTTCTCCAAGTCTTGGCTCTTACTTGTAAATTGAAGAGGAATTATGAATGTGTTGATTATTGTAGTCATCTTATTCAATCTATGGGCTGCCTAGGAACTTGTATTTTTAGGATTAGACCTAGTTCTTGAAGAATTCATGATGAACCCTTTTCCTCTTTACCCTAGGTTGTGATCTTGAATTGAATTATACATTATTGTTGTAATTGGTTTGGTTAGTGTGTGAATTACTATCCTATGATGTTATTATGCTAATCATGAATAGTATGGTGATATTACACCCATTGTTAGTTTGAGTATGAGTGTTGATGGTAAGACCTTGAGGTTGGCTTATGAAGGAGACTTGGTAAGTCTTGTGATCTCTATTTTTTACCTCAATTACGGTTAGTTATAATTAAGTGATTATGTTGTATTGAAGTATACCTTATGTTAGCATTAATAGGTTTGGTATGATGTTGAATTGAAATGTCTTGACTATGGTTTGTGAGGTGTTGGCTACGATGTAAATGTTATAAGGATAGTGATGACTTACCAATGTGTCTTATTATGAATGATTATGTAATTGTGCTAACCTCACATGTATGAATTGTAATGAAAGGAAAATACTCGTGCAATTCTTATTGAGATATGATGATGATGTTTATATAAGGGATAGACCTTATGTCCTAAACTAAGTTTTGATAATAAAGGATGAATTAAAGACATTTCAAAAGGGACGTTAGCTTAGCATTGAGAGAACTTGACATTGGGAGGTGTTGACTTTCCATAAAGGAAGATTCACGCTATAGTTCCACATGAGGTGTTGCTCCCCTATGAGGGATACTCACCCTATGGATTCTCATAAGAGGAGGCTCCAATTTCCAAGTGTCATGAAAAGAGGGAATACCTATCTCTTAGTTCCTTAAACTATGTTTCCCCAATAGGAAGACTAGCTTAGTGGATCCACCTCGAAAGCTATATTTATGTTTGGTTCTACTTTGGACGGTAGACCACCTTCCATCGGTGTAAGGTTTTACAACACCAGATTCCACACTTATCTCTTGTGGTCTATGTAGGTTAAGGAAAGTGTTTCCTAAACTAAAATGAAGTAATGAAGTACAAACAACTAGGGTGACTTAAGAGGTTTGACTTAGCCTAGGTATGGGTATGGGACTCTACCTATGCCTTGCACTAGTTTGCCTTGAGGGAAGCCTTAGGAGGTTGTTGTATGTATGTATATGCTTATAAATGTAAATGATGATAATGTGATGATCTTACATGTAAATGACACTATGTGATGTTGGTTACTCTTATGAACATGTATTTGGTCTCTATTTCTAAAATATGATATTATTTTCTCTTAATGATATGTTATGTGGAGTTGGACATTAGTTATGGTTCTTTCTAGGTTTACTTGATTAAGTGAGGTTATGGGGTCTTGCTCAGTTAATGTACAAGTGGACTTAATGAGTGTCATGAGTAATGGTCTTGCTTTATTATAATGTGATAAACTCTTATTCATGCTTATGATGTTAATGACTTAATGAATATGTATTAATGACTTGTATTTGTTCTTGAATGTGCATAAGGCTTTCCAAATGTAAAGTAACATGTTTTAATGAAATGTCCCTTTTTATCATGATTTAATATTATTTGTGCATATGGTCTCATACTTAGTACATGTGATGTTCTAACCCCATTTTCTCCGTTTCCCCAACATTTTAGGTTTCGATCGTTGAAGGGCTTTTGAGATGGCTTTGAAGAAGACTTGGAATTTCTCAATACTCCAAGTTGGGTAGGTCCTCACTTTCCGAGGGCAATGCCAATATCAAGCTTATGAAGTTGTTTTAGCTTTAAGACATATATGTTCCTTCTTTTTATTTGAGTAATAATTGTATAGCCTATATGTGGCTTTATTACATTGTTGTATGGTATATCCCAATTGATAAAAAAAATTAGATGGTTATGAGATGAGACACTCTTTTAAGACTATGTTATATCTTATGTATCTATGTGCAATAAAGTAGAACACTATGTAATCTATGTATACTCGATATGAATATAATATGTGTATGCGAGCTATGTAAACGTCAAGATAGATATTGAAAAGTTTTTAAATTTTTTGCATTTTAACCTATGAATGTAATGATGTAAACTAAGAGGCTAGTCTTAGTCCTCAAAGAGGGCGACAACGCCGGTTATGTCTAGGGGGTGCTCCCCGAATGTGACAAACTTGGTATCAGAGCGTGAGGTTGAATATATTTAGAGTCGATGTCTCTCTAAACCACGTCTACGTAGATTCTTACTCATAATTGTGAAGCACGCCACACTTATGAATAGGAAACTATATGATGCTTATGAAACTCTCACTTTCTTGGAAATCCAATGTCGTGCCTCGAGAATCTTGTACTCTATGTGCCTTTATCATCTAATTCTTTTATTGTGATTATAGGCATTGAATAATCAAAGGAACGCGAAACAAAGGCTTGAGGAAGAGATTACCAATGCGGGAGTTCCTCCTTGTGGTGATAAGTCCCTCCTCTATAAGAAGAAGTTAATGATGACCAAGCCCCGGTCAATCCTCCTCCTTTGACGGATGGTGACATAAGGGATGCCCTTTTCCAAATTGCCCAAGCCATTACTACGCAAGCACAAGTCATCACTACTCAAGCCCAAGCCATGACAGCCCAAGCTAATCGGGAGGTTGTACCATGAGCAAACCAACATGTAGGCACCATGGCCTCCCATTTGAGGAATTTTACTAGAATGAATACTCCTACTTTTATGGGTCCAAAGTTGAGGAAGTCCCCCAAGAGTTCATTGATGAAGTCTACAAGATTCTATATGCTATGGCATTGACTACTAGTGAGAAGGTCGAGTTAGCCACTTACCAACTCAGAGATGTGGACCAAACTTCGTACGTCCAATAGAGAGACAATAGGCCTTCAAGAGGTGAACCGAAGACTTGGGAGGATTTAAAGAAGGCTATTATTGATCGGTTCTTTCCCAGGGAGAAGAGGGAAGCCAAAGTGCTATAGTTCATCAACCTTCGTTAAGGAGGTATGAGTTTACTTGAATACTCTTTGAAATTCACTAAATTGTCAAAGTATACTCCTTCTTTGGTTTCCGATCCTAGAGATGAAATGAGCTGCTTTGTTACGGGAGTGTCGGATGACTTGCAAGAAGAATGTGATTCGGCTATGCTACATGAAAATATGAACATTTCTCGTCTCATGGTTCATGCTCAACAAGTGGAAGAGGCAAGGGCTAAGAGGAAGAATAGAGATGCTCAAAGGGTAAGATCTTTTAATGGTGGTTCTTCAAAGGGTAGGCTTGATATCCAAGACAAGCCTAAGTTTAAGAAGAGGTTCTCTAATTAAGTTCCCACTAAGTTGCCTAAAGCTCATTAGCCTAAACCTAGGTCCCAAAAGGGAAAGAGTGGAAACTCACCTAATGAGAAGCCTACTTTTCCAAAGTGTGAAAAGGGTCACTTTGGTGAATGCTTAGTTGGAACGGGCAATTGTTTTAGTTGTGGTAAAAGTTGGCACAAAGTTTGAGATTGCCCAAATTTGAAGGGGCAAGACAAGGGTGGTAGTAAATCTCAAGCAAGTGGTTCCAACGTTGATGCTCCGAAGAAGAACCACTTTTATGCTCTCCACTCTAGGGGTGAGCAAGAGACTTCCCCCGATGTGGTGATCAATATGTTAAAAGTATTTTCGATTGATGTATATGGTTTACTTGATCCCGGTGCTACCTTGTCATTCGTTACTCCTCTAGTAGCTACAAAGTTTGATATATTGTCCGATATCTTGAATGAAACTTTTATGGTGTATATCCTGGTGGGTGGTCGGTAGTTGCAAAAAGAGTGTATAAAAATTGTCCTATAATATTGCCCAATAGAGTTACTCATGTTAAACTAGTAGAACTTGATATGTTCAATTTTGATGTCATTTTGGGTATGGATTGGTTGCATGCTTGTTTTACCTCTATAGATTGTAGAACAAGAGTGGTGAAGTTTAACTTTCCTAATGATCCCATTTTAGAGTGGAATGGGGGAAATTCTATTCCTAGAGGTCGTATCATTTCTTGTTTGAAAACTTGTAGGATTATCTCTTAAGGGTGTTTATACCATATAGTAAGAGTCCAAGATTTAGACTCCGAAATTCCTCTCATTGAGTCGGTCCTCGTAGTGAGGTAATTTCCGGAGGTCTTTCCAAATGACCTTCCCGGTATTCCTCCCAAATGGGAAATTGATCTTGGTATCGATTTTATACCAGATACAAATCCCATTTTAATTCCTCCTTATCAGATGGCTCCGACTGAATTAAAAGAGTTGAAGGCTCAACTCAAAGACTTACTAGACAAGGGATTTATTCGGCCTAGTATTTCTCCATGGGATGATACGGTATTGTTTGTGAACAAGAAGGATAGGTCCTTTAGAATGTGTATCGATTACCGTCAACTCAACAAAGTCACAATCAAGAACAAGTATCCTCTCCCTCGTATTGATGATTTATTTGATCAACTCCAAGGTGCGAGTTACTTTTCCAAGATTGACTTGAGATCGGGATATCACCAACTTAGGGTAAGAGGTGAAGATATTCCCAAGATGGAATTTCGAATAAGATATGGTCATTATGAGTTCTAAGTAATGTCCTTTGGTCTCACTAATACTTCAGCGGCGTTTATGGACCTAATGAATAGTGTGTTTCGAAGTTACCTAGATTTATTTGTCATTGTCTTCATTAACAAAATCTTGGTATATTCGAAAAATGAGGGTGAACTTAGGAACCATTTGAGGGTGGTGTTGCAAGTGCTTAAATAACACCAATTGTTTGCCAATGTGAGTTTTGGTTGAGGTCGGTAGCGCTTCTTGGTCATATTATCTCTAGTGAGGGGGTAGAGGTTGATCCAAGGAAGATTGAAGTGGTAAAAAGTTGGCCTAGGCCTTTGTCTCCTATTGATATTAGGAGTTTCTTAGGCCTAGCCAATTATTATCGAAGGTTTGTCGATGGGTTTGCATCTATTGCTTCCCCCTTGACAAACTTAACTCAAAAGAATGTGAAGTTTGAGTGGTCGAAGGGATGTGAAAAGAGCTTCCATTTGTTTAAGGATAGACTTACTTCCACTCCGGTATTGACTCTACCTGAGGGTACTAAGGGTTTTGTTGTTTATTGTGATGCATCTCGATTCGGGTTGGGGTGTGTTATTATGCAACATGGCAAAGTTGTAGCCTACGCTTCGAGGTAACTCAAAGTTCATGAGAAGAATCATCCGACTCATGACCTTGAGTTATCGATCGTGGTATTTGCCTTGAAAATATGGAGTCATTATCTCTATGGGGTTCATGTTGATGTGTATACGGACCATAAAAGTCTTCAATATGTATTCACTCAAAAGGAGTTGAATATCCAACAACGGAGATGGTTAGAGTTGTTGAAAGACTATGACATTAGTGTTCTCTATCACCCCGGCAAGGCTAATGTGGTAGCGGATGCTCTAAGTCAGTTGTCCATGTGGAAGAATCCAAGAGAAACCTAGTGAAAGATGTTCAGAGGTTGGCTCGTTTAGGGGTTCAAATTGAAAGTTCTCCAAATGGTGGTATGGTGGTACATCATAACTCTGAGTCGTCTTTGGTGGTTGAGGTAAAGTCTAAGCAACACCTTGATCCACTATTGATGGAGTTTAAAGAATCGGTTCTTAGTAAGATGATTGAGTCATTCTCCCAAGGGGGGATGATGTTCTTAGGTATCAAGGGAGATTGCGTGTGCCTAATGTGGATGACTTGAGGAGTAGGATCCTTGAGGAAGCTCATAGACCCCGTTGCTCTATTCATCCGAGTTCTACAAATATGTACCATGACCTTAAAGAAGTATTTTGGTGGGATGGTCTAAAAAGGGATATTGTGGAGTTGTTGCAAAGTGTCCCAATTGTCAATAAGTGAAGGCCGAGCACCAAAAGTCGAGTGGTCTACTACAAGAAATCCAAACTCCTACTTGGAAGTGGAAAGATGTCAACATGGATTTTGTAGTAGTTTTGCCTCGAACTCGAAAGCAATATGACTCTAGAGGGGTTGTAGTGGATAGATTGACCAAATCCGCTCACTTTATTCCTGTTAAGTCTACTTATTCGGAGGAAGATTATGCAAGGATCTATATTGACAGGATAGTGAGTTTTCATGGGTTCCCTTGTCCATAATATCAGATAGAGGTGACCAATTTACATCTAGATTTTGGAGATCTTTTCAAAATGGTTTGGGTACTCAAGTGAAGTTAAGCACCGCTTTTCATCCTCAAACAGATGGTCAAGCGGAGCGAACTATTCAAACTCTTGAAGATATGCTTAGAGCTTGTATCATTGATTTTAAGGGAAATTGGAATGAGCATTTGCCTTGGGTGGAGTTCTCATATAATAATAGTTTTCATTCATCCATCATTGTGGCTCCTTATAAAGCCTTGTATGGTAGGAGGTGTAGATCTCCTATTGGGTGGTTGGAAGTTGGTGGGTCTTCGCTTCTCTGTCCCGATTCGATTTATAATAGTTTGGAGAAAGTTCATATCATAAGGAACCGGTTTCAAACAGCCTATAGTCGGCAAAAGTCTTATGCCGATCATAGAATAAGAGATTTAGAGTTTGAAGAGGGTGACAAGGTGTACTTGAAAATTTCGCCTATGGAAGGGGTAGTTAGATTTGGCAAGAAATGGAAGTTGAGTTCTCATTATATGGGTCCCTATGAAATCTTGCAAAGGTTTGGTAAGGTTGTTTATGAGTTGAAGCTTCCTAGTGAACTATCTTCGGTTCATCAAATTTTCCATGTTTCTATGCTTAAGAAGTGTATGATCCCGAGTCTATTCTTCCTATTGAGGGTCTTGGTGTGAAGGATAACCTCTCTTATGAGGAGATTCCGGTTGAAATTCTTTATCGTCAAGTGAAAAGGTTGAGGAACAAAGAGGTGGCCTCCGTAAAAGTGTTATGGAGAAACCACCTTGTTGAGGGAGTAACATGGGATGCTGAAGCCGACATGAAGTCACGTTATCCTCATCTCTTTACTAGTGAAGGTTGGTTAATCTTGCTTATTGTCACGACCCGGATTCTGGAATACGAATTGCAACCGGCGTCGTTGACCTCTCAGAGGTCGCAGACAAGCCTCTTCTTGCATTCATCACATTCATACGGTTTATTTTAGCGAAAAATTTAAAAAAAAATTGTTTATATTTGAAGTATACATAGACTTCATATAAACGCGTATTTTTAAGGAAGTTCATTCTCAAACCTCAACCATCTGATTATAGAAACATACAACTTGAAAGAAATGGAATCTCATGTCATAAGTAATACTTGCCAAAACGGCACTATTACAAGCGTCTGAATAAAATAGGAAAGAAACACTAGTGGAATATACTCCACTAGTTCAAACCTACTATTAAGCAAGAAATGTAAAGGCAGGCATCCTCGAATGCATGAGGACCTACCAAGTCCGGATGAAATCTCCGAATCCAAACAGCTACAATGATACCTTCAACGTCCACCTGAGCCTGCACCTAAAATAGTAATATTATATGGAATTAGTACACACTTGTACTAAGTATGGGTACATGCAGCAACACATAACGGTAATGCATGAAGAAGAATGGCTCTTCCTAATCAATATGCCTTCTTAGAAGGTCAAGTCTCTTGACTTGCCTAATTCATAATAGGAAGGTCATACCATGATTATGTCACACATCATACATACATAGGTTCACATAACATACATTTCATGTTTCATATAGCATACATTTCATATCCACGAGACCTTGGAATCATGGACGTAGCATTAAGACATCTCAAGTGAGGGTCCAACATATGGGACCTCAACCCGAGGGCCTCCTTTAGCAAACATAGAGTCTGCTTCATTCGTTCATTTGTACTTCACATTATTCATTTCATTCATTCATAGGCTGATGTAAGCACCAGCTATACCTAGGATGAAGTTTAAGACTCTCATCGGGATCATGAAGTGCAATGACCAAGAATGACCTAATGTCATTACTTGAGTCCGATTTCACCTTCTGATTGTCTTGCACAAACACCTTCGGTATCGTTCATTTCATTATCTTTCATACTTTGAGGAACTTTCAACCTTAACCGACATAGATCATGTGAGCATAATGAAATCCGGTGTCTTCCCCACACCGAAAAGAGGTGGAGTCACTGGCCAAAGTGAAACCAAAACATGCTAGCTTTATGGGTTCGAACCAAGCTAGTTCCTTATGTTGGCAACATAGTTCAAAGACTAGGAGATTTAGGGAGACCCATATCCACCTTGGTGGACAGTCTCATCTCATGAGAATTACGTGAACCTCCGCCCTTCCTCAAAGAAGGCATCACCACTCATAACTAGCCTATCGGTGCTTAATTTAAAGTTCCTATTTACATTCAACTCATACATCATCGAAGCTTGCTTCTAGCATGAGGTAGTCATAGCTCATTAGATTATTTCTCATCTCTTCTTTACGTATTAAGTGTGATTGAGACTTGTCTCTTAATATTCAACAATCTCTTAGGTGAGCACTTTTAGTGACCTTTACTTAGGCTTGGTTGAGACTTGTCTCACCATTCATCTTAGCCTCTTATCATGTTGTCACCATTTTCATTAGTATCATAGTTTAACATAATTACTCTCCTCATTACGTGAATGTTCATTTCTTCATCTTGCTATTAACTTACGTCATATGTCATGCACATGGCCTTTAGTGTACTTTACACTCATGGTAGTACCCCTTTCGGGTTACACCATACATAAGGCTTACTTTCGTGATTTAGGTGACCTTATATTTTACCCGTGTTCGAATCCCTTGGGCAGCATATACTCTTTTGATTTATTTTCATTGTGTGTGTGTGAGAGACTTATGTGTCTTCTCACATTCGGCCAAGAGAACCCGAGTTTGATCCCTAGTGGCTGCGTTTTATTTTATTGTATATAAGACTTATGTGCCTCACGATTTTCAGTCAAGGGGATCCGTGTTCGAATCCCTTGGGCAGCATTTAATTTTTGATTATATATGAGACTTATGTATCTCACAGATTTGGCCTTGAGGCCGGGTTGGATTCCCATCCTACACCCAACATTATTCTCTTTTTTAATTTACTCAAGACCTCTTCATCTAGTGCTAGAACCTTGAGGTCTCGGGTTCGGTTCTTAGGTGTAGCATTTTCTTTATTTGAATTTAGCCGAGTCTTCTCTAATTAGCATTAGGTCCTCAAGTTCATTTTTTATTACACTGTAGTCTAGACAATTTGATTTCGATTTTTATATCAACTTTAACCAATACTTTAGCCTAAACTAACGTCCAAATATCTGTACCATTTCGTTGTGCATTGATGTACATGGCCGAGAGTCTTAGACTCATTTTAATTCGGCAATTAGTATTTCATTTTAGATCATCACTTTCATTTACTTTTCATGAACATCACGATTTCATCATTATATGTTAATAACACGACAATTACATAGAACATAATTCACCACATTCTTGAAAGCAATCCGTAATATGCATCACATGGTATTAGCATTATCGTGTACATAAAACATACATATAATTGGACACACATAAAATGATCATACGCTGTCCAAAAACATCACATCGCACACAATCACAAACGTTCCTAAGATTAGCTACCAGCAAACATACCAACACATGCATCAACTTTTCAGAGTATCTAATGACAGGGGCATGCAAAGGGGGCAACATTAGTTTTCGATTTGAAATACGTACTGAACCTTAGGGGACTCTTGGTAAAGGTACCGAGAGAGAAGAAAACTCACTTTGAAAACCAGCCACAAATACGTCCTAACCCACGCATAAACCTCTCTTCCGAGCCTTGATTCTTGTTCACAAGTGAAGTTCTTTACGTGATTTCTTAAAACACTTAGGCGTACGAATTTTTCTTTTCATTTTTGATGGATGAATGCCGAGAACTCTTAGAACAGTAGACTTATTTTATTTTTCTGTTTTTTGAATTGCAAGGTAAAGCTGAAAAACGTTTGTGGATATATAATGAATTAAGAGTGCACATTGAGTACACTCCTAGTGGGAGTCGTGAGCCTCTTTTCTTGGGGGGTTTGTTGTTGACTTATTCAACACAATTTAAATGATAAAGTCAGATTATAATCTACATATTAAGTTACTATAATGCCCCTCCTGATTTTTGTCTAATTTAAAATCATTTAAATCGTCCCTTTAGTGCCTCCAACTCGGCTTGAACCCGAGTGTGGAGATCCGGTCAAACTCGGGTTTGACCACCGAGCTTTGACCCATTTTGACTAATTAAAAACCTTATTTAATTAATTAAATATCAACCTAGGATAATTACTATACTACCCCTAGCCCCGAAATTATCTTTTTACCCCTAGAACCCTTAAAACCTAAGACTAACCCTCTAAGTCCGGTTAAGACTCACCCGGGTGAATCCTAGTGTTCGGGGACCTAACATGGATGGAACCAACCCTTCCTAGATCAACTAACTCACCAAGTTGGTTGGTTTGGATGGTGCATAGGTCTAGGGGTCTAGTTCCACGCGCATCAAGCCGTGTGAATCTGGTCTAACCTATGCATTCTAGGTATGTTTAGGCCTTACATAGCATAGTCGTTTTTGGGTTGTTACACTTATAGTGAAAATAATGACTAAATTAGAAGTTGCTATAATTTTTAGAGAAGTTTTGCAAAAAAAGAAAAAGTGCATTGATGTCATTACAGTGAAGTTACAGCAAAACTATGCATATTGACTTGAAAATTTGCAATTCTTCTTGTTTGAGTTATGTTGTGCATTTTGATATGATGAGTCTATATGAAATTATATTGAGCATGTTGGTAAGTTGAGTTTTTGCATAATTGACTCATATATGGTATGTTGAGCTCATGTTGTTGTGAGAAGGAAATTCCTCATAATGTGATTTTGAGCCTTATGTATGGTAATAGAAGTTTCTAAATTGCTATGTGTAACAATACCATGATTGACGTTGTAACTAATGTGGTTATGTATTGTTGTTGGTTGGGCTGCAAGTCTTGAGTCTACTCCTTCCTTCCAAAAGATTTTAGTGTCATTCGGAGACGAATGTTCCTAAGGGGGCATAATGTAACACTCCGAAAGTCTAAGACGTGTTATAGATCCTAAAATAAGTGTAAAAAGGTTTCGACACTGTTCTAAGGTCATACATAATGAATATAAGTCATTTAGGAAGTTTGGAAACCAAAATGTCAAGGAACGCCCATCACGTCTCGTGAACTAGTCACATGGACTAGTGTGGTGCTTTGATTGTTTGAAAGAAGTGTTGACGGTTTTTATCTTAGTGTGATGATGAGGAAAAACTTAGGTGTGAAGAAAAAGGGTCAAAGGAAGAAATACCAAGTGGGGAGTACCAACCTTTGAGGGCAAGCCAAAGCTATGAGGTCAAGGCTGCCCAAGAAGGGAGGCTATTGCCTCACCCTTCACGGGCATGACCACGACTCGTGATGTCAACCACGGACAAGGTGGGGAGCTCGTTAAGAGTCCTTAGCCATGGGGGGAGTGCCTAGGGAAGCCTACCTACTGTCCAAGACACCAAGAGCCACTCTACGACTCGTGGTGAACTTGACGGAAGGCAAGGGGCTTCCGCGAAAAGGCCTTAGCCAAAAGGGAGGTGATTTGGTAAGTGAGGGGGAGCTACTGTCTAAGAGAACCACGAGCCACTTGACGGGCCGTGGTGCATCTTCACGAAAGGGGCAAGGTCCTTCGTGGTCTTGCCTTGGTTGGAGAAATGGAGAAGGCTCCTTTGGAGGATCTACTGCCTCCACTCTTCACGGCCAACACCACGAGCCATGAAGTGGGGCGTGAAGTGGGATGGGGTCTCACAGTTAAGTTAAGTTGGACTTCACTTTTGGAAGTCCAACTTAATGAGGGGTAGTTTGGGTAGTTTGGGGGTGGACTTTATATTGACTTTAGGTCAGTTTTCATTCATTTCCCACTCAAAATCATAAACCCAAATTGAAACCCAAATTGCTCTCACATCTATCTATATTCTCTCTCTACATTCATCTTCCATTGAAGAAAAGGAAGCTTGGGGAAGAACACAAAGTCTCCAAGGTTTTCACTCAATTTTTGGGAATAAAGCTTCAACAATGTATGGGTTATTCACTCTTGGGATTCCTTTCCCCAAGAGGTCCTCTCAAAGATGAATTTTAAATACTCAAATTCTTAGGGGTTTTCTCTACAAATGGGTTTTCTTCTAAAGTCAAAATTGATGATTGATTGTGTTGAATTATGATTGCCTATTACTAATCTAGTATATATTATTGTGTGATTGATGTTAATTGTGGGAATTGTGAATAGATTGTGTTATTTCCCCAATTTCCCCAAGTCTTGGCTCTTACTTACAAATTGAAGAGGAATTATGAATGTGTTGATTATTGTAGTCATCTTATTCAATCTATGGGCTGACTAGGAACTTGTATTCTTGGGATTAGATCTAGTTCTTGAAGAATTCATGATGAACCCTTTTCCCCTTAACCCTAGGTTGTGATCTTGAATTGAATTATACATTATTGTTGCAATTGGTTTGGTTAGTGTGTGAATTACTATCCTATGTCGTTATTATGCTAATCATGAGTGGTATGGTGATATTACACCCATTTTTGGGTTAAGTATGAGGGTTGATGGTAAGACCTTGAGGTTGGATTATGAAGGAGACTTGGTAAGTCTTGTGATCTATATTCTTTACCTCAATTATGGTTACTTGTAATTAAGTGATGATGTTGTATTGAACTATACCTTATGTTAGCATTTATAGGGTTTGTATGATGGTGAATTGAAATGTCTTGACTGTGGTTGTGGGTGTTGGCTAAGATGTAAATGTTATAATGATGGTGATGACTTACCAATGTGTCTTATTATGAATGATTATGTAATTTTTCTAACCTAACATGTATGAATTGTAATGAAAGGAAAATACTCGTACAATTATTATTGAGCTATGATGATGATGATTATATAAGGTATAGACCTTATTACCTAAACTAAGTTTTGATAATAAAGGATGAATTAAAGACATTTCAAAAGGGACGTTAGCTTAGCACTGAGAGAACTTGACATTGGGAGGTGTTGACTTTCCATAAAGGAAGATTCACCCTATAGTTCCACATGAGGTGTTGACTCCCCTATGAGGGATACTCACCCTATAGATTCTCATGAGAGGAGGCTCCAATTTCCAAGTGGCATGAAGAGAGGTAATACCTATCTCTTAGTTCCTTAAACTATGTTGCCCCCATAGGAAGACTAGCTTAGTGGATCCACCTAGAACGCTATGTTTATGTTTGCTTCTACTTTGGCCAGTAGACCACCTTCCATCGGTGTAAGGTTTTACAACACCGGATTCCACACTTATCTCTTGTGGTGTATGTAGGTTAAGGAAAGTGTTCCCTAAACTAAAATGAAGTAATGAAGTACAAACCAACTAGGGTGACTTAAGAGGTTTGACTTAGCCTAGGTATGGGTATGGGACTCTACCTATGCCTTGCACTAGTTTGCCTTGAGGGAAGCCTTAGGAGGTTGTTCTCTATGTATATGCTTATAAATGTAAATGATGAGAATGTGATGATCTTACATGTAAATGACACTATGTGATGTTGGTTACTCTTATGAACATGTATTTGGTCTCTATTTCTAAAGTATCATATTATTTACTCTTAATGATATGTTATGTGGAGTTGGACATTAGTTATGGTTCTTTCTAGTTTTACTTGATTAAGTAAGGTTTTGGGGTCTGATCAGTTATTGCACAAGTGGACTTAATGTGCACAAGTGGACTTAATGAGTGTCATGAGTAATGGTCTTGCTTTGTTATAATGTGATAAACTCTTATTCATGCTTATGATGTTGATGACTTAATGAATATGTATTAATGACTTGTATTGGTTCTTGAATGTGCATAAGGCTTTCCAAATGTAAATTAACATGTTTTAATGAAATGTCCCTTTTTATCATGATTTGATATTATTTGTGCATATGGTCTCATACTTAGTACATGTGATGTTCTAACCCCATTTTCTCCGTTTCCCCAACATTTAAGTTCCGATCGTTGAAGGGCTTTTAAGAAGACTTGGAATTTCTCAATCCTCCAATTTGGGTAGGTCCTCACTTTCCGAGGGCAATGCGAATATCAAGCTTATGAAGTTGTTTTAGCTTTATGACTTCTATGTTCCTTTATTTCATTTGAGTAAGAATTGTATAGCCTATATGTGGTTTTATTACATTGTTGTATGGGATATGCCCAATCGATATATTGTTTTTTTAGATGGTTATGAGATGAGACACTCTTTTAAGACTATGTTATATATTATGTATATATGTGCAATAAAGTAGAAGACTATGTAATCTATGTATACTCGATATGAATATAATATGTGTATGCGAGAGGTCTATGTAAACCTCAAGATAGATATTGAAAAATTTTTAAATTTTCTGCATTTTAACCTATCAATGTAATGATGTAAACTAAGAGGCTAGTCTTAGTCCTCAGAAAGGGGGACGACGCCGGTTATGTCTAGGGGGTGCTCCCCGGATGTGACAAACTTGGTATCAGATCATGAGGTTGAATATCTTTAGAGTCGTTGTTTCTCTTAACCACGGCTATGTAGAATCTTACTCATAATTGTGAAGCGCGCCACACTTATGAATAGAAAACCATATGATACTTATGAAACTCTCACTTTCTTGAAAATCCAATGTCGTGCCTCGAGAATCTTGTACTCCATGTGCCTTTATCATCTAATTCTTTCATTGTGATTATAGGCAGTGAATAATCAAAGGAACGCGGAAGGAAGGATTGAGGAAGAGATTACCAATGCGGGAGTTCCTCCTTGTGGTGATAAGTTCCTCTTCTTGAAGAAGAAGTTAATGATAACCAAGCCCCGTTCAATCCTCCTCCTTTGACGGATGGTGACATAAGGGATGCCCTTTTCCAAATTGCCCAAGCCATTACTACGCAAGCACAAGTCGTCACTACTCAATCCCAATCTATGACGGCCCAAGCTAATCGGGAGGTTGTACGATGAGCAAACCAACATGTTGGCTCCATGGCCTCCCGTTTGAGGGATTTTACTAGAATGAATCCTCCTAGTTTCTATGGGTCCAAAGTTGAGGAAGACCCCCAAGAGTTCATTGATGAAGTCTAAATGATTCTCTATGCTATGGGGTTAACTACTAGTGAGAAGGTCGAGTTAGACACTTACCAACTCAGAGATGTGGCCCAAACTTGGTACGTCCAATGGAGAGACAACAGGCCTTTAAGAGGTGGACCGGTGACTTGGGAGGTTTTCAAGAAGGCTCTTCTTGATCGGTTGTTTCCCAGGGAGAAGAGGGAAGCCAAAGTGGTGTAGTTCATCAACCTTCGTCAAGGAGGTATGAGTTTACTTGAATACTCTTTGAAATTCACTAAATTGTTAAAGTATGCTCCTTCTTTGATTTTCGATCCTAGGGATGAAATGAGTTGCTTTGTTACGGGAGTGTCGAGATGACTTGCAAGAAGAATGTCATTCGGCTATGCTACATGAAAATATGAACACTTCTCGTCTCATGGTTGATGCTCAAGAAGTGGAAGAGGCAAGGGCTAAGAGGAAGAATAGAGATGCTCAAAGGGCAAGATCTTTTAATGGTGGTTCTTCAAAGGGTAGGCTTGATATCCAAGACAAGCCTAAGTTTAAGAAGAGGTTCTCTAATCAAGTTCCCTCTAAGTTCCCTAAATCTCATGATGATAAGGTGCCTAAACCTAGGTCCCAAAAGGGAAAGAGTGGAAACTCACCTAATGAGAAGCCTACTTGTCCAAAGTGTGGAAAGGGTCACTTAAGTAAATGCTTAGTTGGAATGGGCAATTGTTTAGTTGTGGTAAAAGTGGGCACAAAGTTAGAGATTGCCCAAATTTTAAGGGGCAAGACAAGGGTGGTAGTCAAGCTCAAGCAAGTGGTTCCAATGTTGATGCTCTGAAGAAGAAACGTTTTTATGCTCTCCACTCTAGGGGTGAGCAAGAGACTTCCCCCGATGTGGTGACCGGTATGTTAAAAGTATTTTCTATTGATGTATATGGTTTACTTGATCCCGGTGCTACCTTGTCATTCGTTACTCCTCTAGTAGCTACAAAGTTTGACATATTGCCCGATATCTTGAATGAACCTTTTATGGTGTCTACCCCGGTGGGTGGTCGGTAGTTGCAAAAAGAGTATATAGAAATTGTCCTATAATGTTTCCCAATAGAGTTACTCATGTTGAACTAGTAGAACTTGATATGTTCGATTTTGATGTCATTTTGGGTATGGATTGGTTGCATGCTTGTTTTACCTCTATAGATTGTAAACAAGGGTGGTGAAGTTTAACTTTCCTAATGAGCCTGTTTTAGAGTGGAAGGGGGGGATTCTATTCCTAGAGGTCGTATCATTTCTTGTTTCAAATCTTGTAGGATGATATCTTTAAGTTTGTTTATACCATATAGTAAGAGTCCAAGATTTAGACTCCAAAATTCCTCTCATTGAGTCGGTCCCCATAGTAAGGGAATTTCTGGAGGTCTTTCCTAATGACCTTTCCGGTATTCCTCCCAAACGGGAAATTGATCTTGGTATCGATTCTACCAGATACAAATCCCATTTTAATTCCTCCTTATCGGATGTCTCCGACCGAATTAAAAGAGTTGAAGGCTCAACTCAAAGACTTACTAGACAAGGGCTTTATTCGGCCTAGTATTTCTCCATGGGGTGATCCGGTATTGTTTGTGAAGAAGAAGGATGGGTCCTTTAGAATGTGTATCGATTACCGTCAACTCAACAAAGTCACAATCAAGAACAAGTATCCTCTCCCTCGTATAGATGATTTATTTGATCAACTCCAAGGTGCGAGTTACTTTTCCGAGATTGACTTGAGATCCGGATATCACCAACTTAGGGTGAGAGGTGAAGATATTCCCAAGATGGAATTTCAAATAAGATATGGTCACTATGAGTTCTAAGTAATTTCCATTGGTCTCACTAATACTTAGTTGCTGTTTATGGACCTAATTAATAGGGTGGTTCGAAGTAATCTAGATTTATTTGTCATTGTCTTCATTAACGAAATCTTGGTATATTCGAAAAATGAGGGTGAACTCATGAACCATTTGAGGGTAGTGTTGCGAGTGCTTAAAGAACACCAATTGTTTGCCAATGTGATTTTTGGTTGAGGTCGGTAGTGTTTCTTGGTCATATTATCTCTAGTGAGGGGGTAGAGGTTGATCCAAGGAAGACCGAAGTGGTGAAAATTGTCCTAGGTCTTTGGCTCCTACTGATATTCGGAGTTTCTTACGCCTAGACAATTATTATCGAAGGTTTGTCGATGGGTTTGCATCTAATTCTTCCCCCTTGACAAACTTGACTCAAAAGAATGTGAAGTTTGAGTGGTCAGAGGCATGTGAGAAGAGCTTCCAAATGTTGAAGGATAGACTTACTTTCGCTCCGATATGGACTCTACCTGAGGGTACTAAGGGTTTTGTGGTTTATTATGATGAATCTCGAGTCGGGTTGTGGTGTGTTCTTATGCAACATGGCAAAGTTATAGCCTACGCTTTGAGGCAACTTAAATTTCATGAGAAGAATCATCCAACTCATGAACTTGAGTTAGCGGTCGTGGTATTTTCCTTGAAAATATGGAGGCATTATCTCTATGGGGTTCATGTTGATGTGTATACGGACCATAAAAGTCTTCAATGTATATTCACTCAAAAGGAGTTGAATCTCCAACAACGAAGATGGTTAAAGTTGTTGAAAGACTATGACATGAATGTTCTCTATTACCCCGGCAAGGCTAATGTGGTAGAGGATACTCTATGCCGGTTGTCCATGTGGAAGAATCCAAGATAAACCTAGTGAAATATGTTCATAGGTTGGCTCGTTTAGGGATTCAAATTTAAAGTTCTCCAAATGGTGGTATGGTGGTACATCATAACTCTGAGTCGTCTTTGGTGGTTGAGGTGAAGTCTAAGCAACACCTTGATCCACTATTGATGGAGTTGAAAGAATCGGTTCTTGGTAAGATGAATGAATCATTCTCCCAAGGGGGGATGGTGTTCTTAGGTATCAAGGGATATTGCGTGTGCCTAATGTGGATGACTTGAGGAGTAGAATCCTTGAGAAATCTTATAGAGACCGATTCATCCGCGTTCTACAAATATGTACCATGACCTTAGAGAAGTATTTTGGTGGGATGGTCTAAAAAGTGATTGCGGAGTTTGTTGCAAAGTGTCCCAATTGTCAACAAGTGAAGGCCGAGCACCAAAAGTCAAGTGGTCTACAACAAGAAATACAAACTGCTACTTGGAAGTGGGAAGATGTCAACATGGATTTTGTAGTAAGTTTTCCTCGAACTCGAAAGCAATATGACTCTATATGGGTGGTAGTGGATAGATTGACCAAATCCGCTCACTTTATTCATGTTAAGTCTACTTATTCGGCGTAAGATTATGCAAGGATCTATATTGACAAGATAGTGAGTCTTCATGGGTTCCCTTGTCCATCATATCAGATAGAGGTGACCAATTTACATCTAGATTTTGGAGATCTTTTCAAAAGGGTTTGGGTACTCAAGTGACGTTAAGAACTACTTTTCATCCTCAAACGGATGGTCAAGCGGAGAGAACTATTCAAACTCTTGAAGATATGCTTAGAGCTTTTATCATTGATTTTAAGGGAAATTGGGATGAGCATTTGCCTTTGGTGGAGTTCTCATATAATAATAGTTTTCATTCATCCATCTTTGTGGCTCCTTATGAAGCCTTGTATGGTAGGAGGTGTAGATCTCCTATTGGGTGGTTTGAAGTTGGTGAGTCTTCGCTTCTCTGTCCCGATTTGATTTATAAGACTTTGGAGAAAGTTCATATCATAAGGCACCGGTTGCAAACAGCCTATAGTCGGCAAAAGTCTTATGCCAATCATAGAATAAGAGATTTAGAGTTTGAAGAGGGTGTGTCCTTGAAAATTTCGTCTATGAAAGGGGTAGTTAGATTTGGCAAGAAAGGGAAGTTGAGTACTCATTATTTGGGTCTCTATGAAATCTTGCAAAGGGTTGGTAAGGTTGTTTATAAGTTGAAGCTTCCTAGTGAACTATCTTCGGTTCATCCTGTTTTCCATGTTTCTATGCTTAAGAAGTGTATGATCCCGAGTCTATTATTCCTATTGTGGGTCTTGGTGTGAAGGATAATCTCTCTTATGAGGAGATTCCGGTTGAAATCCTTGATCGTCAAGTGGAGAGGTTGAGGAACAAATAGGTGGCCTCCGTAAAAGTGTTATGGAGAAACCACCTAGTTGAGGGAGCAACATGGGAGGCCGAAGCTGACATGAAGTCACGTTATCCTCATCTCTCTACTAGTGAAGGTTAGTTGATCTTTCTTATAATGAAAATAATGACTAAATTAGAAGTTGCTATAATTTTTGGAGAATTTTTGAAAAAATAAAATGTGCATTGATGTCGTTACAGTGAAATTGTGCATATTGACTTGAAAATTTGCAATTCTTCTTGTTTGAGTTATGTTGTGCATTTTGATATGATGAGTCTTTATGAAATGATTGTCACGAACGGGGAGCACCCCCTTGAAGTAAAATGGGGTACTTGACCTCTCGGAGGTCTTATACAAGCCCATAGTTATCATTCATCGTATTGACATAGTAAATTTTGAGGAAATTTAAAACTTTTCCTAGCACATCATATGCTAAGAAACTTCATCTCATATATAGATAAAACATATTTCAAATTTCATATTTAGACCTTAAGTCTTTTTGCCATCTTAGACTCAATAACATTAGAGTACATTAGGGACACAGCCCATAAGACACATTACATAACTATACAATATTTAAAGACTTTACAACAAAGACATAAGTAGGAGATCCTTGAACTTAAGGATTCCTTTCATTGAGCTTGGGAATCATCTATCAAGCTCTTCACCATTCAAGACATCCTTTAAGCATCCATAACCTACACTTTGTGTAAAAAGTAGAGAAGAATGGGATTAGCACAAGAATGTACTAAGTATGGCAACCATGCAAAGACATGCATTTAAAAGGGACATTTTCCTTGAAATCATACTTCATGCCATTTTGAGTAAATCATCATAAAACCTTAATTCAATAACATTTATATCATTCACATACTTCATATAAACATATTCAAACTCCAAACATTACATAAGATCACATATAGAATTTATGATATTTTTTAGTCACATTACAGTGAGCTCTCTTTTCCTTAACAGTGAGCTTTATTTCCTTTTATTCATTAACTTCCCAAGTAACCCTCTAGTGATACTTGGTGCAATGTATCACCTTAATATCACAAAGAAATCATACATATAACCTACATAAACCAACACATATCCTCATATAAGCATAATACATCAAAAACACATTTAAGTCAAAACCTTAGGACATTACAGTAAACTATTTTTAACTTGCACATATACCAACTCCACTTCACATCAATGCATTAGAAGACCTTACTCATAATCCTACTCTAAATCTACTAGTGCAATGTATATGTGAAACCTCATAACCTTAGACATACTTAGTAAACATATCATAAGACCACAAGCCTTACCATCCAATTCATACATCAAAGTAAGCAAAGACAACTTCATTCATGTCAATACAAGACCTTCATCATATAGTCAATAATATCAACATCATGCATATAGACTCATACCATGCACATCTTCATAACAAGTAGACGAATACTACAATGTCATGCATAAAGAACATATACATAGTGACATGTATTAGAACACCTTCCTAAGACTTCCTAAGGAGCTACTTGTGCAATGTCTAGATGGGTTCATTACTTCCACCTATCCTAAGTAACCTCCCTTAAGTCATCCTAGGTAGGGTCCTAGTCATTTACTTCCATTGTCCATTTTACTTTAGGGAAACTATAACCTTAACCGACACTAAGACCATGGGTGCTAAACATGAAATAGATCCTATGTGGAAAGCATAGTGCATGGAACTTGGGGGCAATCGTGGAAATATCACTCTACACCCTTTTTGGGTTATGAGTCTATCCACCCCATGAGATTTATAGTAGACCTACATTTCCACATTGGAGAGGGACACACACTCATATATAAGTTCACTCGGTGCTAAGCTAAGTTCCCTTTATTGAAAAAGCCTTTATTAACATTTATTTATAAAACATAGGCTTAGTAGAGTCATCCCCTCATATTCTTAGCTCATAGGTCATAGATGAGAGTTCATCAACCTAATTCATGTGAGAAATCCTTTCACATGGACATAGCATATGCATTAGCACTATCTAGTTAAGGATACACTTGAGCACATCTTTCAAGGTTCCATTATTGACAAGATCATCATTTATGTTTGTGTGTGTATACATATATGTGAGCAAACCTTTCACATAGCACATTAAGACCACACATGAACATACATTCATATTCATGCACATAAAAGTCAAAACTAGAACTATCCTATCAAGGTACACATGTGCAATACATAGGCAAAGTCTCATACCCTTGACCATACTAGTACACCTATCAAGTCATCCTAGATAAGGAAATACATATCATACTTTCCTAAACATCATCTTAACATACATAGTAGTAGACACTAGTGAATATGAGAACTAATACTACTTATAACATGCATGTAAAGTGAGTGTGTGTGTACATTGGTCAACATGATCACATAATGGCTATCAACAACATATTGAGTCAGCCACCCTCTTAGACCATAATACTCTTTCAAGCATAGACCACACAACACACAATACCAAAGGAGACAAGTCAACTTCATATTACACTTAAGACTCCCAACTTGTACTATTCATGCATTCACATAGGGATACATAGGTAAGGGATTATTAACCATTTTAACACATCAATGGCAGAACCTATGCTTTACCCTAACATGGATATACACATGCTTATACAATATCCATACAACCTAGATCACAACTAGAATAGAAGACTAGGCACAAGTTACACATAAAGTGATAATCGTAACCACTTACCCATATATTCATAAATTTGCCTTCAAGGCCATGGTCAACACATGTATAATGACAATAAAGTAAACACCGCCACCATAAGTGGACCATACCACACAATGCCATACAATGCTTCATCAACTACAATACTATAAGGAAAGTAGAAGAAATAAGCATTCTTACCAATTTCTCACCCTTTGATCATCATTGATTAATACACCTTGTTTATCAATAATTCATATATAGGGCAGTAGTTAAATGTACTTTAAGCATAGAAGAAACCATGTACAAGTCGCTACAAGATCATGATACAACTAGTGCACTATATCACATATATGATAGAAAGTAGAGAGTTATAGATCATCAAGTAACTTGCCTAGTTTTGCTCATAAATCATCATGTATCAATAATATACATTTAGGGCAGTAGCTAAATAGATATAAATCAATCTAAATCATGCTTCATCTACCCTAGAATTAAGATTACATAATGTTCATTATAACATTCAAATTGTAGGCTAGAAGGACCTAGATCAATTCATGCAAGACCCCTTTTCTTTGATCATCAATAATTCATACCAAAAAATCATTAATATCATCAATATAAAGCAGTAGTTAAGGACAACATAACCTAAACGAAATCCTACTACAATTGCCATAACGTATAGATCACATAGAACATGCTATTTTAGACATCACTAGAAAATAGAAGAATCATAGGTTAATCAACATTTATTAACATGTTTACAACCTATTAATCATATCCAATTAAGACAGTAGACACAACCAGCCCTACACAATCGAATTCCATATTAAATCATTAAGATGCCACTGTTAGAGTGAATTATGGAAACTAAGCTAAACATGTTCAAATCTTCATACATTGATCCTGACGGATCCTTCAACATCAATTCAACATTAATTCACGTAAATAACAGTAGATAAAACCACTTCAATGTAATAGAATCACAATTCAATAGATAACAAATCAAGATCACAAAGCCCATGCAAAGACTAAATCAAGTTTGGAATAGACATGGGTTCATCATCAAATTGGAGTCAAATTTACTTCAAAACCACTGCATTAACTTGAATTCATCAAGATTTAATCGTTCAAAACATTTTTAGAAGGAACCCATGGATAGATTGAAGAAGAAGAACTTTGATCATATTTTTCTCTTTCAAATCTTTGAGATTAACTATCTAGATGGAAGGATAACTAGAGATGAAGATCACCATACCATTCTATACAAGAAGACCTCTAAAACTTGATGAAGAAATCATGCAATTCCAAGCTCCAAGTTGTTCTTGAGCTTCAACAAGAATGGAGGTTTCTAGGGAGAAGCTTTTTGGAGGGAAAGGTTTCTTACTTGTGTATGGGATTCGGAATGGGAGGTTCACGTGTTTGATGACTTATATACACCCAAAATTAGGTAAATAACTCAATTAGAGTCGGTTTAGGACGTGGGGGTAAATTTCCCATTCACCCCTTTAATAAAATAGTACACATGAAACAGGTTGCAGGCCACCATCGACGGAACCATCTACTAGCCGTTGGTCAGTCGACGGGCCGTGCATTGGATTCCGTCGATTGGTCCTTTGCATAGTTTTGGGTTGATAACTACCCAAAATAAGTTTCAAATGAATGTACCTCACCTACGGTCCGTTGGTTGACCAACTGGCCGTCATTTGGTCCGTCGATTGACACTGCCATGGCAGTGTCTCGACCATCCTTGGGTCCTTCTTATGGGCCCTTTTGTGGGGCCCTTTAGAAGTTGTACCCAGACGTTTCCAATGTAAATACAACCCTTAACAAGTTGTAGACATTCCACATAAGTTTCACCCAAAACAAACACCTGCAACACATCCAAACGTGCAAGGCCCCATCAAGAGACACACATGCATGTCTCGAGGCTATCTTTCGAACGTCTTGGACGTTTGACCTCCAAACTTCTCGAAACTTCATATAATACCATTTAACATCATTATAACTCATTTTAAGACTTCATAAGATCATTTCATACATTTTTAAGCATGCATATACACATGAGGCACATAAATGACTAATCGTCGAACGTTTTGGTCGACCCTTGACGTTTGACTTCCAAATCACCTCAAAATCTATTCACTGACTCTAAACCATATTATAAGACATTTAGGACATTAGAACCTTAAGACAAACATGTTAGGCTCTAGACACCCTAAATCATTTTGGGGGTCTTACAATATCCCCCACTTGGGAACATTCGTCCTCGAATGACACTTCAAATATTTCAATCACAACAAGGACTTCGATGCATCATAGAGAAGTTCATAACATTTTTAACAATATAAAATCATTTTAGCACCCAATGCACACAAGCAAGCAAAACTTCAATTCACTCACTCTTTAATGCATCAATCAAAAGGCTCTTATCATGTTCATAGGAGGAACATCCTTCTCTTAATCATAACATGGTCATCACACTCCATTTTATTAAGAGTTCATATTACAACCATTTCTAAGTAGCACTTAGGCAGATTTCAACAATACTCAAAAGCAAGTAGGCACTCATACTTCCATGCACATAGTCTCGAGTTAATTGAATCAACAAGGATCTTTATTAGTTAGACCTAGTGCCATGAAGGTCATACTCAACCATACCATGCTTAGTTGTGTCCATGGAGGAATGTCCCTTTCCTCAACACACTTACATGTATCATGAGTTCACACTTTAGCAAAGTACAAGGTCGATTTCCTTTTAAAATGAGGGATCCTCAACTTTTAATCCAAGACATGCTCATGATTTCTTACCTAGTGAAGTCAAAATGGTAAGTTACACCAAATACATCACAACAAATAGGAAGCCATTTCACAAAATTTCAAATTCTAACATAGTACTCACCTTCACAGTAAGCCTCATTTGGGAAAAACGATACAAATTATAGGCACACACATGAACACTTAGCTTAACGTGATTTCACTTTTCAAGAGTGAGCCTAAAATGATGCTTTCCAAACCATACAAGTCACAAAATTTTCAAGAGACTCAACATATTTCATTTTAAAGAGAATCAACTATTCATTGTAAGGCTAAACATTACACCTCACAAGTGACTAAAACCAAATTTCTTACCTTATCTCAGAAGCCAAATTCACAATTAGCATATTAAGATGCACCACACACATGTGGAAACATGGACTTTATCAAAATTTCCTTTCATGCACCTTGAAATATTAAAAATACCCTTAAGGTAATGTCGATTAATACATACTAACCGTATAAAGTTCATACTTTATGCAAGACTATATTCATGGACAAGTTCATCAAGATTTCATTAGATTCAAGTTCAAGCAAAATAAACGGACAAGGTAGAAATATCTACAACCTTACCATTTCATCACCATCCCCCACTTAGGGTAAACCCAATTAAGAGCAACTTAATCCAACCTTAAGAGGATCTTAACTTTAAAGCATTCATATTTCAACAATTACAAGTGATTACCATTAAAAGGATTTTACAGTAAGTCAATATAGTAACACCAAGGTATTCTAAACCTTATCATTTTAGGCAAATCATCCTAAATCATCAAGTTAGATCATACCATTCAACCACATAAGATTTTCATACCATACAATAGACACCAATGGTCATACAATATTAGGGGAAAACAACAAGGGGACTTAGCCATAAGGACTCTTTATTTTATTTCAACATTAAAGTAAGGTAACTTCTAGGTCAATCAAACCCACATCATCACCCTACAAAGATAAGAATACTACCCTCAATTCTAGGGGAAACATCAATTCCACAACATCAAGGAATTCACAACACAATAAGAAGTTAGAAACAACTCTACGACTCATCATGCCATAAGACTCTCATTCTTCATTCCAAATAGTAAATCTCCTTTTTACATTCTTTATCATGTTCATATGCATCAATTCTATACACATTTCAACAAATTCCAATCAAAGAACAATTTAGTTGATTTCCTAAAAATCTTAGAGTAAGCTGCCTAACATTACAGTGAGCATGCTTTCAAATTCCAAAATGCAACATTTAGGCAATCGATGGGAAAAACATGACAATATAAGATACCAAACTTTACCAAGACAATCATACTATCATCACACCTAGGATCAAATTTATACAAAGAACTCAAATCCATACTAGGCACGTATCAAGGACCACATATATACAAAAGAAAACATTGAACACTTTTAAGCACATATTCTTAGGGTAGCATTCTTCCATAGGTAGTCACTACTCATTTCAAGTTCAAATCATAATATTAAGCTACCAACATATAAAACCATATAGTAACACATCATTTCAAAGAAACTCATGTCAACCATAATAACTTCTACATGCTTTAACTACATCTTGACATACATTTCTCAACATAACATGCTTATTCACATAAATCTCATACATAGCCATAAATGGCATCACATCATCAAAACATGCCAAAATTCGCCTTCAAACATACTCATTCAACCATAAAACAAAGATAAGCATTTAAACTCACCTTTTCTCCCTCAAGCATAGAGCTACAATCTCATTCAAGCAATCACATCTAAAGGACCACCGGACAAGAAAACATAAGAGAGAGATATTATAGAGTTAAGTTCTATGGCACGATATGAGAATGATGAAGAAGGGAACTCTATCGTCCTATATCCATTTGATGTGTCGCGACTCACCACCAATGCTACGAGACTCTACTAGACGTGGCAATATGAGACTTTTAGAACCTAAAACCACTTTATAAACCTCATGCTCTGATACCACGTTTGTCACAACCGGAGAGCACCCCCTAGAAGTAACATGGCGTACTTGACCTCTCTGAGGTCTTATACAAGCCCATAGTTATCATTCATCGCATTGACATAGTAAATTTAGCGGAAATTTAAAAATTTTCCTACCACATCATATGCTAGAAACTTCATCTCATATATAGATAAAACATATTTCAAATTTCATATTTAGGCCTTAAGTCTCTTTGCCATATTAGACTCAACAACATTAGAGTACATTAGGGACACAGCCCATAAGACACATTACATAACTATACAATATTTAAAGACTTTACAACAAAGACAAAAGTAGGAGATCCTTGAACTTAAGGATTCCTTTCATTGAGCTTGGGAATCATCTATCAAGCTCTTAACCATTCAAGACATCCTCTAAGCATCCATAACCTACACTTTGTGTAAAAGTACAGATGAATGGTATTAGCACAAGAATGTACTAAGTATGGCAGCCATGCAAAAACATGCATTTAAAGGGACATTTTCCTTGAAATCATACTTCATGTCGTTTTGAGTAAATCATCATAAAACCTTATTTCAATAACATTTATATCATTCACATACTTCATATAAACATATTCAAACGCCAAATATTACATAAGATCACATATAGAATTTATGACATTTTTGAGTCACATTACAGTGAGCTCTCTTTCCCTTAACAGTGAGCTTTATTTCCTTTTATTCATTAACTTCCCAAGTAACCCTCTAGTGATACTTGGTGCAATGTATCACCTTAATATCATAAAGCAATCATACATACAACCTACATAAACCAACACATATCCTCATATAAGCATAATACATCAAAAACACATTTAAGTCAAAACATTAGGACATTACAGTAAACTATTTTTAACTTGCACATATACCAACTCCACTTCACATCAATGCATTAGAAGACCTTACTCATAATCCTACTTTAAATCTACTAGTGCAATGTATATGTGAATCCTTATAACCTCACACATACTTAGTAAGCCTATCATAAGACCACAAGCCTTACCATCTAATTCATACATCAACAAGTAAGCAAAGACAACTTCATTCATGTCAATACAAGACCTTCATCATATAGTCAATAATATCAACATCATGCATATAGACTCATACCATGCATATCTTCATAACAAGTAGACCAATACAACAAAGTCATGCATAAATAACATATGCATAGTGACATGTATTAGAACACCTTCCTAAGACTTCCTAAGGAGCTACTTGTGCAATGTCTAGATGAGTTCATTACTTCCACCTATCCTAAGTAACCTCCCTTAAGTCATCCTAGTTAGGGTCGTAGTCATTTACTTCCATTGTCTATTTTACTTTAGGGAAACTATAGCCTTAACCGACACTAAGACCATCGGTGCTAAACATGGAATTTGGAGTCATCCACTCACACCAAAAAGAGGGCATCTTACTTGCCAAGGTAAGACATATATCATGCTAGCATATTAGGTGATATCACTTGCTAGATCCTATGTGGCAAGCATAGTTTATGGAACTCTAGGGCAATCATGGAAATATCACTCTACACCCTTTTTGGGTTATGAGGCTATCCACCCCATGAGATTTATAGTAGACCTACCTTTCCACATTGGAGAGGGACACACACTTATATACAAGTTCACTCGGTCCTAAGCTAAGTTCCCTTTATTGAAAAAGTCTTTATTAACATTTATTTATAAAAGGTACGCTTAGGATATTCATCCCCTCATATGCTTAACTCATAGGTCATAGATGAGAGTTCATCAACCTAATTCATGTGAGAAATCCTTTCACATGGACATAGCATATGCATTAGCAGTATCTAGTTAAGGATACACTTGAGCACATCTTTCAAGGTTCCATTACTGACAAGATCATCATTTATGTGTGTGTGTATACATATATGTGAGCAAACCTTTCACATAACACATTAAGACCACACAAGACCATACATTCATATTCATGCACAAAAAATCCAACCCTAGAACTATCCTATCAAGGTACATATGTGCAATGCATAGGCAAAGTCCCATACCCTTGCACATACTAGTACACCTATCAAGTCATCCTAGCTAAGGAAATACATATCATACTTTCCTAAACATCATCTTAACATACATAGTAGTAGACACTATTGTATATGAGAACTACCTTTCATTTAGACACCATGACCTATACTACTTATAACCTGCATGTAAAGTGAGTGTTTGTGTACATTGGTCAACATGATCACATAATGGATATCAACAACACATTGAGAAGCCACCCTCTTAGACCATAATACTCTTTAAAGCATAGACCACACAACACACAATAGCATAGGAGACAAGTCAACTTCATATTACACTTAAGACTCCTAACTTGTACTATTCATGCATTCACATAGGTGTACATAGGTAAGGGATTATTAACCATTTTAACACATCAATGGCAGCACCTATACTTTACCCTAACATGGATATACACATGCTTATACAATAGTCATACAACCTAGATCACAACTAGAATAGAAGACTAGGCACAAGTTACACATAAAGTGATCATCATAACCACTTAACCATATATTCATCAATTTGCCTTCAAGGCCATGGAACACATGTATAATGACAATAAAGTAAACACGGCCACCATAAGTGGACCATACCACACAATGCCATACAAGGCTTCATCAACTACAATACTATAAGGAAAGTAGAAGAGATAAGCATTCTTACCAATTTCTCACCCTTTGAGCATCATTGATTAATACACCTTGTTTATCAATAATTCATATATAGGGCAGTAGCTAAATGTACTTTAAGCATAGAAGAAACCATGTACAAGTCGCTACAAGATCATGATGCAACTAGTGCACTATAGCACATATATGGTAGAAAGTAGAGAGTTATAGATCATCAAGTAACTTGCCTAGTTTTGCTCATAAATCATCATGTATCAATAATATACATTTAGGGCAGTAGATAAATAGATATAAATAAATCTAAATCATGTTTCATCTACCATAGAATTAAGATTACATAATGTTCATTACAACATTCAAATCGTAGGCTAGAAGAACCTAGATCAATTCATGCAAGACCCCTTTTATTTGATAATCAATACTTCATACCAATAATTCATTTATATCATCAATATAAAGCAGTAGTTAAGGACAACATAACCTAAACGAAATCCTACTACAATTGACATAACGTATAGATCACATTGAACATGTTTTTAGACATCACTGGAAAATAGAAGAATCATAGGTTAATCAACATTTATCAACATTTTTACAACCTATCAATCATATTCAATTAAGACAGTAGATACAACCAGCCCTACACAATCGAATTCCATATTAAATCATTAAAATGCCAATGTTACAGTGAATTATGGAAACTAAGCTAAACATGTTCAAATCTTCATACATTGATCCTCACGGATCCTTCAACATCAATTCAACATTAATTCACGTAAATAACAGTAGATATAAACACTTCAACGTAATAGAATCACAATTCAATAGATAACAAATCAAGATCACAAATCTCATGCAAAGACTAAATCAAGTTAGGAAGGGACATGGGTTCATCATGCAATTGGAGTCAAATTTACGTTAAAACCACTGTATTAACTTCAATTCATCATGATTTAATCGTTCAAAACATTTTTAGAAGGAACCCATGGATAGATTGAAGAAGAAGAACTTTGATCATATTTTTCTCTTTGAAATCTTTGAGATTAACTCTCTAGATGGAAGGATAACTAGAGATGAAGATCACCATACCTTTATCTACATGAAGACCTCTAAAACTTGGTGAATAACTCATGCAATTCCAAGCTCCAAGCTTTTCTTGAGCTTCAACAACAATGGAGGTTTCTAGTTAGGAAGGGACATGGGTTCATCATGCAATTGGAGTCAAATTTACGTTAAAACCACTGTATTAACTTCAATTCATCATGATTTAATCGTTCAAAACATTTTTAGAAGGAACCCATGGATAGATTGAAGAAGAAGAACTTTGATCATATTTTTCTCTTTGAAATCTTTGAGATTAACTCTCTAGATGGAAGGATAACTAGAGATGAAGATCACCATACCTTTATCTACATGAAGACCTCTAAAACTTGGTGAATAACTCATGCAATTCCAAGCTCCAAGCTTTTCTTGAGCTTCAACAACATTGGGGGTCTTACAATGATATTGAGCTTGTTGGTAAGTTGAGTTTTGGCATAATTTCCTCATATATGGTATGTTGAGCTCATGTTATTGTGAGAAGAAAATTTCTCATAATGTGATTTTGAGCCTTATGTGTGGTAATAGAAGTTTCTAAATTGCTGTGTAAAAATACCATGATTAACGTTGTAACTAATGTGGTTATGTATTGTTGTTGTTTGGGCTGCTAGTCTTGAGTCTACTCCTTCCTTCCAAAAGATTTTAGTGTCATTTTGGGGATGAATATTCCTAAGGGGGTCATAATGTAACACTCTGAAAGTCTAAGACGTGTTATAGATCCTAACATAAGTGTCAAGAGGTTTATACATTGTTCTAAGGTCATACATAATGAATATAAGTCATTTAGGAAGTTTGGAAACCAAGACGTCAAGGAACGCCCATAACGTCTGGTGAACTAGTCACATGGACTAGTGTGGTGCTTTGATGGTTTGAAAGAAGTGTTGATGGTTTTTATCTTAGTGTGATGATGAGGAAGAACTTAGGAGTGAAGAAAAAGGGTCAAAGAAAGAAAGACCAAGTGGGGAGTACCAACCTTCGAGGGCAAGCCACAGCTATGAGGCCAAGGCTGCCCAAGAAGAGAGGCTATTGCCTCACCCTTCACGGGCATGACCACGGCTCGTGGAGTCAATCACAGCCAAGGTGGGAGCTCGTTAAAAGGCCTAATCCATGGGGGGGAGTGCCTAGGGAAGCCTACCTACTGTCCAAGACACGACGAGCCACTCTACGACTCGTGGTGAACTTGACGGAAGGCAAGGGGCTTCCGCGAAAAGGCCTTAGCCATAAGGGAGGTGATTTGGTGAGTGAGGGGGAGCTACTGTCTAAGAGAACCACGAGCCACTTGACGGGCCGTGGTGCATCTTCACGGAAGGGGCAAGGTCCTTCGTGGTCTTTCCTTGGTTGGAGAAATGGAGAAGGCTCCTTTGGAGAAGCTACTGCCTCCACTCTTCACGACTACCACCACGACCCATCAAGCTATTTACGAGCCATGAAGTGGGGCGTGAAGTGGGATGGGGTCTCACAGTTAAGTTAAGTTGGACTTCACTTTTGGAAGTCCAACTTAATGAGGGGTAGTTTGGGTAGTTTGGGGGTGGACTTTATATTGACTTTAGGTCAGCTTTCATTCATTTCCCACTCAAAATCATAAACCCAAATTGAAACCCAAATTGCTCTCACTTCTATCTATATTCTCTCTCTACATTCATCTTCCATTGAAGAACAAGAAGCTTGGGGAAGAACACAAAGTCTCCAAGGTTTTCACTCAATTTTTGGGAATAAAGCTTCAACAAAGTATGGGTTCTTCACTCTTCGGATTCCTTTCCCCAAGAGGTCCTCTCAAAAATGAATTTTAAATACTCAAATTCTTAGGGGTTTTCTCTACAAATGGGTTTTCTTCTAAAGTCAAAATTGATGATTGATTATGTTGAATTATGATTGCCTATTACTAATCTAGTATATATTATTGTGTGATTGATGTTAATTGTGGGAATTGTGAATAGATTGTGTTATTTCCCCAATTTCCCCAACTCTTGGCTCTTACTTGTAAATTGAAGAGGAATTATGAATGTGTTGATTATTGTAGTCATCTTATTCAATCTATGGGCTGCCTAGGAACTTGTATTGTTGGGATTAGATCTAGTTCTTGAAGAATTCATGATGAACCCTTTTCCCCTTAACCCTAGGTTGTGATCTTTAATTGAATTATACATTATTGTTGCAATTGGTTTGGTTAGTGTGTGAATTACTATCCTATGTTATTAATTATGCTAATTATGAGTAATATGTTGATATTACACCCATTGTTGGGTTGAGTATGAGGGTTGATGGTAAGACCTTGAGGTTTGGTTATGAAGGAGACTTGATAAGTCTTGTGATCTCTATTTTTACCTCAATTCTGGTTACTTGTAATTAAATGATGATATTGTATTGAAGTATACCTTATGTTAGCATTAATAGGGTTGGTATGATGTTGAATTGAAATGTCTTGACTATGGTTTGTGAGGTGTTGGCTAAGATATAAATGTTATAATGATGGTGATGACTTACCAATGTGTCTTATTATGAATGATTATGTAATTGTTCTAACCTCACATGTATGAATTGTAATGAAAGGAAAATACTCGTGCAATTCTTATTGAGCTATGATGATGATGATTATATAAGGGATAGACCTTATGACCTAAACTAAGTTTTGATAATAAAGGATGAATTAAGGACATTTCAAAAGGGACGTTAGCTTAGCACTGAGAGAACTTGACATTGGGAGGTGTTGACTTTTCATAAAGGAAGATTCACCCTATAGTTCCACATGAGGTGTTGACTCCCCTATGAGGGATACTCACCCTATGGATTCTCATGAGAGGATGCTCCAATTTCCAAGTGGAATGAAGAGAGGGAATACCTATCTCTTAGTTCCTTAAACTATGTTGCCCACATAGGAAGACTAGCTAGTGGATCCACCTAGAAAGTTATGCTTATGTTTGGTTCTACTTTGGTCGGTAGACCACCTTCCATCGGTGTAAGGTTTTACAACACCGGATTCCACACTTATATCTTGTGGTCTATGTAGGTTAAGGAAAGTGTTCCCTAAACTAAAATGAAGTAATGAAGTACAAACCAACTAGGGTGACTTAAGAGGTTTGACTTAGCCTAGGTATCGGTATGGGACTCTACCTATGCCTTGCACTAGTTTGATTTGAGGGAAGCCTTAGGAGGTTGTTCTGTATGTATATGCTTATAAATGTAAATGATGAGAATGTGATGATTCTTACATGTAAATGACACTATGTGATGTTGGTTACTCTTATGAACATGTATTTGGTCTCTATTTCTATAGTATGATATTATTTACTCTTAATGATATGTTATGTGGAGTTGGACATTAGTTATGGTTCTTTCTAGGTTTACTTGATTAAGTAAGGTTATGGGGTATTGCTCAATTATTGCACAAGTGGACTTAATGAGTGTCATGAGTAATGGTCTTGCTTTGTTATAATGTGATAAACTCTTATTCATGCTTATGATGTTAATGACTTAATCAATATGTATTAATGACTTGTATTGGTTCTTGAATGTGCATAAGGCTTTCCAAATATAAAGTAACATGTTTTAATGAAATGTCCCTTTTTATCATGATTTGATATTATTTGTGCATATGGTCTCATACTTAGTACATGTGATGTTCTAACCCCATTTTTTCCTTTTCCCCAACATTTTAGGTTCTGGTCGTTGAAGGGCTTTTGAGACGGCTTTGAAGAAGACTTGGAATTTCTCAATCCTCCAAGTTTGGTAGGTCCTCACTTTCCAAGGGCAATTCCAATATCAAGCTTATGAAGTTGTTTTTAGCTTTAAAACTTCTATGCTCCTTCTTTTCATCTGAGTACGAATTGTATAGCCTATATGTGTCTTTATTACATTGTTGTATGGGATATGCCCAATTGATATATTCTTTTTTAGATGGTTATGAGATGAGACACTCTTTTAAGACTATGTTATATATTATGTATCAATGTGCAATAAAGTATAAGACTATGTAATCTTCTTATACGAAGGGTCTATGTATACTCGATATGAATATATTATGTGTATGCGAGAGGTATATGTAAACCTCAGGATAGATATTGAAAAGTTTTTAAATTTTCCGCATGTTAACCTATGAATGTAATGATGTAAACTAAGAGGCTAGTCTTAGTCCTCAAAGAGGGGGACGACGCCGGTTACGTCTAGGGGGTGCTCCCCGGATGTGACAAACTTGGTATCAGAGCATGAGGTTGAATATCTCTAGAGTCGACGTTTCTCTCAACCACGTCTATGTAGATTCTTACTCATAATTGTGAAGCGCGCCACACTTATGAATAGGAAACTATATGATGCTTATGAAACTCTCACTTTCTTGGAAATCCAATGTCGTGCCTCGAGAATCTTGTACTCTATGTGCCTTTATCATCTAATTCTTTCATTGTGATTATAGGCAGTGAATAATCAAAGGAACGCAGAAGGAAGGCTTGAGGAAGAGATTACCAATGCGGGAGTTCCTCCTTGTGGTGATAAGTTCCTCTTCTTGAAGAAGAAGTTAATGATAACCAAGCCCCGTTCAATCCTCCTCCTTTGACGGATGGTGACATAAGGGATGCCCTTTTCCAAATTGCCCAAGCCATTACTATGCAAGCACAAGTCGTCACTACTCAAGCCCAAGCCATGACAGCCCAAGCTAATCGGGAGGTTGTACCATGAGCAAACCAACATGGTTGCACCATGGCTTCCCATTTGAGGGATTTTACTAGAATGAATCCTCTTACTTTCTATGGGTCCAAAGTTGAGGAATACCCCAAGAGTTCATTGATGAAGTCTACAAGATTCTCTATGCTATGGAGTTGACTACTAGTGAGAAGGTCGAGTTAGACACTTACCAAATCAGAGATGTGGCCCAAACTTGGTACGTCCAATGGAGAGACAATAGGCCTTTAAAGAGGTGGACCGGTGACTTGGGAGGTTTTCAAGAAGGCTATTCTTTATCGGTTCTTTCCCAGAGAGAAGAGGGAATCCAAAGTGGTGTAGTTTATCAACCTTTGTCAAGGAGGTATGAGTTTACTTGAATACTCTTTGAAATTCACTAATGTAACATTTCAAAATCTCAAGATGTATCGTAAAGCCTAAAATAGATAATGAGGTATAATTACTGTTTTTAAGTGCATTTTAATGAATTTAGGTCAGTTAAGAAGTGTAAGAACCAAGACGTTCAAGAACGCCCATGACGTCCGGAAGTGGGTTCAAAAGGGTACTAGTGTGCCTTAGCATGTCTGACTAGTTTGTAGGAGTCAGAAATGTATGAAAACGGGTAAAAAGGTAGCTAATAGGTGTTTGAGTTGTTTCATGTATACTCGATACGAATATCCATTATGTGTATGTAGAGGTCTATGTAAACCTCCAAGTAGATAATAATGAAAGTTTTAATTCTTCCGTATTTTTGATCGATAAATGTGATGATGTAAGACTAAGAGGCTAGTCCTAGTACTCAAAGAGGACAACGACGCCAGTTACGTCTGGGGTTAAACCCGGATGTGACAACTAAATTGTAAAAGTATGCTCCTTTTTTGGTTTTCGATCCTAGGGATGATATGAGCCACTTTGTTATGGGAGTGTCGGATGACTTGCAAGAAGAATGTCATTCGGCTATGCTACATGAAAATATGAACATTTCTCGTCTCATGGTTCATGCTAAACAAGTGGAAGAGGCAAGGTCTAAGAGGAAGAATAGAGATGCTCAAAGGGCAAGATCTTTTAATGGTGGTTCTTCAAAGGGTAGGCTTGATATCCAAGACAAGCCTAAGTTTAAGAAGAGGTTCTCTAATTAAGTTCCCTCTAAGTTCCCCAAGGCACGTGATGATAGGGTGTCTAACCCTAAATCTCAAAAGGGAAGAGGCACTAGCTCACCAAACAAGAAGCCAACTTGTGGAAAGTGTGGCAAGAAGCATTATGGTGATTGCCTTGTTGGGACGGATAATTGCTTTGGGTGTGGTAAGAGAGGTCACAAGGTTAGGGATTGCCCAAATGTGAAGGGGCAAGACAAAGGTAGCAGGCAAGCTCAAGCTAGTGGTTCTAATGTGGATCCTCCAAAGAAGAATCGTTGTTATGCACTTCGCTCAAAGGGTGAACAAGAGAGCTCTCCCGATGTGGTGACCGGTATGTTACAAGTCTTCACTATTGATGTATATGCTTTGCTTGATCCGGGTGCTACATTGTCTTTTGTTACTCCCTTGATAGATAGAAAGTTTGATATTTTCCCAATATTTTTAATGAATATTTCATGGTAACTACCCCGGTAGGTGAGTCGGAGGTTGCAAAGAGGGTATACAGAAATTGTCTTATAATGTTGCCCAGTAGAGTTACTCATGTTGAACTAGTAGAACTTGATATGGTCGATTTAGATGTCATCTTGGGAATGGATTGGTTACATGATTGTTTTGATTCAATTGATTGTAGAACTAGAATTATCATGTTCAATTTTCCAATGAACTCGTTTTAGAGTGGAAGGGGGGAAAGTCTATTCCAAGAGGTCGTATTATCTCTTGTCTTAAAGCTTGTAAAATGATCCCAAAAGGGTATGTATATCACATTGTAAGAGTCAAAGCTTTAGACTCCGAAAATCCTCCCATTGAGTTAGTCCCCGTAGTAAGGGAATTTCAGGAGGTCTTTCCTAATGATCTTCTCAGAATCCCTCTCGAACGGGAAATTGATTTTGGTATTGACTTGCTACCGGATACCAACCCCATTTCAATTCCTTCTTATCGGATGGCTCCGGCCGAATTGAAAGAGTTGAAGGCTCAACTCAAGGACTTACTAGACAAAGGCTTCATTAGACCTAGTATTTCTCCATGGGGTGCTCCATTTTTTTTTGTGAAGAAGAAGGATGGGTCCCTTAGAATGTGTTGATTATCGCCAACTCAATAAAGTCACTATGAAGAACAAATATCCTCTCCCTCGGATTGACGACTTGTTTGATCAACTCCAAGGGGCAAGCTACTTTTCAATGATTGACTTGAGATTGGGGTATCACCAACTTAGGGTGAGAGGTGAGGATATACCGAACACGACATTTCGAACTAGATATGGTCACTATGAGTTCTTAGTAATGTCCTTTGGTCTCACTAATGCTCCGGCGGCGTTTATAGACCTAATGAATAGGGTGTTTCGAAGTTACCTAGATTCATTTATCATTGTCTTCATTGACAACATCTTGGTATATTCGAAAAACAAGGGTGAAAACATGGGCCATTTGAGAGTGGTGTTACAAGTGCTTAAGGAGAACCAACTATTTGCCAAGTATAGCAAATGTGAGTTTTGGTTGAGGTCGGTGGTGTTTCTTGGTCATATCATCTCTAGTGAAGGGGTTGAGGTTGATCCAACGAAGACCGAGACGGTGAAAATTTGCCTAGTCCATTGACTCCACCCGACATTAGGAGTTTCTTAGGTCTAGCGGGCTATTAATGGAGGTTTGTGGATGGTTTTGCGTCCATTGCATCTCCGTTGACTACTTTGACCCAAAAGAATATGAAATTTGAATGGTCGGAGGCATGTGAAAGAAGATTCCAAATCTTGAAAGATAGGCTTACTTCCGATCTAGTATTGACTTTACCAGAGGGTACCAAGGGTTTCGTTGTATATTGTAATGCATCCCGAGTGGGTTTAGGGTGTGTGCTTATGCAACATGGGAAATTAGTAGCCTATGCCTCTAGGCAACTTAAGGTGCATGAGAAGAATTATCCAACTCATGATCTTGAGTTAGCGGCCGTGGTATTTGCCTTGAAAATATGGAGGCATTATTTGTATGGTGTTCATGTTGATGTGTATACCGACCACAAGAGTCTTCAATATGAGTTTACTCAAAAGGAGTTAAATCTCCGACAAAGAAGGTTGTTGGAATTGGTGAAAGATTATGACATGAGTGTTCTCTACCACCCCGGCAAGGCCAATGTGGTTGCGGATGCTCTAAGTCGTATGACCATGGGTAGTGTGTCTCATGTTGATGACGCCAAGAAAGACCTAGTGAAAGATGTTTATAGGTTGGCTCGTTTGGGTGTTAGATTGCAAGATTCTCCCAATGGTGGTTTTATGGTCCATCATTACTCGGAATCATCTTTGGTGATTGAGGTGAAGTCCAAACAACACCTTGATCAACCATTGATGGAATTGAAGGAGTCGGTTATTGGGAAGCTTAATGATAATTATCCTTTTAGGGTAGGATGGTGTCTTGAGTTATCAAGGAAGGTTGTGTGTTCCACTGTAGATGACTTGAGGAACCACATTCTTGAGGAAGCTCATGGGTCCCATTATTCCATTCATCCGGGTTCTACAAAGATGTATCATGACCTTAGAGAAGTGTTTTGGTGGGAAGTCTTGAAGAAGGACATAGCGGGATTTGTTGTAATGTGTCCAAATTGCCAACAAGTGAAAGCCGAACACCAAAAGTCGGGTGGTTTACTTCAAGAAATCCAGGTTCCTACTTGGAAGTGGGAAGAAATTAATATGGATTTTGTGGTAGGGTTGCCTCGGACACAAAAGCAATATGACTCCATATGGGTGGTTGTAGATAGGTTGACCAATTCCGCTCATTTTATTCCCGTCAAGTCCACATACTCGGTGGAGGATTATGCAAGGATCTTCATAGATGATATTGTTTGTAGTCATGGTATTCCGTTATCCATCATATCGGATAGGGGTGTACAATTCACATCTAGGTTTTGGAGATCATTCCAAAGAGGGTTGGGTACCACGTTGAAGTTAAGCACAACTTTTCATCCTCAAACTGATGGTCAAGCGGAGCATACTATTCAAACCCTTAACGATATGCTTAGAGCTTGTATAATTGATTTCAAGGGAAATTGGGATAAGCACTTGCCATTAGTGGAGTTTTCATACAACAATAGTTACCATTCATCTATATATATGGCTCCTTATGAAGTCTTGTATGGTAGGAGATGTAGATCTCCAATTGGATGGTTTGATGTAGGTGAGTCTTCACTTTTGGGTCCCGAATTGATTTATAAGACTTTGAAGAAGGATCATATCATAAGGCGGCAAAAGTCTTATGCCGACCATAGGAGAAGAGAGTTAGAATTTGAAGAAGGTGATAAAGTCTATCTAAAGATTTCGCCTATGAAAGGGGTGGTGAGATTTGGCAAGAAAGGGAAGTTGAGTCCTCGTTATGTGGGTCCCTATGAAATTTTGCAAAAGATTGGTAAGGTTGCATATGAGTTGAAGTTACCTAGTGAATTGGCTTTGGTTCATCCGGTGTTCCATGTATCCATGCTAAAGAAGTGTATCGGTGATCCCGAGTCCATTCTTCCTATTGAAGGTCTGGGTGTTCAAGGAAACCTCTCTTATGAGGAGGTTTCTGTTGAAATTCTTGATAGACAAGTAAAGGAGTTAAGGAACAAAGAGGTGGCTTCCCTAAAGGTGCTATGGAAGAAGCACCTAGTTGAGGGTGAACCATGGGAGGCCGAGGACGACATGAAGTCCTACCCTCATCTTTTTGATAACTAAGGTTAGTTATTCCTATTTGTAGTGAAAATAATGAGTTTACTTGAAATTGCCTTGATTTATGGTGAAGTTGTACAAAAATGTGCATGTTACAGTGATGTTACACTGAACTTTATGCCTAAAATGAAAATGTTGCTTTTTACTTGTTTTGAGTTTATGTTGTGCATTTTGGTATATTGTGCCTTCATGAATTTTATTGATCATGTTGACATGTGTGGAAGAAAGTTTTGGCATAATGAGTAAGCATGAGATGAAGGTTGAACTCTTATGAGTTAAAAATGGTGTTTTGAGTTGCATTGTGTAAAAGGTTATGTGGTTATGATGATTATGATTGTGACTCATGTTTAAATATATTGTTGTTGGTTGGTCTGCTAATATTGAGTCTATTCCTTTCTTTTAACGAATTTTAGTGTCATTCGGGGACGAATGTTCCTAATGGGGGAATAATGTAATAGTCCGAAAGTCTAAAGCCTAACCTAGAGCCAAACATGAGAGTCTAAGAGCTGTAAAACTGTTTTAAAGTCAATTATAATGTATATAAGTCATTTTGGAAGTTCTAGAACCAAAACGTCAAGGAACATTCATGACGTCCGAAAACTAGTTCAAGAGGTTAGTTAGGGGTTAAGGGAGGTCTAATTAAAATAGTTAATGACATATATAAATACCCTAACCTAATTAAACTAACCTAACCCTCATAATTTCCAAAACCCAATTGCTCTTCCTTCTCTCTTCTTTCTCTCTCCCAAAGAAACTCCATTGAAAACCAAGCAAAGGAGGGTTCTAGGGCTGCAAAGGGTCAAGTTTCTCCATAAAACTTCATCAATTAGTAAGGTATGGGATTACTTTCACCTTTGTGATTTCTTTCCCCAAAGGGTTCCTCCAAATTGATTTCAAAAAGATGAAATTCAAGTGGGTTTACTTCCAATACGAAATTGATCTTGTGAATTGTTTTGTTTATGATTCCTTTTGGTTATTATGAGTATATTAACATATATTATGAATAAATTAGACTACTTCTTGATGCATTGACCTAGTTTGTGGAAGATGACATTTTCCCCTTAACCCTAGGTTGTGATCTTGAGTTGAATTGTCTAGTATTGATGCAATTAGCTTGGTTATTGTGTGAATTGCTATTCTATGTTGTTATTGTAAAGTTATGAGTAGATTGGGAATTGTAATCCAATTATGCTAGTGCTTGAGTAGTTAAACTAGATTGTGAAGTAGATCATGAATTTGACCTAAGTCTCTAATCCTAGGCTATGAACTAGTGATGAATCGTCATGTAGTGATTCAATTGACTTTATTATTATGTTGGTTATTTTTGTGTGATGGTATTACAACCATTGTTGGGTTGAATTGAGGATGGTTGATGGTAAGACCTTGATGAGTGCTTGTGAAGGAGATTGGGGTAAGTCTTGTGATCTCAATTCTTTACTTCAATTATGTTTACTTGTGATTAAGTGATGATGTTGTATTGAAGTATACCTTACATTAAGATTGATAGGGTTGGTATGATGTTGAATTGGAATGTCTTGACTATGGTTTTATCAAGGCTCGGCTAAAGTAAGTAAAGCCTCTCTAAACTAACCATTAGTCATTTCCGGGGGAACCACCTGAACATCATTACCTCCTTCCACAACAGGGACTTGAGCATCTGTAGCACCTTGAGCACCTTGAACACATTGAGAATCTTGAAGAACTTGCTCAACTTAATCAACTTGAGGAGGAATCTCCTCATTCACCCTTCCCTCTTCAAACCTTCTAGCGTCCATCCTTCTAGTATTGATCTTCTTAAAACACACAAAAAAAAACATTAAGAAAGACACTCATAACTTTTTACTCTACGGCACGACACAAGAGTAGAGAAAGAAGGAAAACTCTATCGTCCTATAGCCTCTTGGCGATAGATGTGTCGCGACTCACACCGATGAACGGGACTCTACTAGACGTGACTTGATGAGACTTTTTGATTCCTAAGACCACTTTCATAACCGATGCTCTGATACCAAGCTTGTCACACCCCGAGAGCACACCCTAGAAGATATGGCACTCTCGGAGTGTGACGCGGCATACTTGACCTCTCGGAGGTCTTGTATAAGCCATTTCGCATCATTCATCGCATATACATATATGAAAAGTAGTGCGAAATTAAAACTTTTCACAACATTCGAATAGTCTTTCAAAATATCTTTCATATAAATAAAAGGAAATACTTAGTATCATGTCATCAAATCTTAGACTCGAAATATACTTGGGACACGGCCCATACATTCGAAATATAGTACTATTAAGTCTATTACAATGCTTTAATAAAATAAACTCTAATATATTGATGCCCTCGAGTCAAATGAGGACATACTTCAAACTTGCTTGAAAGATCCTATAATCCAAGCTTTGCTCCCAATATGCCCTTCACCTATGAATCACTTTAGAGATAGATAAAAGCATAAAATTTGTACAAACACATGTACTAAGTATGGTTTAATGCATAAAATCATGATAACGGACATTTAATGAAAATATGCTCTTTTTGATTAAAAATCATGGTATAAGAATAAGAACAACATTTAACACCTTAGAAACACATATGAAATCACATAAGCATTTTATCAAACTTCAGGAAATATTACAGTGAACTAAGCCAACATTACAGTGAATTACTTCAAATTCACAGTGATCTCTTTTAACATGCAACCTTCTCACTAAAAGCTATCCTAAGACTCACTTAAGTAAGACAAATAGAGACCACTCATACACCCTCTCTAAGCACACGTAAATGATCCTTGGGACTACCTATAATGAGATAATTACACTTACAATACACCAAAACACATAACATATAATATGACATTCACCTCACTAAGGTTATCAAAAGACTTACTTAAGTAATTCTAGAAGAGAACGCCCATACACCCTCTCCAAGATTACCTAAATAATCCTAAGACTTCCTATGATTATATAATGTCTAAGGTATCAACCAACTTTCCTAGCTAGAGTCATTCTTAAGACTTCCCTAGATAAGACATGAAGAGACCATCATTTATGCCCCCTTCACACTTTAACTAGGCAATCCTTAGAGTTACTCTAGACTAGGTACTCATTTATTTACATGCTTTGTAACTTAAGTCATTACTTCATTAGTTCATTAAGAGACATTCATCACATAAGGACATTCAAGTAATGGTCTTGGAGAAGACCTAGGGACTCACTCACTAACATCTTCAAAGCCTAAGGGTGCAATGTCTAGGTAGCGTCCCATACCACCACCTAAACTTCATAGACTTCTCAAACACTATTAGGTATCCCATATGAGGAGAATACGCAATAACCAACATATACCATGGTAGCTAAGCATGGAATCCGGAGTTGTAACCTACTCCGATGGAGGGTGTTTTACTTGCCAATGGTAAAACTTGGACACATCCCATGTAGGCACATGGTTCGAGAGTATCAAGGGTTCCTTTGTACTCTAGCTATCTATTTATCTAGATACTTCAATACTCACTCAGTGCTAGCCTTTGTTATCATAGAGTATTTCACATAAAGGATCACATGAAGAGGTTCTATATCTAGTTCATAACCCAATCACATTCACCTTACCAAAGAGGTCCCCTAGGGTTGCCTTTCAATATCTAGTTCATAACCCAATCCCTAAGGATGATTTCATGTTGTTCCAGCCAAACAACCTTAAGTCCATCATTCACACAAGAAGGATACCATTACGGCTTTCGACTTCAAGGATATCATAACCTCTCAACTAGGTTGGGCTCCACATAATTTGACCTTCTCACTATGTTCAAGGACACGTATCATTCATACATACAATACTAAGAGGCTTTAGCATCCTAAGTCAAGACATCTCATATTCACAATGTACATGTATCAAGTAAGGGACACAAGTCTACCAAACAAGACATACCAATACTTCATTTTATCACATATAGCATATCACTAAAGAAGTACATAGGCACAACCAAGTCAACCATAGGTCACCTTATACACTACTATAAATCTATCAATATAACAATCATAAGACTCATATAACCAAATAGGAATAATCATGCAACAACTTTAAGACTACACACATAAGGACATAATCATAGTCTAACATTATCACCTAAGAACATCAATAGAAGAACACATACAGGCATCTTAATCACAAGTAGATAGATACGATCATACTTCATATGAATAAACTACACAATGCCTCATAATATATCAAGTAGTGTTGACAAGGCCATGATCATCATAATGCATAAAGTAATGCCGACGAGGCCACATAATTCACAATTATAATATATAGCACAACCACCATAAGTGGACCATACCAACACAACATAATTCAAGACCTAAATTACATAATATAAAGAGAATTAGGGCAGCGTACCACCAATTCATTCTCACCACTTCAATCCATAGCTAAATCATCCAATACAATACCAAAAGGCCCTTACCCATGGCCATGATCATCAATTCAATAAAAAATCATAATACTCAATGAATCTAAGTCAATTCAATGTGAATTCATAAATCTAAGATAGCCTATACATCAATCCAATACAATTCTTACATCATTCAATAGCCCAAAGAAACTATACTATAATTCATAAGCATTTAGATATGATCACAACACCCATAATATAGCTAATTTGAAGATTTTATGTTTTGCATGGGTTCATGAATATTTTAGGTTAAAATCATCTAATTAACATCAATTCAATCAATATTCAATGATTCAAAACGTTTTATGCAATTACACATGGCTAGATCACAAAATTGGACAAGTTCATCTTTAGAAGACTTTAGAAATCACTTTGAAGTTGACTCCTTGATGAAGAGAGTTTAAAGGATGAAGAAACCATACCTTGATTAGAAGTAACCCACGATATTAGGTTGAAAACCTTATGAAATTCGTCCTCTTCCTTGAAGCTTGAGGTTTCAACAATGGAGGAATTTCTAGATAGAGAATTTTGGGGTTTTGAAATAATGAGTTAAAGGAATGTTTTAAGACTTGAAAACTATTTATATTAATCATATAAACCTTTTAAAACTGACCCCAATTAATAAAAACTCATTTTGAAATTATTTGGAAATTGAATTTTGGACAGCCCGCCCAGTGACCACGGCCACCTTCACGGACCGTGAAGGTGGTTCACGACCCTAATGACGGTCAGTGGTCCTTGGGGCAGTGGATTCCTTGCCTTGACAATCCTCTAAATGTATAAGGAAGTTCCATGACCATCTTCACAGACCGTGGTCCATTCCACTGGCCGTGAAGTGGTCTTTGAATATGAAGGCAATGAGCTGTCAACTTTGGACAACTTTTGTCCACAAGTTGGATCCTCCTCAAGGACCCTTTGGTTGGTCCTTGGGGAGTTTCGCCCGGACGTTTCCAACCCAATTACACTCATACACATTTTAAGAACCTCTCACATCAATTTCATCCAAAATAGACACGTAAAACTTGACGAAACATGCTAAGACGCACAAGGTCGTTTCAACGCAAACCTTTCGAACGTCATGGACGTTCTTGGACGTTTGACCTCCAAACTTCATGAAACTTGACACACTACCTATAAACACCATTATAACTCATATAAAGACCTCATAATCTCATGAAACACATATATGATCACGTATAGACACATGAGGCACATAGGTGACTAGTTGTCGAACGTCTTGGTCGCCCATTGACGTTTGATTTTCAATTCACCTATATCATTAGAAACTGCATCATTACCACATTATAAGCCATTTTAGGACCTTAGACTCTCATGAAAAACATGTTAGGCTCTAGATTCACCTAAGTCGTTTTAGAGGTGTCACACCTCCTTTTGAACCTTTGTTTGTCTTGCACCTCAAATTTAGTCTTTGAAGAATTCCCATCTTAGGTTCGTACCTTCTTCAACTCCCTACCAAATTGCTTAAGCTTTTGCTCTTCAATTTGTTCGGCATGAACCATAAGATGAGAGATGCCCATACTAGGAATCAACATAGCCGACTTACACTTATTAATCACAAGGCCGTATATCCCCACAACAAATTTGTTCATCTTAGCTCTAGAATCCGCAACCATAGTAGAAGCATGCTTGGATAGTTGAGTGAAATTGAGGCTATACTCCTTCACGTTCATACCCCCTTAATGAAGGTTGATGAATTCTTGCATTTTCCTCTCCCTTAATTTCAAGGGAAAAAAACTATCAAGGAAAGTCGTCTTGAAAGCTCCCGAAGTAATCCGGCCTTCTCTAACCGACTCTCATCCTTCCATTGCTCATACCAAACTTGAGCCACATCTTTGAGTTGGTAGGCTAGTTCTGCCTTTTCTTGAGAAAACACATCCATAGCATCAAGAACTTTGAACATTTCATCAATGAACCCTTGTGGGTACTCCTCCACCTTAGAACCATAGAAAGTAGGGGGATTCATCCTTGTGAAATCCCTAATCCTTGAAGCGGTAGTGCTAGCATTGGGGTTCACTTGCAGCCTTGCATCCCTAGCAACTTGGGTAGACAACACTTGAGTCAAGCTATGAATAGTCGCCCTTATCTCAACGTTAGTCATAGCCCCTTCTTCAATAGGAACTTGAGGGTTTTGAGGAGCTTGAGGGGGAATCACCTTATTTAAATTCTCCTCCTCAGCCCTTCGAGCATTGTTCCTCCTTGTATTCATTGCCTATAAGCACAATAAAAGGATTAGAAGAAAGGATTAGATAGAGATAGGACACTTAGGCACGACGAAAAGAATAACAAGAAAGTGAAAGTTCCTAAGCATCTCATAGTCTCTCATTCATAAGTGTGGCACGCTTCACAATTATGAATAAGATTCTACGTAGACATGGTTTAGTGAGACATCAATCTTAAGATTACTCAATCTCATGCTCTGATACCAAGATTGTAACGACCCAAAGAACACCCTAGTCGTTACCGGCATCGTCGTCCTCGAATAGGACTAAGACAAGCCCTTAGCATACGTCATAGCACATCATAGGTAAAAATGCGGATAAATTTAAACTTTGTATATATATTGAGGTTTACATAGACCTCTCACATACTACATATGGAGTTTACTTAGACTCCACACATATGAAGCTTACTTGGGCTTCTCATTTAGGAAACATAACCAATACATAGGAATTTATTCTAATACTTTGTCTCACATTGAACAATCTATAAGAGTACAAACATTTGGACATAGCCAATACAAAACAATATGCCATTATAGGCTTACATCAATTGTGTCAATGATAAAAGAAAGAATAATGTTCTAAACGTAAACAACATCATAGCTAAAGTGGAACTTGGCAACATTCCCGAACATGAGGACTCACCAATGACTTGGGAAAAGATCTAAGTCTTTTTTGCAATCGACCACGGACTTCTCAATGGCCAGAAACTAAAATGTTTGGGAAAAATGGGAGAAATATGGGTTAGTACAAACCATATGTACTAAGTATGGTTCCTATGCACAAATACATTAATTAATGAGAAAAGGACGTTTTTGTTAAAATCATGCTTTCTATCAATTAACCCATCATGCACATATAGTAAGCATATAAGTCAATTTAACATAACATCAATCCAACATGTAAGCAACTCAAGCAACACTTGTGCAATGCCAAGAATAGAACCCCATAATCCCATTCCAAGATAAGTATCACATTAAGCAACCGACTTCATACTTACAACATATTCTCATACTTTATCATAACATGCTTAATACATCATTATTACTCATAGCATATCAACCTAATCATAATCATAATCATCATCATCATAATAATAATAATAAAAGAACACTACTAGAACCATCCCTTAGGATCCCACATATGCAATGTGTAAGACAAGTCTCATACCCTCCCTCACACTATGTAGTAGCCTTTAAGACAACCCTAATAAGAGTTCACATACTTAACTTGTTCATTTACATTTACATTAGAGAAAGAAGTGCAATAACCGACATGAGACCATGTGAGCTACATGGAATCTGGTGTTCTACTCCCATACCGAAAAGAGAGGGTTAACACTTGCCTAAGGTGTAACCATTCGTACGTAGCTATCTAGGTGGATCCACTAAGCTTGTGGGCACATAGTTAAGGTTTAAGGAGATTCTTGCTAGAAACCTTGACTTACTAGACGTGGAGGTTTCCATATCATGAGACAACACATAAATTGGGAATCCGGACTTACTAACGTGAGGAAACCCATGTGGGAGGCCCGACTTACTAACGTGAGACCTCCATCTCATTTACATGCCCTTTCGGTGCTAAGCAATTAATCCCTTTAGTAATCATATTATTTAATCATACAAGTTCACATTAGTCTCTTCTAAACCCCTATGCGAACATCTTATCATAATAGGTCATAGGAATTCATAAGTGAGAACTACCCTTTCACTTTAGAAAAACCACCTACAAGTGAGTAAACCTTTCACTCGACACTTTATTATAATCATGAGAAACTAATTTCAATTATGTAATAATCATACCATATCATACTTGCATAATTCATAACCAATTCAATAGTCTAGGGTTAAAGATGAGGAATACTTAGCATCAACATCACATCCACACATTAGACATAGAAGCATTACTATCTAGTTAACTCATACTTCATAATTGAATCCAAGAAGAGCCAATCAACATACCTCATTGCCCTTTTCAATAACCTTCATACTTCCATTACCAAGAATAAATATCCAATACATAAACAAGGTAAATTCAAGAAGCAATTGCATAATTAACAACAATGTAGTCAATCCACACGTTTATAATCTTCACAATTCACCATATCAATTTAAGGTTTTCATGAAATTAGGGAAGGACATGGGTCTAGGTAAAACTCATAGAAATCATCAATTAACCATCAATATATACTTAAACAACATTAGTTCATCATAATTCATCACAATTGATACATAATTTTGTTTTTCAAAGAAGACGCATGTGAGAACAAAAGCCTTAGTTTTGGGGGATTTAGAAATCATCTTTTAGAGGGACCTCTAGAGGAAAAGAATCCCAAGAGTGAAAGAAATCATACCTTAATGATGATAAATCCATGAAATTGGGTTGAAAACTTGAGAACTTGGACTTCTTCTTGGAGCTCTAATGGTCTTCAATAGAGGTTTGAAGGAAGAGAGAATTTGAGAGAGATGAGAGTGATTTTTTATTTTAATTTTGGGGATTTGATTTGGGTGTTAAAAGTGAATTAAAACTGACCCTAAAACGTTATATAGTCATCTCTTAAATTACCCAAAAGACCCCTCACTTAATTGGGTCATTTTGTGAAGTCAAATTGACTTTAAAATGACGCGAACGGATATGGGAAGTTGATGCGCGTCACGGGGGAAATTCCAATTATTTTTTCTGAAATTCAGGTCAAGGTAGAGAGCCTTGTGGAGGCCCCGCATCACGAGGCAATTTTTTCTTGCTTCATGTTGAGGGTGCGATGCGTGGCAGCCTCTGGATCATGGCTACACGCAGGCTGCTTTGGCAGCCTTGTCGCCAAAGTTTGGGTCCTCCTCAAGGACCCTTCCAGTGGTCCCTGGGGAGTCATGACTGGAAGTTTGGACCCTCTATACTATATTTTACCTATTTAAAGTCTTTTTACAAGTTTTTGACTTAATATGACACTCTCAAACCTTCACCAAACATAGGGTCGTCTACTAGTTCAATTTCGCTAGTTTCCGGACGTCAAGACCATTCTTTGATGTTTTGGATCTAATACTTCTCAAACAAGTTATTTACACTTATTTAGGTCTAAAACATCATTATTCAACATATGAGGATCTAGTATATGTCATGGAAATTACGGGGTGTTACATTATCCTTGTTTATGAACATGTCTTATGTTGTTGAGATCCTTGACTTGTATATTCTCTCTTGTAGTCTTGTATGTGCATAAAGGCTTTCCAAATGAATCAGCATGTTTCTAAAGAAATGTTCCCTTTCATGCATATCTTCAAATTTTTTGTGTGCATATATCCATACTTAGTACAAGTGGTTGTACTAACCCATAATTCTTATGTTTTCTACAAATAGGTAGGTTCGGGCCGTTGAAGTGCTTAGAAGACATTTCCAAGAAGACTTGGACATCTTTCCCAAGTTGTTGGTGAGTCCTCAATATTCGAGGATGGTGCCACTTATCTAGCTTTGTAGGATTTGCTTATGTCTAAAGACACTTGTTCTTTCCTTATTTCTTGAGACTATCGTTGTAAGCCTATATGTGACATATTGTACTTGTAAGGGCTATACCCAAATGTTGTAATCCTCTTTAGATGGTTTATATGTGAGACAAGATATTAGACTCTTATATGTATTGCCTATGCTAAATGAGGAGTCTATGTAAACTCAATATATGATAAGCGAGAAGTCTAAGTATACTTCACTATCTAAAAGTCTTAAATATTCCACATTTTTGACCTATGATATGCCATGATGTATACTAAGGGCTAGTTTAAGTCCTCTTCGAGAAAGACGTCGCCGCTTACGTCTATGGGGTTCTCCCTAGTCGTGACATGTGGTCTTAGATCAAAAGATACTCATGTTTTAATTTAACGTTAAGTTTTATCCATGGTTCCCACAACTCTAGTTGTGATGTTTAACCGCTCATATTCTCAAGGAATGAAATTGTTACACCCTCAAAATGAGCTAGGTTGAAATAGATCCTAACATGTTGGTTATGATCTTATAAGGTCTTAAAAAGACTAATAATAGTGTTTAAGGCAGTGTGTAAAGTTTGGAAGAGTTTGGAAGTGAAACGTCCAAGGACGTCCGGAAACTAGTCGAAGTTGAACTAGTGTGACATAGTGTTTTATAGTGGAGTTTTGAAGGATGGTGAGGGTGAAATTGAGTATTAATGGTTCCTATACGTAGACTGACATGTAAAGGGTCTAAACGTCCGAGAACAATGCCCCGGGGACCACCCTAAGGGTCCCTAAAGAGGACCCAAATGTTGGCCTAGCAAGCTGCTGAGGCAGCCAAGATGCGGAGGTGGTGGCGCGTCGCGCAGCCTACACTGAAAGGGAAAAAAAATTGCCCTGCGACGCGGGGCCTTCACATACCATTCTGTCTCAAAATTTTCCAGAACCAAGAATCAAAAGTGTTTTAGGGATTAATTATTGGCGATTATTTTAGGTATTTGAAGTGTATATAAGCAGTACAATAGCCATTTAGACCCTAGACTCCAAATCAAAACCTTTTTCTCCCAAAATTCTCCCAAAACCACCATTGAAAAAGAAGAGAGATTGGAGGCAGCTTTTAGGATAAAATTCACCAAGGTTTCAAGTTGGGTTTAAGGCTTTAATCTAAGGTATGTGAAGCTTATTCATCCATGGATTTTTCCATCCATGGAGTCCCCCTAGTTTTTCTCAATTGTGAATCCAAAGAACCCCAATCTAGAGAGGGTTGTGATTGCGTTATGGGTAAGGCTTGATTGTGATCCCAGTCTAGAGGGTAGCATTCAATGATGTTTATATGATGGTTATATGCTGATTTCATGATGTTTTCATGGTTAATTATAGTAATTGAAGTTGAAGGTGATCATGGTGATTTTAGGTCATTAGAGGCTAGATGAAGGTTTTATGTTGATCTTCTTAATTCTACTGTATTCTATACTATTTGATCATGATTGAATCACCTAGATATGAATTGAACTAGGTATAATTGATTAAGGATGATCTTGACCTAGGAAGTTGGAATTGAATCTATGTGATTATGTATGACTAGAATTACCTTCTAATAATCTAATTGAATAGATTTACATGTAATTGAGTATGAACCATGATAGACTAAGATTAGCTTGAATATGGGTTGTATGGTCACTTCTTGTGCAGTAGACTTGGTGAGACAATACCAAAGGCATGGTAGCTTGAGTTAAAATACTCATGATAGCTTGAGATGGTCGATCTCAAGGGTAGCTTGAGATAGTAAATCTCAAGGAGGCTTGAGTTGAAATACTCATGGTAGCTTGAGATGTGGAATCTCATGGATGCTTGGGTTAGATTACTCATGGTAGCTTGAGGTGATGAACCTCATGGTAGCTTGACTTGGTTTGGCCAAAACCATTTCATGGTAGCTTTAGGAGAAAGGCCTATACTCTCCTAATGGTAGCTTGATTTGCATGTAAGGTGTATTTCATGGAATAGCTTGAGATTTGTTTCTCATGGTAGATTAGGGTTGAGGATTCATTCTCCCCTATGGATTAGCTTGCATCACATGATTGGTTGCATGGTGGTGATGGTTGTATCCTTCTTTAGTTAGCTTGGCTAGTATGATGAGAAGCTTTCCGTGGTAGTAGGTCTATTATGGTAGTATGTTGAGCTTAGTAGATAAGGTTGCAAAATAAGTAGCTTGGATTAAGTTGGTCTATAGAAGTACTTAGTATGGATGGTAGTATGGGATGCCATTTATACATGGCACAAGTATGACTTGAAGCTACCTATGACATGACCCCTTCATGATGTATGCTTAGCTTGGATAGTGACTAGGGTTACATACCATGGCATGGTTGAATTAAGATGAAAGTTCCTTTTCAAGATGAAATAGGTCTACTAGAGACTCCTAAGATGACATGAAACAAGATAGGGTGACTTCACGATATGCTTAGTGTGTGAGGTAGTATGGGATGTTTCACATGCATTGCACAAGTGTGCTTTGAGATAGCCTAGGGGCATAATGCTCATATGTTATGATGAACTTAGGTCTTAATTATGAAATTGGACTATGATCAAGAATGACCAAAGAGATGTACTTAGCTTGGTTGTAGTATGGGATGCTACCTTAGCCTTGCACAAGTATACTTGGATGTGGCTTGTGATATGGTTCATTTGAGTAAGAAGGACAAAAGGGATAAGTATGAACTCTTATATGTTTTATGATGCTTTAATATGCTTAAGACATTTATGTTATGCTTATGTCGTTATCTCTTATGATTATGTCTATTATTGACTAACCCTTTGAGATATCTTATGTTTGGTATGATAGTTTCCATACTTAGTACATATCGTACTAACGCATATTGCCTACATGTTGTCCATGTAGGGTCTTGAGAAAATTGATTTGCTTGAAGGGTAGAGTTTCCAAGGTTTCCACAAAGTGAAGATTGGTGAGTCCTCATAGCATCCGAGGACACCACTACTATGTTGTCTTTTATGTTTTTCATTATGTTAGACTTTTATTGGCTGTGACCCAAGACTCTTGTTATTCATGTTGTCATAGATGGTTTTGAGACATACGTTAGAAGTTTTATGAAATTATTCCGCGTTATGTTTTGAAAGAAAAGTTTTAATTCTGTACTATTTTTCGTATATATGCAATGAATGATGTCTAAGGGTTTGTACATGACCTCCGAGAGGTCAAGTACGTTGTGTTACGACTTGAAGAATGCCCTAACTTCTAGGGTGTACTTGCAGGTCGTAACAAAAACAGTAGAGATTATTGAAAGCATAAGGAAGTAGACTTACAATAATTGCAAAAGCAAAAAACTTCTTGATTATGCCAAATAAATCAAGATCACAATCTGATCTAAAATGTTCAACCAAAAGTGTGTTCAAAAAGGAAACTCTTGTTTCTCAACGCTCAAGATGTCTCCGTTTTTTCATGAGATAAACCAAATAAACCATAAGAAATTTAAATTAGTCTTAGAAAAGACTCCTACATGGAGTAGGTAACATCATAGTTGACTCAATATACAAGCAAAGAAACCGCTCGTACAGTGCACCACATCATGTCTAGGGCATCGTCTCGTTATACATCAATTTCATTCCTTCTAGATCTCTTCCATGAGCATCTTTACGGCTCGTACAGTGCACCACAACACATCTCAGGCCTCGTCTTGTTATACCTCAGCTTCATTCCTTCTATCAATTGATTTTAAGTATGTTTACCTATACATTAGCAAAAGAACTATCATATCGACATAACACATGCTCGACTTCTTCTACTAACCCTTTGTTTTGGCCGTCAAATGTGCTATGAGTTCACGTCACATTAATGTTACAATTATGTTGAAATTTGACATAAGATTATTATGTTAAATTTTTTGTTTTAAATTTAGAATTTATGTTATATTTCACTTTCATTTGTTTTAGTAGTATTGACTTGAGATTTCACATTGCAAGTCATTCAATTGTTAGTTAGACTTGATATAATATCCTTTTGTCAAATATTTTAGTAATTTATGACATTTAATTTATAATATTTATATTTTTGTTAAACGTGCATTTCATGATATTCATAGAAAATTTGTACTTTTAGTTTTTATGATTAATTTAATTGAAATATGCTAATTTAAAAAATACAAATTAATTATTTTACATGATATTAATTAAGAACATATGTTTATTAATTAATATATTTGCAAAGACAATGTATATCTTAAATATGTAATTTAATATCATTTATAAAGTTCTTTATTTGTCTAGTATAAATTTTATATAATAACTTTTTTTATTAAATTTAATATAGGGCTTATTTGGAAGGTCACCCTGATAATTGGATTTGGTATAATTGAGTATAATTACATTGTCTGTCCTGTTTGATTGACCATGTAATTACCTGGTTAGCATGAGTGTAATTGACAGGTGTAATTACACTCTTCAATTCACACGTGAAGGCTGTAAATTGCTGTAATTACAAGCGAATTACTTTTTTAAATTTCTTTATTTTACTTTTTTATTTTTATTTATTTCGTTTTAATGTATTTTTATTTTTATTATTTTAAATTCTTTTTTATTATATCATTCTTATATTTTTTGATTATTTATATTTCAGTTCATTATTATTCTCAACATTTACTTAATCTGATTATATGCATTTTTTGTATTATCTAAAAAATATTATTAGTATAATTTTGTTAGTATCATAATTTTAAAATTAAAAGTAGAATTCATTGCTAAGTAAAGTTATGGACTTATGTTTTCTTTAAATCATATTTATGTATGTTATATTGAAATTTGACATAAGAGTATCTTGTTAAATTTTTTGTTTAGAATTTAGAACTTATGTTATATTTTTAATTTCATTGTTTAGGAGTACTGACACGATATTTTACATTGCAAGCTAGTTTGTAAAGTTAGTCTTGATAAATTATCTTTTCGTCAAATGTATTATAATTTTATGATATTATATAAATTGTATTGATGTTATTGTCAAACGTGCATTTCATGACGTTCATAAAAATTATGTACTTTTAGTTTTTATGATTAGTATAATTAAAATATACTAAATTAGAAAATATAAATCAATTATTTGTTATAATATTGTCAGGAACATATGTTTATTAATAAATATATTTTCAAAAGATAATATTTATCTTAAATATTCAATTTATCATTTATAAATGCCATTATTTCTCTTATATAAATTTTTAATTTTGAAATTCTATGTAACCTTATGAATTATGATCACAACTTGTGTAACCAAAAAATAAACTTGTAATTATATTGTGACAAACAAATAAGTTAGCGCAATTACTAAGCTGATAATAATAACATCAATTTAAATTACTTGGTGACTTTTCAATCTTATGATCGCAAATGTGCTAAACAAATATGTCACAATAATTATTAGGCTGTTGGGAGAAAAAGTGTATATTATTGAAAGAAGAGGGGAAGGTTTGGTAAATAATTTTCACCTTTGTCGTTGGTGAAATAGAGGCTCAGAAATATGTGTGGGGAAGTGGAAAAAAGCAATTGATTTGATTCCCCTAAAATTGAATTTTAAGTTTTGCTGAGTGAATTTTCAAAATTCCCTCCTCCAAGCCTCTAGGGTTTTTTGTCGCCATGAAGCGTGACTATTACGAGATTTCCGACGATGAATGGCCGGAAGACAATTCCTTCAATCCTTCTCGTGTTCTCAAACACAAGCCTTCTGCTCCACCTCCTCCTATCGAGTCCTTCGCATACTCCAACACCACCAATCAAAATACCTCAAAATCTTCCAATTTCATCCAAGTTTTAGATAGTTCCTCTGAAGAAATCGGACTTGGAAATGCCTCTGAGAATTTGGAGGACGATGATGTTGAAATTGACTCCACTATCAGCCAGACCAACAGCCGTGCCCGCCGAAGATTTGTGGTGGATGATGAAGATGAAGGATTTAACTCAAATGAAGAGGAGGAGGAGGAGTTGTTTGAGCTTTCCGACAACCAGGAGAGTGAAGAGGAGGTGGAGGATGTTGTAGGAAAGGCATTGCAGAAGTGTGGGAAAATATCTATGGAGCTTAAGAGAGAGCTTTTTGGTACTGCAGCTGCAAAATGTGATTCCTTTGTTGAAGTGGACGAGGCTTCGTCACTAAGAATTGTCACTCAGGTATGATATTTGAACTAGTGCATAACACTTCTAGTAAAATGCTGTATTTTTGTCTCTCATTGAAACCTTTTTCTTTTAAGGATGATATAGACCTGGCATGTGGAGAAGAAGATTCAGATTTTAAGCCAATATTAAAACCTTACCAGCTCGTTGGAGTCAATTTCCTCCTTTTGTTGTATAGAAAGAAAATCGGGGGAGGTACTTCTTTATTGTAATTTTCTTATTTGGTATATTTGTAGCATGGAACTGTTGTGTGAGTGCATGATGATTTCTCAGTCAAGTTTTTAGGTGCTATTGAAGTTAAACTTTTAAGAGTTTTTCTACCTAGCGTAGGTCATTGTGTTTTTTGATGACAGATTATTGCCAAATGTTTGTCTGAGTTCCTTGAATGATTGATAATAACACAATTAGCTTGCAACCTCAAGTTAACATTTTCCTGTCATTGAACAAAATTCTTATCATCAAAATTCAAAATACATATGATCTGTTTAGTTGAGGTAATCATTGATAGTCTTTAGCAGTTCCCATTTTGTTCTTAAAGCTTGGCAACCTCAGATTTTGGGGGTGATATTGATTGAAAATAAACAAGAGTAACTCTGATATCATCAACCACAAGTTTAGTAACTGTTCCCCCATGGGGCATGCCACCTACCTCAAGGGGAAAAAGAGAAAAATCCACTGAATTTTTGGTCATTTCTTCTAAGTTCAATAAACCTGGCCAATTGAGGATGGTATGAAGTAGTGTAGAAAGGTTAAAGTACTTCATTCTTTTAGTGTCTTGGAATTAGTCGTACAACGTGAATAAATTAAGATGCTAAGTGTCTTTTTATTATCTTTAGATAATGTACCATTACTGAGATCAAATTTCCTTCCAACTTGTATTTACAAAGGGATCGTTTAATTGGCCGCAAAAACATAAATAATTCTAGATGAAATTCCGCATAAGTAATACATTGTTTGGTTATTCTAGAATAACGAATGTAGTGTTTGTTTAATGGTATTAAACTTCACATAGCTAATGCAATATTTTGTTGGTTATATTAAACTCAGTGTATCTAATGCCTGTACTAGTTATATCCGAACACATGTTACATCATGTGGGATAAAATATACAGTTGGAAGTATATTAGCAAGACGTGAATGACAGTATTTTAAAGGCAAAGATGACATTAAAGTAGACAATTTGTGCAACCCTTTACCTGAAGTGATAGCTTTTAGCTAGTTTAGTGGGTAATATTGGTGCGCTTCAATTCATGCAAGAATGGTATGGTAGTGGTCCATTGACAAGCTCAGAGATTTGGTCTAATGGTAAGAGACAATGTTATTAAAAGCAAAGCACAAACACACTCTAAGATCCATTGGGGATTTAAGCCACATCTGCAAATTATGCGTGAGTTTTAATGAAAAAAGGCGCAAAGTGAGAAAAAAACTTATATATATGTTTAGTCTAAGATTAATTATTATAAGCATCAATGAGGTAGGGGTGATATTGGTGTCTATGTTTATTGAAAATAAACCAGAATAACTCTGATATATTTAACCACAAGTTTAGTAACTGTATGAACATCATATATATCAAAAAATTGTCTCTCCCCAGTCCCCCTTTCTTGCATGGGGCCTGCCACCTACCTTGTAGGTAAAAAAGAGAAAAGCAACTAAAGTTTTGGTTGTTGCTTCTAAGTTCACTATTAGAGGATGGTATGAAGTATTGAAGAAAGGTTCAAATACTTCATTGTTTTAGTGTCTTGGAATTGGTCGTACAAAGTGATAAAGCTAAGATGCTACATGTCCTTTTTTTAATCTTGAGATGATGTACCATTATCTAGATCAAATTTCCTTCCAGCTTGATAATTACAAAGGGGTTGTTTGATTGGCTGCAAAAACAAAAATAATTCTATATAAAATTCCACATAAGTATTACTCGTTATAATTTTTATGACACGCTTTCCTTTATATCTCAAAAAGAATGACATATTTTTCTATTTAGTATAATTTAACTTTAAATGTTTGTGTTACCAGTAATGAGATGATTTATAGTCACACAAACATCTATTACTTATTTTAGACCACTAATTTTTAAGTCTTTTTTTCACTTTTTTAATTCGGTGCCTAGTCAAATTGGCTTATATAAGTTGGGATGGAAGGAGTACAATATTTGGTTGGTCCATTAATAACTAATGTAGTGTTCGATTGATGGTATTAAACTTCACATAGCTAATGCAATATTTTGTGGGTTGTATAAAAGTACATGTTATATCTGAACATGTGTTAAAATATGCAGAATAAAACATAGAGTAAGATGTAAAATAAAATTCACGAATAAGAGTGTTTTTTAAGGCAAAAAACTCTTAATGTAGGCAATATATGCAACCCTCTACCCTAAGTGATAACTTCTAGCTAGTTCAGTGAATAAGATGGATGCACTCCAACTCATGGAAGAATGGGACGAGAGTGGTTCATTGGCAAGCTCAGAGCTTTGTTATAGTGGTAAGACTGCAGTGTTGTGAATGGCGAGCGCCTCATCGCCTGAAGGCGAGAGGCGAGGCGAGCCCATCTCGCCATTCTACTCTGAGGCAAGGCGACCCAAAAAAGGCGACCCATGGCGAGGTATGGCGAGGTAAAAGCGACAATAATGGCGGCGCCTTTTTGATTTTTTAAAAAGATTTGACTTAACAATATTAGTCAAAACTAGGGTTTTTTATTCTATTTTCAAAATTTGCTGCTCCCCGACTCCTCTTCCCCTTGCGATCTCTTCTCCCCGACTTCTCTTCCTCTCGCCAGTCGCATCTCTTCGAGACTTCGAGTTGCTGCTGCATTGAGGACATGAGGTATACCTCTTTTTTGCTGCTCCCCGACTCCTCTTCCTCTTGCGATCTTTTCTGTTCTTCTTCTTCTTCAGTTCTTCTTGAGTTCTCTTCTTCTTTTTCAGGTTTTTTTCAATTGCTCTGTTTTCTTTTTCCTTCATCACTCTGTTTTTTTTTTCCTTCATCACTGCTGAATCAACATAAGGGAAAACTGTTTAGTGTGCTGACTACTCTGTTTTTTTTCCTCTGTTCTCTTATGAGTTTTTGAATTGAAATATTTTGCTAATATATGTTATTGCTATTGAGATTTTGGAAATTTATATATGCAATTAAATATATTTAATTTTTGGTATTAACTGGCGCCTTCTTCAAAAAGGCGAGCGGCGAGGACGTGGCGAGGCAGGCCCTTGTCGCCTTTTGTTGCCTCTCGCCATCCAAAACACTGGGTAAGAGACAATGTTATGAAAAGTAAAGCGCAAACAAGCTCTAAGATCCATTGTGATTTAAGCGCAAAGCACAAATAATGTGTGGGCTTTAATTGAAGAAGGCACAAAAAGAGAACAAATGAAAAAGTGACAAAAAGACAACAAAATACAAATTTATGTTTAGTCCAAGACTAATAGTTAATATACGAAAGTATTGGAAAAGAACATTATTGAATTGTGTATCTACATTATTATTTAAGATCCTATTTATAAAAATACTATATTACACTCCTTTTTCGACTAGGACACTACATTATAATCTTTTTTTCAACTAGTATTCTATATACCATTTCTATTCCTATGCTTATTCTAAGTGTGATTCTATATACTATTCTTGTTCCTACTCTTATTCTAACACTCTCCCTCAAGTTGGTGCATATAAGTCATATGTATCTACCTTGTTATAGATGTAATTAATATGAAGATCGGTGAGGCACTTGGTAAAGACGTCTGCAAGATGATCACTCGTCTCAGTATCTCCTGATAGTATCTTTTCTCTAACAAAGTGATAGTCAATCTCAATGTGCTTAGTCCTCTCATGAAATACGGGATTTGATGCAGAATGTTGATTAAACCCAAAATGATCAGTTCCATTATGAGTCATGCCAAACTCCTAAATTATTTTGTTGAATTCTTGAAACCAAGCTTGAGAAGACTAATTCAGACCAAAGTGATCAGCACAATCGATATACTTCCGAACCAAGCTTGAGAAGACTATTTTAGACCATAAAGTGACTTGCGCAGTCAACATACAAGACTACTAAACTCCCCTTGAGCAACAAAACCGGGTGGTTGCTCCATATGAACTTCTCATCGAAATCATCTTGGAGAAAAAACATTCTAATGCTTGACTGATTAAAAGGCAAATGGAGAACGACAACCATAAATAGAAAAAGGCGGATATATGTTAATTAATCATAGGATAGAAAGTGTTACTGTAATTCAACCCAAATAGTTGAGTTTACCCTTTTAATGGCAAAAGTAAATTTGAAATGGAGAGAACTTTTCTGGCAAATTTGCCAGAAACAATGCAACAATCACGTGAAAGTGCTCGAAATTTGGTATAAAATATATAGATCGTCTCAAAATCATGAGACTAGTCTATATTGAACAAGAAATTCGAAGGATTCAGTTTCAAAAAATAAAATTCGACGGATTTGTGATTGGCGACGTTTCTTGAGCTTTGGTCGCCGGAGGCTGTTGGACCTTGAGGTGGTGTTGGATTTTGCACAACATTGACAAAAACTGGAACTATGTAAGTCATATTTGAGGAGTCACCGAAAATATGCACAGAACTACACAAATCAAATTTGAGGAGTCACAGACAGATGCACGATGCTATGCAACTCAAAGATAAGAAACTTATCCAGAAATATGCATTGTGCTACACAAATCAGATAGAGGAAGTAGTCCACCGGAAAAGATGCACGATGCTACACAAATTAGATATGACAAAGTACTCATCAAAAAGATGTACGTTGCTACACAAATTAGATCAAAGAAAGTAGTCACTGGATAGATGCATGGCTGTGCAAATTGGATATGATGAGAAAGTAGTCATTGGAAAGATTGCACAGTTTCACACAAATCAGATCTTAGAAGCCATCAGAAAGAAGCATTGTGCTACTTTCTTTGTCCTGGCTGCTTCTCAAATTAGTCCTTCTCAGCATGATTATTTTTCATGTATATCGTATTTGCTTTAACTTTTGCTAACATAATCATTGGCCAGTCAGGTGACTATATGAGTTATAACTGCTTGTCGGCTACGGAAGCACTTTCGATTCTTTATTATGATCGTAGAAGCTTTGATACCATGTGAGAAAGTATTGGAGAAGAATATTATTGAATTGTACTATATTATTACATTGAGATCTTATTTATAAACACTACATTAGACTCCTTTTCCAACTATAGAACGCTAAATACAAACCTTTTCCAAGTAGGATTCTATATACTATTTCTATTCTAAGTGGAATTATATATATATTCTTGTTCATATTCCTATTCTAATAGTTATATGCATGAATGACAAATATATGAACAAAGAAATTGATATTATATTATAAAGTGAACTATCAATTGTTTAGTATCGCTTCTTCAAAACAGACTCATCGGCAAGGAAAAGTATGCCTTTAAACCTTGATGGTGACATTGAACCGCCGATTAAGTGAGGCAAACCGCTCCACATGTTTTAAACCTAGCTTCAGAATATAGGCGTGCCTTTGATAATACGAGTAAGAGGGCAGTACCAATGCAGTATCAACCACCTATGAAACATCGGTATGGAGATCTATAGGAATCTTTGGCCTAGACTAGTAGAGAATTCATGTTATGAGGTGGATGCTTGGAACAAAATACTATTTTGGAAGGACCTATGGATTGGGCAAGAAGTTTTAATGCAAGTTTTCCCTGATCTGGCCAATATATGCACTAACCTTGAGGTTACGGTGGCTAATAACTGGTCCCCACAGGGATGGAACTTCTTCTTCAGGAGGCATCTTAATGACCGGGAAGTAGGCAGGTTTGTGGAGCTATTGCAGATGATTGATGGTTTCAAAGGCACTACTGTAGAGGATGACACTTTTAGATGGAAACATGACAAGGATGGCAAATTCTCTGTGGGTAGAATTTATAGGAAAGAGGTCCTTGGAAGCATGTATGGAAAAGTACGGCTCCTACTAAGGTCAAGTGCTTTGCTTGGTTAGTAATCAGGAAAGCTTGCCTCAATCATGAGATCCTGCAGAAAAAGGGATTGCCAATTGTGTCCAGATGCATGTTATGCAGTGACGCTAGAGAGACGAATAATCATCTGTTCCTCCATTGTAAAGTCACATCTCAGCTTTGGACTATGTTCCTCACTTTAACAGAGACAAAATGGTCAATGCCAGAGCACATAGCAGACTTGTTAAGTTGCTGGATTAGGAGAGGGGGAAGCAAGACACAGAAGAAGTGGTGGAGAATAATGGACTATCTGGAGGGAGCGGAATGGAAGAAACTTTGAAGATAGATTCAACAACATTCAGAAAATCAAAGAGAGCTGCATAGCAACTTTCTACTTTTGGTGTAAAGAACATTGTATAGAAAATGCTGAACAATTAGTAGATCTTTTAGGATTACTGTAATTAGTCTCTTGTTCTAGCTTGTAACTACCTTTTTGGAGGTCTCCAGCATACCTTAATGTTGAGGAATACAACATTACCAGTTTCAAAAAACAAATTATCCATTAAGTTTCGAACTGTACACCACTAGCCCTCTGTAGTTTATCAGTTATCTAAAAAACAAAAGTAGGCAATCTCTGAATGACAACCTCTGTATTATTTCTGACCATATGCCAATCCCTTAATTGTTATTCACTTCATAATAATCTTCTCAGTATTAGTCATCACATAAGTGATCCCTGTATAATAATCTCTGCATAATTGGCGGATGGACCGAGATCGTAAGTGTTCCTCAATATCTAAGTTGTAAGTTAAAGCTTAAAGTACATTATTCCATTCAGTTTTAACTTTTAAGTTATTCATACAAAATAACAAGACTGTTGCTACTCCATGGTTTTTATACTGAGTCTGATCTGTTTTATATGCATTATCGTACTTCCCAAAGGCTTACAGGAAAACTACTTGTTTCCTATGCTGGTTTACAAGGGAAATTCATATCACCTAAATAACCTTTATATTTCGTATGAACATGTTTCTAGCATATAGCTAATAGTCACGACCAGCATTTTGTTTGCCTGTACATATAGACATAAAGCCTAATGTTTCTGACCAAGATATGCTACCAATAACCAAATTATAGCTTGGCAAATGTACATACATGCATCCCTGTTGTGGGGTCTTGTACTTCAACTTTAATCTTTTTGGGGCTGGTTTGTGCAGCTATTCTGGCTGATGAAATGGGTCTTGGTAAGACCATTCAGGTATGCACAGTTCTAGCTTTTTATTTCTATGCAGATTATTTCTTTTATTTTGACTTAAGTGATAGTTAATGATGGATTTGTTCTTCATTATTAGGCAATCACATACTTAACATTGCTGAAGCATTTGGAAGATGATCCTGGTCCTCATTTAATTGTTTGTCCTGCCTCTGTTTTGGAGAACTGGGAAAGAGAGCTAAAAAAGTGGTGTCCGGCATTTACTGTGATCCAATATCATGGTTCTGCACGATCATCTTACTCAAAAGACTTGAGTTCTCTTTCTAGGACTGGACAGCCACCTCCATTTAACGTTATCCTTGTGTGCTACTCGCTTTTTGAACGACACAGGTTTGCACATTATTTTATGACCTTCAGTTTGCATTGAAGTGGAATGTACCATCCAATTGTCTGTGGTTATGGTATTTTCTAGTCATTTATCACTGTAAGGTGTTTTAGATTTCATATTTTTCCTTCAGCATGAAACCTCTGGTATATGCCTCTGAAAGAACTGCTAGAAGAAATGCATTAAAGTAGCCCTAGAAATTTTTGCATACTTAAGGGTTTAAAAGCATCAGTGACTGACGATTAGATTTTATATTCCTAAGGGACAAGCTGTTCAACTTGCAAAGGCTAGTTGGATTAATGGTCTATGCATCTCAATTCTTTTATCAGTGGAGGTTAATTCATTGTTAAGAGCCTCTGTTTTGTTTGCTGAAAATTAAATTTCAATGTCCTATTCCTGAAGGTACTCTACTGCTGTTCTTTCCATTGTAGAACCTCTCAATTTTGAATTTCACCGTCCTAGGTAAAAATGGAGGCAATGGGAAAAGCAAGTCTTTGCCATTTCTTGGAGATTTTTTTTTAATGAAAATTAAGGCAACAGAAGAATGATGTTGTTGCATGTCAAAATATAGTAAGGCTAAAAATGACAGTTTCATTGTATTTTACTACTAAATATAAGAGTCTAGAAGCAGGTGACATGCCTGCTTTCTGATGCATTGGCAATTTCGGTATTTCCGAATTTTTTTGTTTAAAGATGTTGTACTCAGTTGTCTTGTGTGTGTACTTTCTCTTTCTTGGACAATAAAGTGCATAAGTGACTTTGCTGAAAATGAGGGTCTTCACTTGGATTTCTACACTATGCGCTTCATTTGCAGGCTTTCCCTTTTAAACTTTTATGTGTCAGTTACAGCTTTTTCATGTTCTCTCATTGGTTTTTTTCTTACTATAACCTACAATAACAACTTCGATGTGTCTCTGTAGTTATTGTTAATGTTAAATAGATAAGGGAAATATTGGTAAATGATCTTTTTCTTCAAAATTACTTTTTTAGTTTGAAATTAATATTTTATCATCAAGCTTCATTTTTTAAAAGTTACATTGTGATAAAGGAGGAGTAATATCTTATGATACAAGTATGAATAATAACGCCACTAACTGCAATTTTGTGGTCAAATTAATTAAATATACTTACAATTGATGAAATAAATTATGCATGATCTTTAATTTCTAAAAAGAAACTAAGATAAGTATTACACTGTCAAAAAGACATTTTTCTATGCATTAAGTTAATTATGAAGCATCAAAATTGCCAAAATGATTTTATAGCACATACATGATTATTATATTTCAAGCAAAATAAGGATAGTACGAGTATTTTATACCACATCTATGTCCATGTTATATGACACAATAGACATATATGTGTACCACATATATGAGATATTATGATTTATAATAATACCTAGAGTTTGAACTGCATATTTCAAACTTTATAAATTTCTTTTGGAGTATGAACCATGTTAATACTAACTCTAAGAACATTTCTGGAGGCTTGGTATTTCAAGTTGTGCATATATGTGATGTTTTTAAGATTTTCACTTTTTAATCTTGGGGTATGATAGTTTAAATGATGTTTTCAGATTTTAAATGTTAGTAAAGGTTTGTTTAGCAGTTAAAAAAGTGACTAGTAACATATTTCTTTCAAAAAAGAAGCAAGGTCACATAAATCTGAAACAGAAAAAGATACACTATATCATAAGTTGTGGAACCCCTGCTGTCAAAACTTCTATCTTTTCACATGTTACTTTATAAAAAAGTGTCATAAAATATGTTGAAAGATTCTTATAATTGGATATAAATATATTTATTAGCATATGTTGGGCCCCTGCTAACATGAGCTCCAGTATCTAGTCTTAGTGTGTATGAGCTCACTTTTTGGATTCCCTGTATATACTTGCACTTTAGTCTTAAGTGGGGTGTTAATCTATTTAAAAGTTTTCTATTCAATCTATCTTGATTTCTTATTTTCTAGTATATGTTTGTTATGATCTTTACTTAAAAGAAGGAATTTGCTTTCTGCGTACATCCTATCCTCCCCTGACCCCGCTTGTGGGCTTACATTGATATTGTTGTTGTTTCAAATGAAGCATAGCTAGTTTGTACAAATCTTTGTCATTGAGGCTTAGACCTGTTTTACAGTGCACAGCAAAAAGATGACCGCAAAATTCTGAAGCGCTGGCGTTGGAGCTGTGTGCTAATGGATGAGGCTCATGCTTTAAAGGATAAAGGCAGCTATAGATGGAAAAACTTAATGTCTGTTGCACGTAATGCCAACCAGCGACTAATGCTCACTGGCACACCACTACAAAATGATTTGCATGTATGATAGCCGTCAACTCTTTTGTTTTTAAACTGCTTACGGATTTTGTCATTTATAATGCATTTGTACCTCTTATATGTATGTTATCATATGTCAGAATTAATGTTTGTTAGGGACATTCTTTAAGTGAGCTAGAGCCTGTTTGGATTGGCTTTTGACTTATGACTTATAAGCCTAAAGCCATAAGTTAGAAATTCTAACTTTTTCCTTTCGGTTTATTTTTGTTATTTTGGCTTTAAAACAGGTGCTTATAAGCACTTCTTTATTTTATCCAGACACTCCAAAACTGCTTATAAGCTATTTTGGTTTAAAACCACCTAAAATAAGCCAATCCAAACAGGCTCTTAGTTACTTTTGTTCTGCATAATTTTTTTAATTACTTACAGGTGGAATACTAAGTAAATTTTAAGGTGAATAATTGAAAATGGGACTTCAAAGTAGACTGTCAACATTGTCCAATGCCAATCTTTGTTGCTTTAACTTATCCTAGATGAACAAATTGGTAATGAAATGCAAAGATGTTTGTTAGGATTAATTCCTTTAAGGAGTTAGAAAAGCTTCTCTTATACTCCCTCCATTTCATTTTACTTGCCCCCTATACTAAATATATAATGTTCTTTTTTACTTATCCACATTAGCAAATCAAGATAGTTCTAGTACTTTTTTCCCATACTACCCTTAGTATTAAATAACTTACTCATAAAGCAATATTAGTCAAATTCAGAGTTCCAAATCATCATTTATAAGGTTAGTTTAGTGACTACACCCCTGATAAAAGTTTTCTTAAGGGTTGTGCCAAGTCAACATGGGCCAAGTAAAATGAAACAAAGGGAGTATTTCTGTATGAATGGAGATGTATTTAGACTCAATGACCTGGATAATAGTTCGAAAATATCTCTTTTTAAAGCAGCTTGCTCATTGCTGAATGATGTAAGTGACTCTTGTCAAAATTTCCTGTGATATATAGCCTCAATGACCCAGGATAATAGTGTAGAGAAACCTTTCTTTTTAAAGCAGCTTGCTCATTGCTGTGTGATGTAAGTGACTTCGTTGTCAGACCTTATTGTATGTAGCCTCAATAACGCTGGATAATATTGTAGAGAAACGTCTCTCTATAAAGCATCTTGCTCATTGCCGTTTGATGCAAGTGACTACTTTGTCAGAACTCCTGCAAGGGCAGTTTGAGGTTCTTTGTCTTGCACTGAGCACATACAAGCTTATATCAGATGTTATTAGGCTGCTGATTCTCTATAACTTTCTCCGGATGAATGCTCTCAACAATTTTTCCCCATCTTCTCATTTTGCCATGTTTGGATGTGATGAAAAAACTGTCAATATTCAAGTGCGACGAGACATTTAGCTCTATTACACTTGATTTCCTGAGTAGATTCTATTGTTGATGAGTGCTTATTCTCTATTCTCTTTTTCCTGGATAGTAGGATAAGCCATTCTAAATTTAGGGTTTTGAAGTTTTTATCAACCACATAGTTGAAACTCAGATTACTTGGCTTCTCAAACAACTTTTAATTTCGATTGTTGGGTAGCCTGATATTTTTATTGCATGGCTTCTTAGTAGTACAAGTAAGTATTTTTATTGAATTGCTTCTCTGCAAGTACGATTAAGTATTTCTATTGCATGGCTTCTCAGTAAGTACAAGTAAGTATTTTTATTGCATGGCACTAAGTAAAATTTCCTGTGGTTGCTGTACATTTCTCAGTAAGTACAAGTACCGTTGACATATATATATATATTACAAATTTATCTTTTCTTAGCTTTTTATTTGTAATATTTCTTTTGTGCCATATCTGCTGCTTTGGCTGCTGTTTTCACAATTAGTGCTTATCTTTATGTTTGATTTTGTGTTGTTCAGTTAGTGGTTTTCTATTGCAGGAACTTTGGTCAATTTTGGAGTTTATGATGCCTGATCTATTTGAAACAGGAGATGTTGACTTGAAAAAACTATTGAATGCAGAAGATAAAGAGTTAATTGCTCGAATAAAGTCCATTCTTGGACCTTTCATTTTGAGAAGATTAAAATCGGATGTGATGAAACAACTGGTACCAAAAATACAGACGGTATGTATTTTGTTCATTCCTTGTTTCCTTTTTTCTTTTATGGGAGCTTTTCCATCTTTGGTCTATTCATATTTAGACTTCGCTATTCATGGGTTTGCCTGTAATCACTACAGCTTTTACATGTTCGATTCAGTATATGAGAGTAAAGAACTTTCTGCTGCAGGTTCGTTATGTCGGCATGGAGAAACAACAAGAAGATGCATATAAAGAAGCGATTGAAAGCTACCGTACTGCATCTCTAGCTCGTGTTTCAAAGCAACCTGTTAGTTTGACTAATGCTGCTGGTGTCTTTTCGAGACGACAAATTTCCAATTATTTTCTTGAATTCCGCAAGGTGCTGAAGCTTCTTGATCCACCTGAATTATTATTGTCAAAACTCCTGATTTGTGACCAATGATGCTATGGTTTCTTCAGATTGCAAACCATCCTCTGCTTGTGAGGCGTATTTATACCGATGATGATGTTGTTCGAATTGCTAGAGTTATGCATCCCAAAGGTGTCTTTGGTTTTGAATGTACAGTGGACAGAGTACTTGAAGAGCTGAAGAGCTATAATGACTTCTCCATCCATAAGGTATACTTTCTTTTATTTCACTGATTTTTCTTCTTACAAACTTATCTGCTTGCATGCATTAGGTTAATCATCGCTTCTTCCACACTCCCCCATTTCAATTTGTTTGTCATAGTTTGACTCAACACGAAGGTTAAGAATGAAATTAAGACTTTTAAAGCTCGTGTTCTTAAACATGTGATAAACTTAAACCATGACCTTTACACCTAGGCTCAAGCAAATTTCCTGGGTCAAATTAAATAAGTTGAACGGTTCAAACCTTCGCCTGAAAGTGCGGGGCTTTACAACTATTGAGCTCTTTATTCCTTAGTTATTCTGGATGATCACTTGGATTTGTGTTTTTCTATTATTTGCAGCTTTTACTTTATTATGGCGATAATAATAAGGGAGTGCTGTCAGATGAGCGTGTTATGATTTCAGCTAAATGTCAGGTTAAATTCACAGGCCTTCTGATTTCGTGTAGTCATTTTAAGTTCTACTGTATTTGCTCAAAATAGTTCAAGTGCTCCATGTGCAGGAATTAGCCAAACTTCTCCCTTCATTAAAGCTTTGTGGTCATCGAGTGCTTATTTTTAGCCAGTGGACATCAATGCTTGATATCCTTGAGTGGACCCTAGATGTTATTGGTGTTACATACAGGCGCCTGGATGGAAGGTATCAACATGTTGCTTTCTCTTATCTGATCCTTCTTTGGTGCCTAGCCTTTTGAGTGATTCTTCTAAGTTCTAGCACATGCTGTTTCACAGCTATCTCATCCTCAATGACACGTTAGATGTTTGTCTTGAGGAAGAAAGAACTTATAATGGACCCAGGTGTAGAAAATATTTTGCTAGCAGTCTCCATATTTAAAGAACAAAACAAATAAGCTAATAAATATAATACCATATATTTTCCCTTAAGTTTGTTGGGACGGGCTTTGCCTTACTGGTTTAATTGAATTCTTATTTCCGAGGAGGTGAGGAGTTCAATCCGTTACAATCTCCATACTTGCAAACAAAAAGGGCTCCAAATTTTGCCCAAAATAATTGATGCAGCAGAGGATAGAACTCAAGTCCTCAAGAAGGGCATTCAGGCACTTGACTAATAGAACTGGAAGCTTTTATGGCAACCAGGGTCATCATTCCTTATATACACTTTATGTTTTGTGTATTATTTATCTACCTATTTATTAAAAATTTATGAGGAAGTCGTGTTATGTGACACCGCTTGGTATAATGTGGATAAGCCCCTGCGTGGGACCAGGTAAACGGGTTGCTTCTATAATCAATATCCATCATTTCAATTTGTTGAAGGAGAATAGAAGGAGATTGTATGCTTGAGTGCCAGCTGATTGTTATTCCCACTGAGCAAAATTATTGCCTCCAAGAACTTTCTAATCAAGTTCTTACTGATAAAGAGAGATATAAAGGCTGATTGGACGCTTGATTTATTAATCACACTTGACCAAACATTGCTTATGCAGTTAGAGTTCATTTGAATTGGCTTGAAAAAAGTAGTATTAAGTCAAAAAAAAGTGTCAAACTTGAAAGAATTCTAAGTCAAAAAATAAGAAGTAGGGGGGATTGTACGAATTATGTCGTAAGGATTGTAAGTCTGAAGTCAACACTAGGGGTTGAAAACCCATATAATCTGGGAGGTTATCTTGCAAGAAGCCTCAAGCCATATTGTGAAATACCCTCCACATATCTTATAATTCTTTTCACAGCTTGAAGATTCTCACTGTTTGTAGTTTGCATAAACTGACTAACCAAGTTATCTGCATGTTATATCATATATGTCAACTCTACTTAGAGTGAGATTTTGGAGACTTCCCACAATGCTCATGTATATAGAAACATCAACTGGACTGATTACATGGATTCATAATTTAGGTTTCATAACTCTAGATTTAGATATTTTAATTATTAGCCGAATCCCGGCACCCGTATGCATACATGGACCCATATCCCTGAATCTTAAAAATCAGGTCATGAAGGATCAGACCTCTAGATCCGCATCCGAGTCCGAGCAACTTAGCCATGGAGACTTAGCATATGTCAACCGTGAAAGTGTAGAGAATAAAAAGGGTGTATATCAGTAATGTGATTTGTTTCCTTTTTCATTTGATTAGGTTATATATTGAAGAAATCATAATTAAAATAGATTTCTATCATTTTGCATGTCGAGGAAATATTTCTTTGGTTGAGATATGATAGCACGTGACTATACTATGTTCTAAAAATTAGAATGAAGGATTAATGTCCCACATAAGTCAGTTCTAGATCTGCACACCATACATTGATATTCTAGTTTTGTACACTTTCTAATAATTTGACCATGCTCTGGATGTCGATGGAAAAAAGAAGTTTGGTTGCTAAGTCAAGTAATCATTCTTATTACTTTGTTACTGTTTGATGAGAAGTGTTAAGTAATAGAATTGAGGGAGAAATTCTTAGTGTCTTCCTAAGCATGGTGTCTTGATTAAATTTCATCATTATTCAGTACTCAGGTGACGGAGAGACAGACAATTGTTGACACCTTCAATAAGGACACTTCCATATTTGCATGTTTGCTCTCCACAAGGGCTGGAGGACAAGGTTTAAACTTGACAGGAGCTGATACTGTTATCATACATGACATGGATTTTAATCCACAGATAGATCGGCAAGCTGAAGATCGCTGCCACCGGATAGGCCAAAACAAACCAGTTACAGTATACAGGTGTGTGTTGACTTCATAATCTTGGTTTTCTTTTGGCCAAACACATACTTAACTTGTCCCTAAATTTCATTTTGGCTCTCCACATCAACCTTGTTTCATTTTAACCCCCCAATTCCATTTTCAATGTACCATTTAAACACAAAATTGAAATTGTCCACCTTTTAAAACCCATGATGGATCCTTTTTAAGCTTAATATTCAATATTTTTATAGTCAACAACCTTGCTCCTTATTTATTTTCTCTATCTTCTCTTCAACCTCATTTTCCCTCCTACTTTACTTATCCATTTATTTTCTTCATGTACCGCCTTTTCTATTTAACTCTCTATGCTAAAGATAATTTTCCTTTTCTTTTTCTTTTAATTTATATAATTCATTTTGTATATATAAAATTTTAAATATCAATTGTATTCTAGGTTATAAAGGATGAAATAAATGTTTAAATTATTAGTAAAGAGATAGGTTGAGGAGAACGATATCATATCAAAATTTTGATTGATACTTTACTCGAATGGTGTCCAAATATTTTGTTGATGCCATATAAATTGAAAACGATGGATATATCCGTAATAACGTAAAAATGTTAATATTAATTTGTGTCACTAATCAGTCTCAACTATAAATTATGTAATCAATTGAATATAGCTAAGTAATATATATCTTGTATTGCATAAAGATGATAAATTAAAACAATTAATGTAAATACCAAGTAAATTTGGATTACTAGGAGAGAACAAAACACATGACATTATTTAATTAAATGTTATTTGTCTAACATGCATTGAAACTTTAATACTTTTGTACTTAAATGGTACATGAGAAATGGAGTTGGAAGGTTACAATGGAACAAGGCTAAGTTGAAGTGTAAAAATGAAATTTTGAGGCAAGTTAAAGGGGCTTTGTATGTGTTTGACCTTTTCTTTTCCATCACTTTCACATTGAAGTTCACACGTTTCCCTTTTGGCTTTCTCGTGGAAGGCTGGTGACTAGGAATACTGTTGATGAGAATGTATATGAGATTGCAAAGCGAAAACTTACATTGGATGCAGCTATACTTGAGTCTGGTGCCCAAATTGAGAATGAAGGTGATGCAAAAACTATGGGTGAGATATTATCGTCTCTTCTGCTTGGTTAGGCGCGCCATGTTCTGACATGATTCATACCAATATCATTTTGATCTATTGGCTTTCTTTTTCTTCTGTTGTTGCGTTTTCTGGTTTGTTCTGAGGGTGAGGATTGATGTAGGATCCCTCCATACTCATCCTCCCTTGTCAATCATAAAATGCCATGTTCTCGAGGGCTTTCATTCGGAAACAGAAAATAGAGCCAATCCCATGCCCCTGTTGTATTATACTAGAATAGATAGACTCCAGTTTATAAAAATGTAAAATACACTGTACTTAAGGTCTTGTCTTAGGTAAGCCTTTATTTTTATTTTTATTGTAGCTTTGGTCATGCACTTTTCCTAGCTGCTGTTATGACAACTTTTAGTTTTATTTTGTGTTGGTATTTGTACCAAAAAAAAAAAGGAAAAGAAAAAATCTACGTCATTTAGAAAGTAGTTTAATGGTTAACTGCGAAAATGACTTAATAGCGGCGATGTTTGTCTGGGCCATTTAAGATATAATTTAATTTTTTTGATTTTTGGATGGAAGAATTATAATTTAAGTTCGGTTTTGGGTGGTTGAATTTTTGTTAGAGTTTTGGATCTTCCAAGGATAGCCATAATAATAAACAACCTAGTAACTTTAAAATTTGCTCCTTCGAATATATAACAACATAACTAGTGAAATTACAAAAATGGAGCTTGGAAAGAGTAGAATGTACACATGCCTTATTACTATTTCGTAGAGGTAGAGCGGTTGTTTTTGAAAAACTATGCCCAATGCAATAAATTCAGGTAAGAGGATAGAGAAAATGAAAAAAACATAGCAAGTAATAATAAAAATAGTGCGGTAAACGAAGTAGCAAAACAACCCTAATATGTGTCCACACCCTCTTATCTAGGATTAGATTCTTGGTAACTTAAAGCTGAGTTATATTCTGTCTCATCACCTCTCTCCAATACTTCTTCGGCCTACCTCTAACTCTTTGTACTTTGTATAACCAATCTCTCGTACCTCCTCACTGTTGCATCTACAAATCTCCTTTTCATATGTCCAAATCATCTCAATCTTTCTTCTATTATCTTGTCTACCACGGAGGCTACTCTCACCTTATTATAAGTATCCTCATTTCTAACCTTATCACTCCTAGTATGACCACACATCCACTTCAACATTTAGACATGACAGTTTTTGATAGGGCAACACCGCTTTAATAATAAAGTCGGTCTAATGATCACTTCATAAAACTTATCTTTGAGTTTTGGTGTGTCATAACCCAAAAATTGAGGTCATGATGACACCCCCCCCCCCCAAACCCAACCCGGTGTGTAAGACGAATAATGTAACTTAAGAATTATATCAAATAATGTGAAAAAGAAGGTAATTACACATACGATACTTCTAGAACAAAGTCACTGTAACGACCTGCTTAGTCGTTTTGAGCAGCAGATTTTATTTCTGGAAAAACTGTCTGAGACGACGTATCCCACGACGGACCGTCATGGGCACGACGGACCGTCGAGGGTGTCACGAACCGACACGTAGAATTAGGGGATCGGAGTGTCACGTACCGACACATAGTATTAGGGGATCGGGTGTCACGAACCGACACATAGTATTAGGGCATCGGGTGTCACGAACCGACACGTAGAATTAGGGGATCGGAGTGTCACGTACCGACACATAGTATTAGGGGATCGGGTGTCACGAACCGACACGTAGAATTAGGGGATCGGAGTGTCACGTACCGACACATAGTATTAGGGGATCGGGTGTCACGAACCGACACGTAGAATTAGGGGATCGGAGTGTCACGTACCGACACATAGTAGTAGGGGATCGGAGTGTCACGTACCGACACAAGAGGAAGAAAGATAATGAATCTTGAGAGATGTTAATATACTCAATGTAATGAACCTAATTTCCCAAATGAGTGTGGTATTGAGGCTTGAGTCCTCATGGATGAACTTGGTAGTACTTATTGATGATTATAGTACTTGTTGCTACATGTTGAGTATTGTAGTTGATTTATGATATGAACTGATATATACTGTTTTCTATTTTGAGTTGGCCGATGATACCTACTCAGTACTTGTGTTTTGTACTGACCCCCTACTTGTTGTTTCTTTCTTTGTTATTTGGGGAATGCAGCAAACGCACCGTCGTCTTCAACTCAACAGCAATTCTAGCCAGTCTTCACTACACCGGATTTCAGGGTGAGCTAATGCTTCTAGCTTGGACTGGATCTTCTCTTCAAGTCTTGATGCCTTGAACTTCCGGCATGGACTAGCCTTTTATTTATTTTAGCTTCTTAGATACTTTTAGATTAGTAACTTGAGGATAGATGTTCTTGTGATGATGACTTCCAGATTTTGGGGATAATGAGTTATAAATTTTAGAAGTTATTTAATTGATTTCGTTAATGAGTTTTAAGTCTTCCGCTTTGTATTTTGTTCAATATGTTGGGGTTTTAGATTGGTTGGTTCGCTCACATAGTAGGATAAGTGTGGGTGCCACTCGCGGCTCGATTTTGGGTCGTGACAAACTTGGTATCAGAGCATTAGGTTCGTTGGTCTCATCACACAAGAACGAGTCTAGTAGAGTCTTAAGGAACGGTAGGGGGACGCCTTTACTTTTCTTTGAGAGGCTATAAGACTTTAGGAAAATTCCATTCTTTCTTTCTTTCTTTCGTGCTATTACTTGGATCCAATTGGTATCTAGGTGATACAAATTGGTATCTGACCATCTTCACTCTATTTCACAGATGGTTAGAACTAGAGCAACGACTGCACCAACACCAACACCGGCAAGACAAGAAACGTCTGAGCCAGCCACTGGGGCTGTAGCTCGGAGAGGAACAGTGGCGAGAGGCCGTGGAAGAGGTCGTGGGAGGACGTCCTCTAGAGGAAGAGGACAAGCACCTAGCCCACCTGGTACTAGGGCGGTGACTCCTCCACCGACGGAGGAAATGGTAAGAGAGGGTGAGGAAGGGGAGAATGAACAAGCACAGAATGAGGAATTGCCACCCCAACCTACCCCAGAGATGATCAATCAGGTTCTTGCTTATCTTAGCGGGTTATCTGATCAGGGTCAGACACCTCCAGTGTTTTCTGCACCAGCACCTCAGGTTCCGGAGGTACAACATGCGGCCACTATGGCTCCCCGCATGGATACTTCATTGGAAATAGGCACGTTTCCTCGTCTGACTACAGGGCCTATAATGACAAATGATCAGCATGAACTTTTCAGTAAGTTCTTGAAATTGAAACCTCCAGTCTTCAAGGGTGCTGAATCTGAGGATGCTTACGATTTTCTGGTTGACTGTCATGAGCTACTACACAGGATGGGTATAGTAGAACGGTTTGGTGTTGAGTTCGTGAGTTATCAGTTTCAAGGGAACGCCAAAATGTGGTGGCGGTCACATGTTGAGTGTCAACCAACAGAGGCACCACCTATGACTTGGGCATCATTCTCTAGTTTGTTTATGGAGAAGTATATTCCCCGGACTTTGAGGGATAGGAAAAGGGATGAGTTCTTGAGCCTAGAGCAAGGTAGGATGTCGGTTACTGCATATGAGGCTAAGTTTCGTGCATTATCCAGGTATGCCACCCAACTTTGTTTCAGTCCACAAGAACGGATTCGCCGTTTTGTGAAGGGGTTGAGGTCAGAGTTGCGGATTTTAGCCTTACAGGTAGCGGCTACGGCAAAATCCTTTCAAGAAGTGGTAGACTTCGTGATAGAGGTGGAAGGAGTGAAGCCAGATGACTTCACCATGGCATCGACATCAAAAAGGTTTCGAAAGGGAGGTGAGTTTAATGGTTCTTACTCTAGAGGACAGGGTTCAGGAGGCTACTCAGTCCGACCAATTCAGTCTTCACTACAGACTGTAGTTGGGGGTCCACCTCAGACCGGTCAACACTTCTCTGAGAGACCTATGCTTGAATCCAGAGAGTGTTATGGATGTGGGGAGACTGGACATATTAGGAGGAATTGTCCAAAACAGAGTTATAGACCCCCAATAGCTAGAGGTAGAGGTGGTCATGGTAGAGACCGTTATTCTGGAGGACGTGGTGGCCGAGGTAATGGTGGTCACCAAAACGGCCGAGGTGATGGACAAACTGGAGCTACTACAACGCCACATGGTAGGGGCAACGGGCAGACTGGAGATAGGGCCCATTGTTACGCTTTCCCTGGGAGGTCTGAGGCAGAGGCATCTGAGGCTGTTATCATAGGTAATCTTTTGGTTTGTGATTACATGGCTTTTGTATTATTTGATCCTGGCTCCACGTTTTCATATGTATCTTCCTCATTTGCTACTGGTCTAAATCTACATTGTGAATCGCTTGACATGCCTATTCGTGTTTCTACTCCGGTGGGGGAGTCTGTGATAGTTGAAAAGGTATATAGGTCATGCTTGGTGACTTTTGTGGGGAGCAATACTTATGTAGACTTGGTCATTTTAGAAATGGTTGATTTTGATGTAATTCTTGGTATGACTTGGCTTTCTCCGAATTTTGCGATCTTGGATTGTAATGCTAAAACTGTGACGTTAGCCAAGCCTGGGACAGATCCGTTGTGTGGGAGGGGGACTACACTTCCACTCCGGTTCGTATCATCTCCTTTCTTCGTGCTAAAAGAATGATTAGTAAGGGGTGCGTAGCTTTCTTGGCACATCTCAAGGATGACACTACCCAAGTACCTTCAATTGAGTCGGTTTCGGTAGTCCGTGAGTTTCTGGATGTGTTTCCTGCAGACCTTCCTGGTATGCCACCGGATAGGGATATCGACTTTTGCATTGATCTGGAGCCGGGTACTCGACCCATTTCCATACCCCCTTATAGAATGGCTCCAGCTGAGTTAAGGGAGTTAAAGGCCCAACTTCAGGAGCTGTTAGGTAAAGGTTTTATTAGGCCAAGTGCATCCCCTTGGGGTGCTCCTGTTTTATTTGTGAAGAAGAAAGATGGAAGTCTTCGGATGTGCATAGACTACAGGCAGCTGAATAAGGTAACTATTAAGAACAAGTATCCTATTCCTCGCATTGATGATTTGTTCGATCAGTTACAAGGTGCTTGTGTCTTCTCTAAAATTGATTTGAGGTCCGGTTATCATCAATTGAAAATACGGACAGCAGATGTGCCAAGGACTGCTTTTCGAACCAGGTATGGGCATTATGAATTCTTAGTAATGTCTTTTGGGCTTACGAATGCCCCTGCTGCTTTCATGAGCCTAATGAACGGGATTTTTAAGCCATATCTGGATCTTTTTGTTATTGTATTTATTGATGATATACTGATATACTCAAAGAGCAAGAAGGAACATGAGGAGCACTTGAGAATTGTGTTGGAAGTATTGAGGGAGAAAAAGCTTTATGCCAAATTCTCCAAGTGTGAGTTTTGGCTGGATTCAGTGTCCTTCTTAGGGCACGTGGTTTCTAAGGATGGGGTGATGGTGGATCCTGCTAAGATTGAAACAGTGAAGAATTGGGTAAGACCTACTAATGTGTCAGAAGTAAGAAGCTTTGTTGGTTTAGCCAGCTACTACCGTCGATTTGTCAAGGGATTCTCTTCTATTGCTTCCCAATTGACGAACTTGACTAAGCAGAATGTTCCATTTGTATGGTCGGATGAATGTGATGAAAGCTTTCAGAAACTCAAGACCTTGCTGACTACTGCACCTATCCTTACCTTGCCAGTAGAGGGTAAGAACTTCATTGTTTATTGTGATGCATCCTATTCTGGTTTGGGTGCAGTGCTAATGCAAGAGAAGAATGTAATTGCTTATGCTTCGAGGCAATTAAAGGTGCATGAACGTAACTATCCGACCCATGATTTGGAGTTGGCTGCGGTAGTGTTTGCATTAAAGCAATGGAGACACTATCTATATGGGGTCAAGTGTGAGGTTTACACAGATCATCGTAGTCTACAGTATGTTTTTACCCAGAAAGACTTGAATTTGAGGCAGAGGAGGTGGATGGAACTGTTGAAGGACTATGATATTACCATTCTGTATCACCCAGGAAAGGCAAATGTGGTGGCTGACGCTTTAAGTAGAAAAGCAGGTAGCATGGGTAGTTTAGCCCACTTACAAGTTTCTAGACGCCCATTGGCTAGAGAAGTCCAAAATTTGGCTAACGACCTTATGAGACTGGAAATACTAGAGAAAGGAGGATTTTTGGCCAGCGTGGAGGCAAGATCTTCTTTTCTTGACAAGATCAAGGGAAAACAGTTTGATGATGAAAAGCTAAGTCGAATTCGGGATACGGTGTTGCGAGGCGAGTCTAAAGAGGCAATAATTGATGAGGAAGGTGTCTTGAGGATTAAGGGAAGGGTATGTGTGCCTCGTGTTGATGAATTGATCCACACTATCCTTACAGAGGCTCATAGTTCCGGATATTCTATACACCCTGGTGCAACCAAAATGTACCGTGACCTAAAGCAACACTTTTGGTGGAGTAGAATGAAGCGAGACATTGTTGATCTTGTTGCCAAATGTCCAAATTGTCAACAAGTAAAGTATGAACACCAGAGGCCCGGAGGAACACTTCAGAGAATGCCCATTCCTGAATGGAAGTGGGAGAGAATTGCAATGGACTTCGTGGTTGGTCTTCCAAAGACATTGGGTAAGTTTGACTCTATTTGGGTAATTGTGGACAGATTAACTAAGTCTGCTCACTTCATTCCGGTCAAGGTGACCTACAATGCAGAGAAGTTAGCCAAAATCTACATCTCAGAAATTGTTCGATTGCATGGAGTTCCACTCTCCATTATATCAGATAGAGGTACGCAGTTTACTTCTAAGTTCTGGAGAACATTGCACGCGGAATTAGGTACTAGGTTGGACCTTAGTACTGCATTTCACCCTCAGACCGATGGTCAGTCTGAGCGAACGATTCAAGTGTTGGAGGATATGCTTCGCGCATGTGTGATTGAATTTGGTGGTCATTGGGATAACTTCTTACCCTTAGCGGAGTTTTCATACAATAATAGCTATCACTCCAGTATTGACATGGCCCCATTTGAAGCATTGTATGGGAGGAGATGTAGGTCTCCCATTGGTTGGTTTGACGCATTTGAAGTTAGACCTTGGGGTACTGATCTGTTGAGGGATTCATTGGAGAAGGTGAAATCTATTCAAGAAAAGCTTTTAGCAGCTCAAAGTAGGCAAAAGGAATATGCAGATCGAAAGGTTAGAGACTTGGAGTTCATGGAGGGTGAACAAGTCTTGCTGAAGGTTTCACCCATGAAAGGGGTGATGCGGTTTGGAAAAAGGGGTAAGCTAAGTCCAAGGTATATTGGACCATTTGAAGTACTTAAGCGAGTAGGGGAGGTGGCTTATGAATTAGCCTTGCCTCCAGGGCTGTCAGGAGTGCATCCGGTATTTCATGTGTCTATGTTGAAAAGATACCATGGGGATGGAAACTACATCATTCGTTGGGATTCGGTTCTGCTTGATGAAAATTTGTCTTATGAGGAGGAACCTGTTGCTATTTTAGATAGAGAAATTCGCAAGTTGAGATCAAGGGAGATTGCATCCATCAAAGTTCAATGGAAGAATCGACCAGTTGAAGAGGCCACTTGGGAGAAGGAGGCTGATATGCAAGAAAAATATCCGCATCTGTTCACAGATTTAGGTACTCCCTCTCATCCTTGTTTTTCTTCTTTTGATCGTTCGAGGACGAACGATGGGTAAATTGGTATCTATTGTAACGACCTGCTTAGTCGTTTTGAGCAGCAGATTTTATTTCTGGAAAAACTGTCTGAGACGACGTATCCCACGACGGACCGTCATGAGTACGACGGACCGTCGAGGGTGTCTCGTTCCAAAACACTTGGAATTCTTATATTTGAGTGCTGAAATCGACTCTCTGAAGGTTGTGACGAACCTGCAGGACGGACCGTCACAGACACGACGGACCGTTGTGAGGTTCCGTTTCAAAACACTTCAACTCTTGAGAATTGGGTACTGGGAGCAATTCTCTGTCCGTCGTGACGGAAGTGCAGGACGGACCGTCGTAGGCACGACGGACCGTCTCAGACTCATCAAGGAAATTGAGTCTCTGAAGGTTGTGACGAACCTGCAGGACGGACCGTCGCAGGCACGACGGGCCGTCACAGGTTGCGTAATCCCAGTCTGGGTCGGATTTCTGGGTAAGTTTTAAAGGGGCGTTTTGGACTATTCCTGCTATAATTATGAATTTCGTGGGTTAATATTAATAACTCAAATTCTTGGGGGTGTAAAGGAGATAACCTTGAGTTAATTAGTGGGTTAATTCCTCATCTTTTATACTTAATTATATGCTAATTAGGGTAAAAGAAAGAGGGTTTTGAAGAAGAAAAATAGAAAGAACAAGGAGAGAGAGGAACGATCGATAGAGAGAGACAAACGAAGAGGAAACAAAAAGCTTTGAGAGATTGCTTGCTTGATCACGAATCCTCGGTGAAGGTAGGTTATGGTTTTTGATACTATTCGTAGTAAACTCTTAATAGCGAATGATATGTATTGGTAGTATTGTAAACCCTTCTATATGCTTAATTGTATGCTTGCATGAATGTGATTATGTGATTGTGATAAAATAAGCATAATGAAGCTATTGAATCCAAAATCTTGAAGAAACCCTATTTCACCTTGTCATTGATGATGCCTTGGTATAAAAGAAGGCTTGATGAACTAAAGTAATGATATTGATGATGCCTTGGTATGAGAGAACGCTTGATGAATTGATAGAATGATGTTAGTGGATCGGAGTGTCACGTTCCGACACATAGTATTAAGGGATCGGGTGTCACGAACCGACACGTAGAATTAGGGGATCGGAGTGTCACGTACCGACACATAGTATTAGGGGATCGGGTGTCATGAACCAACACGTAGAATTAGGGGATCGGAGTGTCACGTACCAACACATAGTATTAGGGGATCGGGTGTCACGAACCGACACGTAGAATTAGGGGATCGGAGTGTCACGTACCGACACATAGTAGTAGGGGATCGGAGTGTCACGTACCGACACAAGAGGAAGAAAGATAATGAATCTTGAGAGATGTTAATATATTCAATGTAATGAACCTAATTCCCAAATGAGTGTGGTATTGAGGCTTGAGTCCTCATGGATGAACTTGGTAGTACTTATTGATGATTATAGTACTTGTTGCTACATGTTGAGTATTGTAGTTGATTTATGATATGAACTGATATATACTGTTTTCTATTTTGAGTTGGCCGATGATACCTACTCAGTACTTGTGTTTTGTACTGACCCCCTACTTGTTGTTTCTTTCTTTGTTATTTGGGGAATGCAGCAAACGTACCGTCGTCTTCAACTCAACAGCAATTCTAGCCAGTCTTCACTACACCGGATTTCAGGGTGAGCTAATGCTTCTAGCTTGGACTGGATCTTCTCTTCAAGTCTTGATGCCTTGAACTTCCTGCATGGACTAGCCTTTTATTTATTTTAGCTTCTTAGATACTTTTAGATTAGTAACTTGAGGATAGATGTTCTTGTGATGATGACTTCCAGATTTTGGGGATAATGAGTTATAAATTTTAGAAGTTATTTAATTGATTTCGTTAATGAGTTTTAAGTCTTCCGCTTTGTATTTTTGTTCAATACGTTGGGGTTTAAGATTGGTTGGTTCGCTCACATAGTAGGATAAGTGTGGGTGCCACTCGCGGCCAGATTTTGGGTCGTGACAAATTACATGATTTTACATTATCTCATGTCTCAAAATTTTTAAATATATAATTAATGATTAAAAATATCTTGATATCTAATTATTTTTATCTTTTACATAATTTATCATATTATATGTTTCATGATATAATTTTCTTGTAAAAGTTGAGTGATATTCTTATGTAGCGATTAATAATAACTTTTTTATACATGAAAATATAAAATATGATAATTTTATGGTTAACATAACTTCTTGTGTGAAAACATTTATGTTAAAGTTTTTTATTATCAATATTATTTATAAATAAGTTACGTCAGTTAAAAACTGTACACCGCTACAACATAAAAAATATTTATTTGAGATAATCCACTTGTCTGAGGTTAAATTTTCTCCACTTTTCGTTATTATTACTTTGTTATTCTAAGAAAAATTATAGGAGAAAAATATATTTTGAACAACAACAAAATAATATTGTTTCCCTTAAAGAAATTCATTCTTCGTTATACTCTGGAAGACCCTTTCGGATTCTTTATCAATGCAACTTTACGACTTTTTAGGAATATTTATGTATGGTTGTTGCATTATGAAAGAACATATAGATTAAAATGTTGTATTGTAGACTCATGTTAAAGAAACATTCTTGAACATTAAAAAATTAAAAATGAGTCTAACCTAGATAATTCGAACACTCAGCAATGACTTGGGACATTAAGGACAAAAAATCTATGTTAATAGACATATCTTTTGTAGCTTAAAATATTACTTTTATTTAGAGTAGGTTTTGTTTCATATTCTTCAAATTAATCTTGACTAAAATAGTCATATCCAGGGGCGGACCCAGTAAGTCAGACGCGGGTGCTCGAACACCCATTGACTCCGATTTTTTTTTTTTTATATATATATATAAAATATGATACATACATTATTAAAATTTAATGAGCACCCATAGAACAAAAGCAGTTGTGGGTGTGCTGGTTTAAACCCTGAATTAAGCGGCGCGCGAGCCATCGGCGAGGGTTCGAATCTCGCCAGCCACATTCCTTTTTCTTAATTTTTTCCCAGCGAATTTTACACCTTTTAAAAAAAAATCCTTTTTCTAATTAAGGGCTTATTTAACTCCGAATTTTGTACTTATTTTTTACTTTTCTTTTTTTAAAAAAAAATTTACAACGAATTTTACGCCTTTTTTTATTTTAATTTTTTTTTTCTAATTAAGGGCTTATTTAACTCTGAATTTCTTACTTGTTTTGACCTTTCCTATTCTTTATTAGTTTAGGTAGCATAATTTTTCTTTCTTTTTTATTTTTAACTTTTCCTATGCTTTAAAACCTTTTGCATTGCCCACTTTTATGAGATTATTTCTTTTAGCAAAATACGAAGTCATTCATTCTTCTTCTTCTTGTTGTTTCAAAGAGAAAACCGTCAGCCCAACTGCCCAACAACAAACTTCAACCTATGTTCTTTTCAAAATCAAAATATAAAAGTAAGGTAATAAGATTTGATGTTTGATTAAAGTTAGTTAGTGAAAAAAAAGGGTTTGGGAAATTAGATTTTGAGATTTTCATTGCTTATGACTGATATTCTTAAGTCTTAATTCTTAAAATATATTCCACGTAATATTTTTGTTACTTGATAAATAGGTTTAGACTTTAGAATCTCACATATTTAGTGTTTTGCCATTAAAAATATATTTTTTGAATACTTTTGAAATAAATATTTTTCTTACCAATTACTTGAGTCAAAAATTAAATTTGAGAATGTATACATATTTGGTGCTCATTAACTCATATATTGCTAATTATTGCTTGTGGTGTTAAAAAATTAAATAGATATATTAATTGTTGATTGTTGTTTGGGTTATTGATAGAAGGTTATAGATTTCAATAAAAATTAATTGAATTATGTGAATTAATTCTGTGATAATTTTTTTTTTTTTGTAGGAATTTATCTTTATAAATTGAGATGGATAAGTATGTCACAAGATCGAAAATTGGACATCCAAGTTCTAGCTCTACTCATCCATCTACTGCTTCAACCATAGCTCCGAAAATTCAAAAGAAAACATTTATTTCAGATGTTGATTTAGAATCTCTTGAAGCTGATCCGGGAATTAGAAAGCCCATTGAAGAGTATAATCCTAATATACGTGATGATATTAGGAGATATTATATTCTTAAAAAGCCTTGCCAACCTAGGGATCATAAATTTCCTAAAACTAAGTTTGGGAAGGAAATGCGGCAATTTTTTCCTAATTTGTTTAATGATCGTAAGTGGTTGGAGTATAGCATAACAAAAGATGCTGCATTTTGTTTGTGTTGCTACTTGTTTAAAAATGAATGTGAAAGTCGTGGAGATGTGGTTGATGCTGCTTTTACAAAGACCGGCTTTAGAGCTTGGAACAAAGCTACTGAAAGATTTAGAGCTCATGTTGGAGATGTAAATAGCCTCCACAACAAGTGTTTCAACAAGATGCTTGATTTGATGAATCAATCACAGTCAATACGCACTTCATTTGATAAAAAGTCCAAGAAAGAAAAAAGTGAGTCTCGACATCGCTTGAGTGCTTCAGTTGATGTGACAAGATTTCTCTTGAAATTAGGATTATCATTTCGTGGACATGATGAGAGTCGATCTTTTTCAAATAGAGGTATTTTTCTTGAACTTTTGCAATGGTATGGAGATATTAATAAAGATGTTGGAAGCATTATTTTAGAAAAAGCTCCAAAAAATGAAATGATGTGTTCTCCAAGTATTCAAAAGGATATTGTTGATTCTTGTGCTAAGGAAACAATCAAATTTATTCTTGAAGATTTAGATGGGGATTATTTTGGAATACTAGTCGATGAATCAAAAGATATATCACACAAGGAGCAAATGACACTTGTTTTGAGATATGTTAACAAAGAAGGAGAAGTGATAGAACGATTTGTTGGTATTGTTCATGTTAGTGATACATTTGCTTGTTCGTTAAAGAAAGAAATCTACTCTTTTCTTTCAGATCACTCATTAAGTCCATCCCAAATACGTGGGCAAGGTTATGATGGAGCTAGAAATATGCAAGGACATCTAAATGGTCTTAAAACTTTGATTTTGAATGAGACTCCATCGGCATATTGCATTCATTGTTTTTGCCCACCAATTGCAGTTAACACTAGTGGCTCTTGCAAAGAAGGATTCGAATGTAGATGACTTTTCTTGCTTAGTTAATAATGTGTTAAATATTGTTGGAGCATCTTTTAAGCGCAGGGATTTACTTCGGAAGCACCAAGCTGAACAGTTAGAGGAGTTGCTCATATCAGGAGAAGTGCATATCGGGCGAGGATTAAATCAAGAACGTGGACTTCAACGGCCAGGTGATACTCGTTGGGGTTCTCATTATAGAACATTAGATAATCTTATTGTTCTATTTCCATCAGTTATTCATGTGCTTGAATTTACTGGATGCGAGTGTCCTAACTATACTGATAGACTTCTTGCTAAAACTCTTGTGGATACGATTAAGAAATTTAATTTTGCCTTTATGCTGCACTTAATGTGGAAAGTTCTTATGATGACAAATGAATTGAGCTCCTCATTACAAAGGATGAATCAAGATATTGTCAATGCTATGGGTTTTCTTGCTCTTACAAAGCAAAGATTATAAAATATGAGGGATAATGAATTCGAATCATTAATGGATGATGTCTCTTCTTTTTGTGATAAACATGATATAGTCATTCCGGAGATGAATGCTAGCTACTTTCCTGGAAAGTCAAAGCGTAAAGCTCTTGATGTTACATATTCTCATCATTTGCGTGTTGAAATATTTTATGTTGTTATTGATTTGCATCTTCAAAAGCTTAATAATCGTTTTGATGCTATGAGTACTGACTTACTTCTCGGTATGGCTAGTTTGAATCCAGTTAATTCATTCGGTAGTTTTGATAATGGCAAGATAATGAGGTTGGCTGAATATTATATGAATGAGTTTGACAGCAACAAGCTTCGGGATCTCAGTTTTCAGCTTGATAGCTTTATAGTTTATGCTCGTGGTTCTGACGAGAGGTTCTTCAACTTGAAGGGAATTAGTGATCTTGCTAAAGTATTGATCAAGTCAGATCTACATCAAACTTGGCCACTTGTTTATTTGCTTATCAAGTTGACTCTCATTCTTCCCGTTGCTACTTCTTATGTGGAACGAGCTTTCTCATCCATGAAGTACCTTAAAAATGAACTTCGTAATAGTATTGGTGATGAATTTTTGAATGGTTGTTTAGTTTGCTATGTAGAGCGTAAGATATTCGCAAATTTAAGTAATGATGCAATTATTTATCGTTTTCAACATATGAAAAGTCGTCGAGCACAATTATGACTTGACCAATTAGTAGTAGGTCATTGTGACTTGTAAGTAGAGGTTATTTTTTTATAATGATAATATTGATCGTTGTTTTATTTTTTTTACTTTTTTTATTAAAGAGTTTGAGTTAGTATACATTTACTTTTTTTATTAAAGAGTTTGAGTTAGTATACATTTACTTTTTTTATTAAAGAGTTTGAGTTAGTATACATTTACTGTATGTGATTGCTAACAGGTTTATGTTAAAGAAAGTGAGCACCCACAACCTTTAAATTCTGGATCCGCCACTGGTCATATCTTACGTCAAAAATATTTAGAGGAGCTGAATGAGAAAGGAAAAAAAACATTAAAAGGACGAAGATTTTTGTCATAATGAGATTATATACATATCAAACAAAAAATAATCAATACAATTGTAAGGAAAAACAAAAAAGCGAAAAAAACCATACATTAAGGAGAGTAAACTATGAGATATCCAATGATGATAACAAATCATACAAATCAGAAAAGTTCTTTTGTTTTGAAATAAGATACCTCTAAACATTGACTAACACTTCAATCAACTTTCAATCATTAAAGTACTCATAATATCCACTAATAAATTTAGTAAATATAGACAACAACAACAAAATAAAAAAATATAGGCATACATAGTTATTAACTCTCAGAGGATTTTATAAAGAATACAAAATCACATCATTATTTGTGAAGGAATAACGTTGTTGATGAATAAATTTGAGATTTGTAAGGGCTGTTTTTAATGTACCTTTAGTAATTGCAGTAGGGAAATTATGCTTGAATATTCAATTAACATTTGTTATTTAATCTTTGCTAACAAATACGTATAATTATTACTTTATATAAACATAAACAAAATTTTTTAATGCATCTATTAAAAAACAACAATTAATAATATAAGCATAAACTAATTATTGTAAAAAACATATCAGGATATGCAACAATAGAATGAAACAGAATGAGAAATATAGTCCTCTATTTATAGACAATAAATGGTAGTGTAAAAAATGTGATTGTTGTGTATTGTCGGAAAGGTCACAACTCTTTGGAAAAGTTTCAACCCTTCGGAAAGGTCACAACATTTCATAAAAGTCTCAACTCTTCATAAAGTCACAACTTTTTATAAAAATCACAACTTTTTATAAAAGTCACAACTTTTCATTAAAGTTACAATCTTTCATGAAAAAAGTTACAACTTTTCATAAAAGTTAGAACCTTTCATAAAAGTCATAACTTTTCATGAAAGAGGAAGGCTAGTTTTGGAAATAAAATAAATCTAAATAAAATTTTGGCTTGTGGTGGCGCCACGTAGGCTGGCCTAAGGTTCTCTTTTATATATATATATATATATGATTTAAAAATTTAAAGATCCATAGGGCTTACACCTCGCCCTATACTAAGTAAAATGCTCCGCCTCACGCCCTAGACTTTCACTACTTTAAATCATATTTTTATTATAATTCTTGTAATGATATTTCTCAAATAGTAATTATAATACTTTTTTTATTATAGATTATTAATATTTATCTCAAATAAAAATCATAATATAATTTTTGTATATTATAGGTTTTTCATAAAAAAATATTTGTAAAATCATTGAAAAGAATTTAATTAGTAATAAAACTATAAAATTGAATATACATGAGACTACGTCCCGTAGATCCATGGGACTTACGCCTCGCCCCTACTATATGAAATGCCTCGCCTCACGCTCCCGCCTTTTAAAACACCGATCTTACTTATAAGTTATACTCGTGTTGATATATAAGTCTCTAACTACACTAAAGACAATCTCTTAATCATCATATATATATTTATATTTATATTTATCTTCTATCATATATTTTATTTTATATATTATTATAAAAGTGATAAAAAAAAGTTAAAAATTGAATTATGATTTACCCCTACTATAAATTAAAATGTTATAAAAACATTTAATTATTTAATTTGAATGTTAAATTGTATCATTTTAATAAAAATATGAATGACTTTTGCACTTCCTTAGATAAATTTCTAATTAAAATATCTAATTTAATAATATTTATCATCTATGATCTAAATGTATATTTAATTTAATTATCATCATCATATTATTTTTTTAAAAAAAAAATATATATATATATATATATATATATATATATATATATATATATATATATATCCCTATACCAACCGAAACTAAATCTCTTATTTTCTGTTGAGTAATAGTTCTAGTAAGCCTTGAATGAGCCCCTCGAAAGCTTGATGCAAATAAACTAATTTTTGTTCTACGTCTCCGAGCTATATATCCCCGTTTAGTTTCGGTCATTGAATAAATGAAATTTTGACGAATAACTAATTGATTGCCTTTGTTTCAGTTATTCTTTTCCCCCTTCCTAGTCTATTAATAACAAAACGGATTTCTCCAATGTATGAAATCAAAATTCCAATGGCTTTGGCTACTCTAACCTTCCCGACCACGATTTCTTTTTAGGTATTTTACTGCGAAATAAGACAGAACTAAGAAACTGTATTTTCGTAGGTATCAAAAATATAGTAAATAAAAGAAATAAAAAAGAAATAGTGGGTTCCTTCGTATCTATGGTTATTTCTTAAACGGTGAGGTCTTCTCCATACACCAGAGCCTTTACTTTGTACTTTAATTTAATATTTAATCAACTAATTGATGTTATTGGGAACTTGTATAGTTCACACGCTTTGGCTCTACCCATGAATTATCCAGTAATAGGTCTTTCACAATCAGATCTACCTATACAGCAACAGTAATTAATTATGAAAGTTTGTTGGGTAGCTGACCCTCTTAGTTTGTTCTTGCCAAATTGGGAGCCTACCTAATATTTATGTTTTATGCTTTTTAAATAAGATTTCCTCCGCTTAATGGATAAATCATTTGTTAGCAATGGAGAATTTCTTATCATCTTAAATTCAGGTGATTGAATTTACACCAACGGAAACCATAAACTTCATACACAATAGAGGGATATGGTAGAGTTTTTTTTTTATAATAGATGGAGTTCCTTTTTCCATCCTATCCCATTCACCGGTACTGATCATTGATACTTTAAAAGTAGTTTTCTTGCTTTTTGTGCCAGCTCATGATCTAAACGAGTCGCACATACATCCTAGTACATCTTCCTCGACGCTTAGGGCACCCCCGAAGAGCGAGGAATTTCTTGAGATTTCTGATTGGCTGTCTTGTATTTCTAATAAGTTGTTTGATCGTTGGCATGTTGAATCGTATACATAATATGATGGGTTGGTTTAGATTGATCCTAACCGAATGATGGTGAATTACTTCTATTAATAGAATATTCAATTCGAAGATAAAATCTCATATCACATATTTTCGCAAAATCCAAGTTATTTTCCTTGAACCGCTACAAAATCAACAATTCCATAAGCTTGGGCTTCTGTTGCTGACATAAAAATATCTCTTTTCATATCTTCGTGTACAATCCAGAATGGTTTGCCCGTTCTTTCTGCATAATTATCATATTATCATATCATATCATATATTATAATAAGTGGGAAGTTCTTAACCCCAAAATTGGATTACCATTTTATCCTTCATTTAAATATTATTTTTTATGTACAAAATAAAAGTAATAATTAATAGCTAAATACAAAACTAGATATAAATAGAACAATTTTAAAGTATATTCAAATGTGCATTATATTATGCAATAAAGATATTGGAAGATGGATAGTCATTTAGCGGAAGTCCAAGCATTTCAAAATTGAAGAGATATCATGACACTTATTTCGCATTATTATCGTCAACTTCAATGTAATTGTTAATAATTATATATATGGGGATGTTCATGAATTATTTTATAAGCAAGGAGGGAGTTAAGCCACACAAGAATTATTTTTCAATGTTCTCTTTGAATAGTAAGTTTAATAATAAAATAAACATGTTGCTTATATTTTCCTTAAATAAATATTTTATATTTATTTTTTGAATTTTTGACAAGAAAGTGTTTTCACATGTATTCATCATCTTGAAATGTGTATGCATGTTTACTTATGAATCATGATTTGGAATACGAAGGTTAAATTATCTAATTATTTTGTATAATTTCATGAATTCAAATTGGATTTTTAAAATCTTTAAAATAAATTTTACATATTTATAAATTACAATCAAAAGTGAAAGGAAAGTCACTTTTAATTATTCTTTATTTGTATATAATCCTTTTATTTATTTTATTTTTTATGACTAAAAATATCTAAGTAAGAAAGAAAAAAATAAAAGTAAAATGGAGGGAACATAAACGAAAGGGGAAGACAAGAATTATATTAAGGCAAAGGATACAAAAAAGTAATGATAGAGAAAACAATAATAAAGTAAGAGGAAAAAAAGGATAAAAAAGTTAAAGTATGATAAGAAGTATGAATAATAACCATGATCAAATTATTGAAATTTTTTGTTCATGCTACAAAGGAGAATAAATACACTATGTCATTTGAATGTAAATGGAGACAACATATATACTTGTTACGAGTACATATGATAATTCAAATTAAACTTTGGTACAAATTAAGAAGGTGTGTTATGTGTATATAGTCCTTTCTTATAAAAGTACAAATTAATATATTGCAGGTTTCGACCTAATAACATAAAAAGGTAAATTATTTATCACATTAAATTTTGTTGTCCAAATTTGACAGGTTATCAGAATATCTAATTATTTGACATTTACATTTTCACATGTATAGGTTGATTGTTCATTTATTTCATTTATGTTTTTTCGTTAAATTATTTTTGAAATTCTTCAAAATGTTATTTTAATATAACTCCTACCGCATATAATATTTTCGTGGGACTCACGTGCAAAACATGTGTCAAGGATTAGTACTATCTTAAACCATGAACTTTCAAACTTGAATGTTAAATTACTATAATAACCCAACTTAAAATACCCAATTTATTATATTCTATATTTTATATTATATTTATGTACTTTTTATTTAATAAAAAGCTGACACTTTTTCACATTGATGGATAGTGACTTTTTCGAAGGGTTGTAATTTTTTACGATGAGTTATGACATTTTACGAAAAGTTGTGAATTTTTTGAAGAGTTGTGAGTTATATGATAAGTCATGATAATCACCTTTCATACTATCCTTAGTTTTCTATAAATAGAGAGGTTTTCTCACACTATTAAATTGCAACTTTTGTAAGTTTTCTGTTCTTCTTCTTAAAATAAGGATGATTTTGAGAGTTAGTCAATTATGCAATTACAATTTTTTTTATTAAGTTATTACCCCCAACTTAACACATCAAATTTACTATATCTCTGTATATTGTATTATATTAATTTAAGTATATTATATTGTTTTATGAAAAAAATATAGTAAAATAAAAAATGACTAAGTTTTAAAAAATCAATTGATCTTATGATTTAAGAGAAATTAATTTTCCGAATTAACAGAGTCGCCACTTAATTTTTTAGTAAAAATCAAGAAAACTTACAATTATTTTTCAAAAGATTTAAAACAAATAAAATCAATCGAAAAGGGTTCGAAGCTCAAATGTACATTTCGAGATGGTGCTAGGCCCTCGGAATGCCCGCTAACGTACGGTTGATCGGCGATTTGACTAAAAATGACTTTTAAATAATTTTTAACCAAGGAGAATTTATTATTATATTTTTTACTTACTATTATCTAATTAATTATTTTTTTTATTTTTTATTAGGGAAAAAGGGAAATCATTTATAAGGGGGAGTGACATAAAGGGGTTAATAAGACTAAAAATAGAATAAAAGCTAAGTGACTTGTAAAAAATAAATATTTATTTATCATATATATATATATATATATATATATATATATATATATATATATGAGAGAGAAACGACAACCTCGGTAATTTAATTAAATTAAAACTATAGGATAAATAAAGTTAGTCAAAACAATTCAATATGATTAAGAATTGAAGAGAGTATCAGATTTGGGTTTGGGCCTTTGGCCCAAATCTTAACAACCTGTCCTAAATCTAAAATGACCCAAAAATGAATCTTGCCCATTATATATCCTGTTGGGCCTGTTAAAAAAATATTCTTGGGCCTTTCGGCCATATTTTCCCTTTCAAAAATCTGTGTAAACGTTTTGCGTATATCATGATATGTAGGGTTGTATTCCATCAATTTGGACCTTCTGAAACCTGCATTTCGTCAAATTTTATATCTCCTGCATTTGGCATGTGCTTTCACATTTTCTTTTCACCTGTATATCATATATTCCGACTGTGTATATCATATATTCCGACTGTATATCAGTGTATACAGCCAGTATATCCATCTGTTTTAAGCCTTTGGAGACTTGTAAACTTAATTCCCAGCAAACATATTGCTGGTTTCAGCCTATACGTCATTTTTAGAGGGCTGATCAACTCGGAGGGGATAGTTTGAGCCTCTGGCTTAATATGAGATGCATAAAAATAACAAAGGAGTTCGATAAACTCGTTCAAAGGGGTTCATGCAAGGAAGAACAAAAGGAAAGATGATTAACACATACCTAAAAAAAACAGATTAATTCAAAAACAATCTTTGACCCAAGTAGAATCACAGATGGCATGAACACCAAAAAAAATCTTAATATTGACATCTTAATATGGAAGGAAACAGAGAAAACACAAAAAAAGAAAAACAAAGCCAACAAACAACTTACTTTAAGAAACTAAACCATTTAGCCAACAACAAAAAGAACAAAAAAAATAATCAATAACAGGAACTTTCATGGCATAAACAAAATGCTAGAAAGTTAAAAACTAAGACAATCTAGACCACTTAGATAATTTTCGGCTCCTAACAGTGACATACACGTGTTTAAAAAAAATTAATGTGAGGGGGACATTCAAAGGGGGAAAAACCAGAAACAAATTATACTACAACGGCCTATCGATATTCGAAAAAAAAAAGATTTAGCATCAAAGGTGCATCGCAATAAGCTAAGGAGGAAACATAATATACTAAATAAGCCATGGAAATACATCAAAAATGAAAGAGGGGAAGCAATAAGTAAATCAGTAGCCAACCACTCCTAGATTTTAAGTAATGAAGTGGTTAATAAAAATCATATTTTTAACTAAACATGGGAGACGTTTATTAGCAAAAGATAAAGGATAGAGATGTAAGAAAATCAAAATACGGGTCTTATTTTAAGGAGGGAAAACTGTTAAAACAAGAAAACTCGAACATTTTGGCATTAACCTATATGTACACCACAGCTAAGGATGAGAACTAGCTGAGACAAAACTTCAAAAATAAATAAATAAATAAATAACAAACATGGGGGTAGAACCAAAGCGGGTTTAACATTCAACTAAATGAGAGTATGGGCACAAATATAGCAGAACGAAATTGTGAAGAAATAACACCAAACTTAAGACAAGCACAACGACTACGAATTTTAGTAGAACATACACGGATACATGACTCCAAACGATCGTTAAATCACCAAAAAAAAAGAGCAAACACACATCAGGCATTTCGGAATACAGGGTGAGACAGGGAAAGAGAGAAGAAGAAAAGAAAAATATTCGACCACCAAATACATCCAAAGTTCAAACCGAAATGCGACTCACAATCCCAAACACGAGATTAACAATGAAACTAGAAGAAGGGCGAGGAAGACTGCTCAAAACCATACAAGTAGTCATCAATATTTCTGTTTCAAACAAACTAAGGTCAATAGGTAAGAATAATAAGCTACCCTACTGATTTTATAATTCGGTAACCATTTCAAACATTCCCATGTTTTAACATTTTAAAACAAATTAGAACTTACAAGCAACGAACAAACCATGCCTTGAGAATTAAGTGATACGAACAGAAGTGGTATTTATCTTTCTAAGTGCAGCAGTTCCGGAACAAGCACGAGCAAGGGAGGTAGCGACTTCACTACGAGACTCGGAATACAAACGAACGAACGGGAATTCAAAGCCAAATCCCAAGCTTCGAGGCAAACTAGGACGCCTTTATATATATGTTCTTGTCTATTTTTTTTTTAGGTGCTGTGAGTATTTTTCTCGCAAGAACAATTTTCTCAACCAAAACAAAAATCATCCACCAGAAAAAATCTCTCGCTAGAAACAATTCCCCATGTTTTCAACAGGTAAAAATATTATATAGGGGGAAGAATTAGGGTTTTTGGAAATGGGGAAAACTGAAAAATCCGGATCACCCTTGGCCCATGAATTCAATATTCGAAATCTATCACTAATTTGGACAAACATCCTTTTCTGAAGTTTCAACTTCATTCCAGAAAGGGAAGGGAGGGAATCGACACCTTCAATTTATTCGTACGTCCTTGCTGTGCCACGCGGCGCCATCTCCGAGCAGCAAGGACGGAAGACGCGTCTGGTGCTTCTGTTGACAAAGAAATCGCAGTGTTCCGCCTGTACGCGCGGGTGTCGTTCATGCGACTGATTTTTTGTTGTATTCCTTCGCGCCGTGAAGAGGACGGACGGAGGGGGGTCTGGGTCGGTTGCTGCTGCATCACATTGGTTGTCCTCTGTGAGGAAGAAGAGGGAAGCGGGTCGGGGCAATATAAGGGGGTTGGGTCGATTGCTGGGACTGATTGGAATAAAACAAGAGTGGACTTTGTGTTGGGCTGATAAAACACTGCAACAAATTCGATTATTAAGGACAAATAATTTTGTAAATCATATTTCATCACTAAAAATTTTGCATGATGAAAAATTATTCGTCACTCAGTCATCACTAAATGTATGTCTCTAAATATATACAAAGATGATTTAGTGCTTTCTTCGCTGAAAATATTATATTAACTACAAAAAGAAAAATCGTCCCCAAATGCTTAAACATTTGTGATAAATTTATTTTTCATAATTTTTTTTTTATAGTCAATAGTATGCTTTGTCTATAAAAAGGTTATTAATATCGACAAGATTATATCGTCGCTAATTAGTTTACTTCAATCAATGACGAAATCAATTGTCTCTAAAGTTATATGTATTTCATAGTTGAACAAAATCTAATTTCGTCACTAATGATTATATTTTATATACAAAAAATTATTTTGTTCTTAAATGTATATATGATAAAATTTATCATTATAAAAATGATTTTTATATATATGTATGATATATATATATATATATATATATATATATATATATATATATATATATATATATATATATATATATAAGTAAAGAGTACTTACCACCAAATCAGTTGTTCATTTTTGTTTTATTTTATACTTCATTCACTTCTTTCAAATTTAACTTTTGTAGAAACAATATATTATATGATTATTTATACTCACACACAAATGCATGAAATCTACCACCCACAATTCATTCAAATGTAGATTATATTTTAATTACACTATTTATTTTTTTAAATATCTTTAAAAATATTCAGTTTGATTTTGTCATTTTATTTATTTTTGTAAATTTAAAAATTATTTAGTACAATAATAAATTTACTTAAAATCAAACTTTTGATTTATCAAAAAAAAAATAAAAAAAAATCAGTTCAAGTTGAACATCGATACCACTAACTATAGTATTTCATCATAATATATTTGAAATCCTCATTAGTTTATTTTTTTATTTGTGCTTTCATTTTTTAGTTTATTTTAATTTTCACACCGATGGAAAAAGTTAATAGAAATTCATGAATTGCACCTTTGCAAAGTCTAAGTTTGTAAGTCGATGTTATCTCTGTATAGTTACTCTACGTATGTATGTGGAATTACTATTAAATATGTACATATTTATAGTCAGAAGCAAATAGATCGACTTAATCTATGTAGTTTACCAATCACAAATCATTTTTTTATCGTACTTATAAAAAAAAGTGTATCAAATAAAAAACAAAAGTGCTAAACCAACAAATATTAGTGATCTAGTGCTAGAACCGTGCCCACTCACAATACTTATAACCTGGATTGTATTTTTCAAATGATGCATTTATAATTGCGTAATTTAAGAAAATTGATGTATTGAACTTTTTCGTTTTTACAAAATCGACCGAATTCATTGGTTTTAATATTTTCACTTGTCAATTAACGAATGAATTCTGTATACTTTTTATGAAGCACATGCATTATTCTTTTTGTAAGTTGTCACTTGTAATTATGAACACTTGTAGCAAAAAAATAATTGTATTTAGCTATGAATTTTTTTCGTACCAAATGGTTTAATTATTTACTAAAATTTTAAGTCGTCGCTATTTAACATCTTACATATTTTGTGAGAATTTTTTTGTTGTCACTAAATCATAGATTGATTAGAGACAATAAAATATTTGTCACCAATTATTTATATTATTAGTGACAAAATAAATGTCATAATTAAATATAAATTTTTATACCTAAAATTTATAATATTTAACTACGAACTCTAATTTGTCGATATTATAACAATATTTTTTTAGATGAATTTTTTTGTGTCCAAAAATTATAAATTATAAGACTAAAAATATTTTGTAATGAATTAGATACATCATTAGTGACGAAATAATCTGTCACTGTCACTGATAACTTTAAATTTGTGACTAACACTACTTAACAAATGACGCCAATTGATTTTTTTGTGGGAAATTTTAGTGGACAAAACATTGCTACGGATTTTTATGTTTCGTCAGTAAAAGTATGTGTCTCATATATTTAAGCACAAAAAGTAAATTTTGTCACTAAAGTTGAATAATTAGTGACGAATTTGATGTCGTAGTTTGTCATGAATTACATACACTATTAGTGACGAAAAAATGTGTGACTAATAACAGTAACTTCGTGACTAACACCACTTAACAAAATGGTGCCAAATAATTTTTTGGTGAGAAACTTTAGGGACAAAACTTTGCTACGAATTCTTATGTTTCGTCACTAAAAGTATGTGTCTCATATATTTAAGCACGAAAAGTAAATTTTGTCACTAAAAGCGAATATTAGTGACGAATTTAATGACTTAGCTAATAATTTCGTAACTATATATCATATTTGTTGTAGTAAAATAAAAGAAGGGAAATTGGGTTGGGTATGGGCTGATTTAGGAGTTGGATAAATTGTTGGGTCTAGGTTTCTTTTGGTGAAAGAAAAAGATTGGGCCGGGTCGAAGCTAAGGAGAACGGGTTGGGTTAAATTGACAAGAGAGGGGAGAATGGGGCTGATGATATATTGGGCTGTAAATGGCCCGAGCAATGTTCTATGAGTCAGTAAATTATCCCACATTGAGCTTACTTGGTGAATTCCGTCAAAATAAATAAAGAAGATGAATTAATATAAGATAATTAACAAGCTTTTGAATTTTAACGGAATAAACTAATCGACTTCATTAAAAAATAACGAATCAAAAATGTAAACTATTATATAACCAAATTAACTAATGAAATATTTAAACAAAAATATAAAATCTTTTAAGAGGATTTTCGAATAAACATAAGATACACTAATCGTATACATAATTATGTGAAACATATATATTATCTAAAGACTATATATATATATATATATATATATATATATATATATATATATATATATATATATATATATATATATATATATATAAAGGACAAGATTAACTTAAAATAATTTTAAACACTTTAAACTTTATAAAATCAATTGTTTCAAATCGTTTAGAGTTAAGAAACTCATTAATTATTCCCTGTTGGAGAGGGTCAAAATTAGGTGTCAACATATATTATATTATATTATATTATATTAAAGACATTCACCTTTTAACATCGAAGGGTTGTGACATTTTCAAAGAGATAACTTTTTTGATGAGTTGTAGCCTTTTTGAAAGGTTGTGATTTTTCTACAGGGTTGCGATTTTTTCAAAAAGTTATTACTTTTTCGAAGGATTGTGATTTCTCCAAAGAGTTATGACTTTTTCGATGAGCTGTGTTGTTTTTGTGGTAGTGATTTTTCTAAAGGGTTGTAACTATTTTCTTCATACACTATCCTTTGTTGGCTATAAAAAGAGGGGTTTCCTCAAATTTTTGAAATGCAATTTTTAAATATTTTTCATTGTTCTTCTTCTTCATAAAACACCCATTTAATATATCTTCTATGTTTTATATTATATTATATAAGAGAAGACATCATTTCACATTGAATAGTTGTGACTTTTTCAAAGAATTGTGAACCTTTCCAAAGGGTTGTGACTTTTATGATAAGAAATAATATGCACATGCTCTCACAACACTTTGTTAACTATAAATTGAGGGGTTTTCTAATGTTTTTTAATTATGATTTTTTAATTTTTTCTATTCTTCTCTTCTTAAAACTAATTTTTGAATTACAAACATTGACAATCTGGTTCAAAATTCACGTGCAATGCATGTGCGTCGAAATTAGTATATTACTAAAAGTGGGAAGCTCCAACCTTTAAAACTGGATTACCATTTTACCCCTTCATTATATTACAAATTTTAAAATTATTTAATTAATTAAACCGTAAAAATAAAATTATAAGCCCAAGGCTTAATTACATTTTTCGGGTTCAAAAATAAAATTATGCGTGTTTAGATTAACAAAACGTCAAAACTTTTAAATTCTTGGCTACAATAATTTAGAAACAATTAATATTTAAAAGAGGTTGCTTTTTAAAAATGTTGTCATACTAAATGTTAATAATAGCTATAATAATCATAAAAAATTGACTTCTCATTTTACGAGTTTTCCAAAATTAGTTTATACATTTTCGGAATGATTATAAATAATTTAAAATAAATAATAGGTATATAATTTAATAAAATAATTACTATAAGAATTTGCAATAGCTTATGACTTTATATGATTTTTTATAACACTAATATTGTAAGTTTGAAAATGCTTTAAAGAGATAAAAATAATTTCAGAAAGAGTCTTTTTTACTACCCCAATAACTACACATACATACAATGTATGTTATTTATCTATGCCATTAATTAAATTAATAAATTTATATTATCTTGAGCTCGTAGTTTTAAAATTTTTCCAGAAATTGAAGAGTTGTTTTTTCATTTTTTTAATACAAATTATTATATTTGTTAATTTCCTCCATATATTAGCTCACACTTTTGCATTTGGAGTTTCAAAATTCAAAACATGTATAAGTTAATTTTTTTGTAAAAAAAATAATCAAAATTACCCATGATTATAATAGATACATTTAACCTTTCAATTTATTTGTCCAAACATTATTACAATTTAATTTATTGGAAGTGCTAATCAAAGGAAGTGGGAAAATATTGCATTTGGGATTTCAAAACCGGTCAAAGTTGAGTTATTTTTTAAGAAATAATCAAAATTACCCTTTGACGATAATAAATGCATTTAACTTTTTACCTTATTTGTCCACTAGCATTTTTTTTGGAAATCCTAATCCTATTATATTTCTATGGATATTTTTTCAGTTCCTCACCAATTGTTTCGTTGTTCTCAATAAAAATCCTTTATAAAAAATATAGCCACCATCAACAAGATGAATGGATCACCCAGACATCATAATGAGATTTTGGCCTATTTTATTGTACAAATCTTGCCCAAAATTAAAAATATACCGTTGAAAGAGATAATTATTACATCTGCACAAGATAAAATAAAATCATACATCTAAAAAATAATATAAACAATTCACAATTTATTAACACCATATGTAATTTTCTAAGTAGTCCACCCCACCCCACCCCCCACCTCTACTTCAACCATCTTATACTTTAATAATAAGAAATGATCTTCCATGAAATAACTCTCTCATCACCCTCTGTGTTAGATCAAGAAAGATTTTGATAATTGACTAATAGAGGAACAGAGAAAAGGAAACGGTTGTGTCGACATGCTCCTTTCAGATCGAATCCGATTGGGATAAGGAGAACGTCAACCACGCGATTTAAAAGTTATAAAGCGGTGGAATGTTTGCTTTTTCGACAAGAAACTAGTGCAAAAATGTTTTCTTTCATAAAGAAATCCTAAGCGATGTAGGAAGCGTAAACGAAGTAGGAAGCATCAGTAGAGTAGGAAGTATAACGACGTGAATAACTTTCAAATCCGGAACAGAGTAGGAAGCATGATCAGATATGTAAATCAAGTTCAAGTTGAAAAAGGTTTTGAAGAGTTCAAAGTCTATAAATAGGGTAATATTTTCTTTGGAGAAACTTGAGCACTTAAACAGAGAGTTACAAGCAGAATACAATCAAATAGAGGGAGTTCATATTTGAGTGCTTTCTGATTACGAAGTGCATCCAACGCCAGGAAACAACAATTGAAGAACTGATTCATAGGCTTATGTTTTACGGTTCTTAAGTCAAGTTTGCTTGTATTGAGTTGTATCTTAAATTCTCTCTAGATCCAGTGAAGTATAAACTGGAGTAGGAATAGTCTTCAAATTGGGGTGACTTAAATACTTGTGAACATAAACCTTGGGGGGTTTGTGTTGGTGTTTAGGAATTAGAGTGAGTTCCTAGGATTGTAAGAGTTGTAATTTGAATTCATAACTTGAAGTGGGATCGACGATCTAGTTGGTTTTTGGCGTCTAGGAATTACAGTTTATAATTTGTTAGGTTACATAGATTTGTAATCTTTTTTTGAGGCTCAGAGTTTAATGAAGTAGAGTTGTATCCTATAGAGGTGTAGGTCGTGGATATTTACCTTTTATGAGCCGGGGTTTTCCGCGGTAAAATATTGTATCATTACTTTATTTGCTTTACATTACGTTACTATTGTAATCTTCAAAGGAACCGATAGAATATACTTGTTCCATAGGCAAATCTGAGGGTCAATATTCCAACACTATGCTAGAAGTGTGACAATTGGATTCCTTCAGAATAGCAAAACATACATATATCTTCAATTAATAAAGCAACCAAGGCCTCACAGACAATGCCTCAGTAGCAGTCACACATACATTAATTCGACATAAAGGGAAGAACCTTGTTCAACACTACTCTTAGATGATCTAAAAAAGCAACAACATTATACTGTTCATATATCTAATAGAACACTTCACTAATAATTTGAAATATCTTCAGAAACCATAACTAATAAGAAATAGCCCAGAAACTATTGCATATATGCTTTAACCATATGATCACATATTTTTGGACTCATCAACCGTTTACTCAGAAGAGACATCGGAATCTGTGTCAGTAGTTCCAATCGCGGCTGCTACTTCTGAGTTTCTATTTGGGATCACCTCTGCCTCAGTGCTCTTCTTGCTTGATTGTTTTGCCTGCAACAAAATAATACTCCTATAAATCAACAGATTAGTTGCATTCAACAAAGATTTACGGCATCCTAAGCTAAAAAAATATGTGGTCATGAAAGAGGGATTAGGTAGAAAAAAATTGATTAGCTGTACTGGAAACACTAGAATTTGAGAAAGATTCTGCTTGAAAAGCATGAGCTTTTGTAGTTTATCTGGATGAGATTGATATTCCAACCATTCTAACAGGACCAAGCATGTTGTTGGTACAGAAAGTGAAAAAGCTAACCACACATTAATTACTTGAACGCTACAATCGAAAAAATATTTCATGGTGGATTGACCAAAATTTATAAAGTCGGTGGCAATTCATTAGATTAAGATATAAAAAGGAATTCTTTAAGCGGATCGTTTGGTTCGAAGGATTAATTGGGCTATCCTATTAAAGATTTTGAGGTTAAACCTATCTCGTATTTGATTGGAAGTATTATCTAAGATCAATGTTATTTCTATACCAAAATCCTGGTATCACTTATCTCATATAAAAAATGGAATTGATATAATCCCTAGTTAGTTTACCGGTACCCGTGTTGGGTTGTTGGTCATGCTCCTCATAGCCTTCCTTTATTTCTTGAAATAGATATCTAAATGCAATGTATTACTACTAAATAAATTCACTGAATTGCTAATAAAACAGTTAAGATGTATACTTACTTGCTCAATTACATTAGCATTAGCCATAAGGTTAATTGGAATATCTTCTTTTGCTTCCTCGATTACATTAGCATTAGCTTGAAGGTTAACTGGAATATCTTCTTCTTCTTCTATGATTACATTAACATTAGCTTGGAGGACTGGAATATTTTCCTCTTCTTCATCTGATTCATTCTCTTGATCTATTGGATATTCAATTTCTGTTGAATTCTGATCATATATAGCGACAACAAAGTGAGAACGCGGGTCATATGTGAAGACTAATGAGCTCGTGACGCTTATTGAGTAATAGCCACAGAAATCATTCCATCCTTTGGCAAGTTAAATTTGGCCTTGAGAATTTTCCACTTCAACCTCCCATGCTTTTCCATTGGGAGGCTCAAGAAACACGGGGTTTAACATATTCTTGCAATGTCTTTCGGAAAATACTACTGGAATCCTCTGTCTGCAAAAGAAATGACAAATTTAGTTTCATACACCATAATTAGTTTGGACTAAATCAGCAATTAACAAGGAATAAAATTACAATTAATTACTTACAAGACGGTGTAATTCATCTGATGACGTAATGGTTTGGATGAACTTAGGATTGTTGGGAGAAAAGTTACATAAGTAACAACCATGAAAATTGTTTGCCATGATCGATGGTAGGATGGGAAATTATTGAATAACTTGTTTACTATGTATAGGAGTGTGATTCACGAGAACAATGCAATGCTTGTCTCACGAGGAAAGCAGATGGACACTCATGTGAATGTGACTACTATTGCTTTGTCTTGGAATGAACAAAGATTGTTTCTTTCTTTTTCTTTCTTTTTGACTTGTATTAAAGACTCATTCACCTAACCCTATTATCACTTATTTACCCTCGCACAAATATTGTACATTTTATTTAAAATAACTAGTGAAATTTGCGGCAATTGTAGAAGCATATTTAAATTTATAATATCATCTCTTTTAGGATATTGAAATAAATTTTAAGCAATATATGTTTTTGAGTTAATTAATAAATGTGAATTATGTAAAGGTATATGTATTGTATGATCATTTTTCAAATCAAAACATATACTAATACAAGTTTGCTACTCCAATCCAAAGATAGTCTGCTACATTTAAATTCTTAAAATTAATCCAAAGAAAATTAAAATATTAATTATATTTTTTCAAAAAAAAGAAGCAAATGTATTCTGAAATACTAGAATAGGGTAATCCCCTTATTGTCGCAATGGTGTGAGTCTTTTTCAATCTTCTCGCCACAAAGGAAAGAAAGAACCACCACACCAACAAGAAAGAAGAAAATGCATGAGGTAAGGCTCTAGCTGGCTTGGCTCTCTTACTTTGGTCTACACTCCCCCTGGCCCTTGTGAGTAGGTTTTTCTTTTGCCTAGTTTCGTTCCAAACGAAGGAGACACTAATTATGAAAAAGTATGTAATGGATATACCTTTCAACTCTCATGTCTTAAGGACGAGAGATTACCTCCGTTTCATTAATCTTGTCCGCATTCCAAGATAAGGCGTTACAACTAATATGATTATCATATTAAATTTCAATTGCAATGATAGTGAAAAAAGGTTTAAAACAATCAAATTAAAACACTTAGTAAAAGAAATATGGAATTATCAATCCACTAGTACAACATTCCCTCTTCTTCATTTTATGTGAGTAAATTGAGCTGAACAGTAATATAGATAGAGCTATTTTGAATGATATTTATGAGCTGAATGCACCTTTAGGCTTGCACAGTAAATCTGACATTTCATCAAATAACATAAGAAAGAGAGGCGTAGAGATCCATATATACATTATCTCAAAAAGGAACAAACATAACATATAGTAGCTAAACAAAATATAATAAAAGTTTAAAGTAGGAAACTAAACAAGTGATCAAGCAATCTTAAATACATTTAAGAGAAGGAAATATCATGACATTAAACAAAAGTTTGGGTCCATTCAAAGACGCAACCATCGCAAACTTTTAGGTTGTTGTACAACACAAACTCCTTCCAACCAGTACTGAACTTCGCGTTTGCTATTTCAAGAGTGCATTTTACAGTCCATTGTCTATTGCTTGAAACATGAAATACAATGTTACTCTGTCTAGTGGAAAAAAATTCCTAGCTACTGACAATGTTATGCTCTATCAGTTTGAAGGATGCATTATCATATGGAACAAAAGATTCATCATCATGTAATAATTAGTCAGGAATTAGCTTTAGATGACTAAAATAACCACAAATATCTATCTTACCAATTGCATCGGGCCTCTGGATGGAGACACATATGATGATTGCATAAAACTTGAAATTAATGGATTTTTAGATGTAAATATTTTTGCTTTTTGATATGCCATAACCATTTCTTTGGCTACCACTCTGCCCATACAAGAAGATTTAGCTTGTTGGACATGCCCCATTGTGCCTTCACTGAGTTCTTCTGCAAAAATTCAAGCCAACACGACTAAATTATATATTTAAATGATCAAGAAAGTTTATATATATTGAAATGATAGAGAAAGTTCCTGTTGAGACCCAATTTTGACCCACCACGATAGAAATTAACTTTTGAGCTCCTTAATTTCCAAATAGTTTGAAATAATTGGTTTTACGGAAAATCTAAAATCTTTTTTAAGCTTTTAAAATGATTTTACTTATTTGTGTAATATTATAAATAATTAATGTGTTTTATATAGGTACATATATTCGGTAAGTATATTTCATAAATAGTTGAAGTCGTCACGAAAAACTTTTGCACTTTTAAGTTAAAATTTTCATTTATTTAGTTTAGTCTTAATTATAGTTATGATGTAAGTTGATGCTTTAATCATTTTACAATTAAAACTGATTATTTTATTTGGTTAAGATTAAGAAGCTCGTTAATTCATTAATATTAATTCGTCTTATTTAATTCCTTTAACAAAAAGAAACCAAGAACAATTTGTACAGTGTTGAGAAGCAGCGACACCACCAACGCCTGGACGCGCCTCACGTGAGGGAGAGTTCACAAGGGCAGCAACAACAGCTCCAAACGACACCTTTTCCATCAAAGTACACGAAAAAGCAGACGCATTTCTCTTTTCCGTGTTGTCGTCTTCCTCACCAGTACGCTTGTACAGTAGATCAAGTTGCTTTTCAGTCCTGCCAGCTGCGTCTGCTCGTCCTTGCTCGCCTGGAGATGAAACAACGTAGCACTCAATGACGATCGATCGATCCAAGCCATCCACGCTACCCCTGTCGCCCGGATTTCGTGCGGATTTGGTTTGAATTCTCGTACAACCCGGTTGTTCCTTCATCCTTGGAAAATTTGAATTGAGACTTGATTCCGGGATTCCAATTCTGCCCTTGTTCTCACCAGAAATATACCCCTTTTCCCCCAAAAGGTAAAAACCTCAGATTCCCCTCTATAAAAACGTCCTTTCTTTTCATCTAAAGGGGGGACTTTTTTTAGTCGAAAATTTTAGTGAAAATATTGAGAGCTACTTCAAGCAAAGACTAACCAGAGGAAAATATAGTGATACGTTCAAGGCAGAAAACTTAGTTTTGGTCAGAGTATCACACTTTCTATTTCGTTTTGAATCAGTTTCTCTCAAGTTCATCCGAGTTTGAGATTCTGTACAGAGTTCAATTTGATTGTTCGTGTTCAAGTTTCCGTTTGTTGGTAAAAATCGTTGTTCATCCTAGCTCATCACTGTCTCCACTCCGCTGCCAGGTAAGAGGTGATTGCTCTTCTTGATTTCAATTTAATTGGTTCTTTGTTGTTCTATGTTTATATGTAAGTGTCTTTCATGGTGTTTTAGTTTTCAACATTTAAATCAGCTTAATGACTTTCTCTGTGTTGCTTTATGACTTGTTCTTGTCAGATTTCTGAAGTGTTTGATATTTGGATGTTATCATAATTTGTTTATTTCATCATAGCTTGTACACTCTTTCTCTATGAATATGAGGGAAGTTGTTTAAGCCTAATTTAGTTTCATGGAGTCGATTATGATCTCGTCTTCATTTACCGTCAGAACCTTTAATTTTGGATCTATATTGTATTGATTTAGCTTAGGCTCAATCTTGTTAGGGCTATTATATGAGAGTTCTTTAAGTTGATTATATGTTTAAGCTCGTGGGTCAATTTTTATGAGTCCCTACCTTTCATTATGCTCGCCATAGTGTAATATGATGTCCAACATGTTTTGAGCCTTAGGTGTTTGATTTTTCATCAATTTGATATGTGTGATAGAGTAATGATCTGTTATTTTGTTTGTTTTGACGAAAAAAATATTATTTTTAAGTTTTATAAAATCTAATTATTTTAAATCGTTTAGACTTGCGAAGATCGTTAATTAATTTATATTGGGGAGGGTCGAAATTGGGTGTCAACAACTGTTCCTCATTTTACTTGGATTGATACAAGAAATTCGAGGAAAATGAAATTCATCAATCCAATTTTGCCGACCCCATGATCATCTTAGGAAAGGGATTTGGTATGGACTTTAGGAGTTATGGTCGAACCCCGAAAATGGGTTTTCTACACATCTCAGGCTATATGAGAATTCAGACCACTTATAGTTCAATACGCTTGATTTAACGCACGATTTTAAAAGAAATCAAAAGTCACTCTGGTACCGAATTATGAGGGGACCGGAATGCTCGAGAATAAGATTTAAGAACAAATGTTGGAATACAACCGAGTTTCAAAACTGAGCCCGCCTACATATCCTTAAATCTCAGGATTCAGGCTGCTTGTAGTTTGACTTAATCGGTTGAAATGGAATCTATTTTTCTAGATGACCTTCGGCTAGATGAGTGACAAATTAAGTCGAGTGTGAAAAAGAGGCTTGTAACCTCTTAGTCATGAATGTGGTGCACTTCACACCCATAATTAAGAACTTACACGAACATAATTTCCAAAGCTCTTGGTGCATTGTCACTCAGATTGGAAACTTGCTTCTGGCAGATATCAAGATTTCCGGATACGAGACTGAAACTGACAAACCGAAAGAAAAACCCATATGCCTTATGATAGGGGTGTGGTTTGATTGTGGTGGAAGTCTCTCCTCTGCTCGCGTCATAAGAGTTTGACACCCCTCTTTGGACTTTGTCCCAGTTCGCTCCTAAGAAAAAGTTCCACGTTGTGCTGCATCCTTTTTGATGTCGTCCGCACCTATGGTTCATTTTTTGGAGAATTCATCCTTTCGGATGCTCTTGACAAAGACTGAGATAAAAATCGTCAGCTTAAAAATGCAATTCAAATGGGAGATAGTGTCTTTTACCGTGCTGACGCTTAGTTACTCTCCTTCAATATTTAACGTCAACTCGATCGTTTTGACGTAAAACAAATAAAACTTATGTCTTATGTTTGCAATATAATCTTCAATGTACTCTTCATTTGATGTCAAAATAAATAAAAACTGATGCTGTGTGCTGATATTTCTCTTGATGTCGTCTCTAATGATTCTTTTGGCGTCTAATCTTGCCAAATAAAGATGCAGTTGATGGGTAAATATTTCTCTTGAGATGCACAATATCCTTCTCTGGCTGTGCATGATTTATGCGGGGCATGAATATCTTCCCGCAATGCGTGATTTCTTGCGGGGTATGAATATCTTTACGCGATGCGTGAACATTAACTCGCGATGCATGAACTTGTGCGATGCATGAATATTGACTCGCGATGCATGACTTTCCATGATGCATGATTTTTGGTAGGGCATGAATATCTTCCCGCGATGCGTGATTTCTTGCGGGGTATGAATATCTTCCTGCGATGCGTGAATATTAACTTGCGATGCATGATCTTCCGCGATGCATGAATATTGACTCACAATGCATGATCTTCTGTGATGCATGAATATTAACTTGCGATGCATGATCCTCCGCGATGCATGAATATTAACTCGCGATGCATGATCTTCCGAGATGCATGAATATTAACTCACGATGCATGATCTTCCGCGATGCATGAATATTGACTCGCGATTCATGATCTTCCGCGATGCATGAATATTGACTCGCAGTGCATGATCTTCCGCGATGCATGAATATTAACTCGCGATGCATGATCTTCCGCGATGCATGAATATTGACTCGCGATGCATGATCTTCTGTGATGCACGAATATTAACTCGTGATGCATGATCTTTCGCGATTCATGAATATAACTCGTGATGTCATCCTTGGTACCAAACGAAGATATTGCTTCAATTGAGCAACATAGTTATCTTCTGAGTGCCTTCTGGATAATCATATCGTCTCAATTGACAATAACGGTAAAATGAACCTTCAGGTAGTGTATTGTCTCAATCGAAAATAGAATATACTGACCCTACAGGTAGTGTATCGCCTCAAACAACAATACTAATAAAATGACCCTTCTGGTAGCGACACTATCATTTCTGATAATGTGATGCAGATGGCGTTCTTGATGAAAAACCGTAAACTATCATTTCCGGGGTTTTCATTTGATTCATCTTTAAATCTAGATGGACGCTCCTTCTAGACTTCATGTTGTTGAGTCTGATGCTTGGAGGTCTATCTGATTATTCGCTGGGGAGTATTCAGAGTCACCCCAGACTGTCGATGAACCCATGTTGAAATTTTGAGGTCATCCTCAAAATTTCTGTCCCGATCCCAGTTGCAAATCTCGAAATATCTTCAGTCTTGGCTTGCGAGGAAAAATCTTCTTCTCGAGAATTTTTGAGACCCCCTCAAAATTTTTTGTCCCAGTTTCTATTATAAAGAGAAATATAAATCTTACGGGAGATACGACCAAACCCTTGTGGCGCATACGTATCTCGTTGAGGCAGGAATCAGGTCAAATGTAGTTCTCCCTTAGGGTTGACAATAATAAGAAATTTACAAAGAAACCGACTGAGGCCGACATAGGCCGCTTACGTATCTCATTCTTGAGAATTCAGGTCTAACGTAGTTCAAATACTAAGCAATATTAAAAGGGATAAATGGGTGACCAAAGCCGACATAGGCCACCTACGTATCTCATTCTTGAGAATTCAGTTAAGGCGTAGTTCGTTACTAAGCAATATTAAAAGGGATATAGGGGTGACTGAAGCCGAGATAGGCCGCCTACGTATCTCATTCTTGAGAATTTAGGTCAGACGTAGTTCATTACAGAGATTACAAGATTTTAAACAAAACAAATACAAGCAAATAGAACGATTACAAGTAAATGACAGAAATACAAATTGAAGCTTTACACATAATATCTCTTGATAGCATCTGAGTTGATCGGTTTCGGCCATGCGGTACCATCCATCTCCGATAGGACCAGTGCACCTCCAAATAATACTTTGCGAACCATGTAAGACCCTTGTCAATTTGGTGCGAATTTTCCTTTGTACTCATCTTGATGAGGAAATATGCGCTTAAGTACTAACTGACCAATTTCAAAATTTCTGGATCTTACTCTTTTGTGGAAAGAACGAATCATTCTCTGTCGATATAGTTGACCATGGCAAAAAACAATCATTCTCTTCTCGTCAATAATGTCAATTGATCAATCCACTTGCTGACCCACTCAACATTACTCAACTCAGCTTCTTGGATAATTCTCAGGGAGGGTATCTCGACTTAAGCAGGTATGACTGCTTCTGTTCCATATACTAGCAAGTATGGAGTGACTCCAATTGACGTTCTGACAGTCGTTCGATAACCTAGCAAAGCATATGACAACATCTCATGCCAACCTCGGTGATTGTCAATCATCTTCCTCAGAATCTTCTTTATATTCTTATTAGAAGCCTCTACAGCTCTATTCATTTGAGGACGATAGGCGGTTGAGTTTCGGTGAGTAATCTTAAATTGCTCATATATATCCCTCATCAAGTGACTGTTGAGATTTGTACCATTATCAGTAATGATGGATTCTGGTACTCCAAACCTGCATATTAGATTGTTGCGAACAAAATCAGCTACAACTTCCTTGGTTACTGACTTATAGGAAGTTGCTTCCACCCACTTGGTGAAGTAGTCGATGGCAACCAAAATAAATCTGTGTCCATTAGAAGTGGCCGACTCTATTGGACCAATGATATACATGCCCCAAGCTATAAATGGCCAAGGTAAACTCATAGCATTGAGTTCGTGAGGTGGCACTTGGATCAAATCACCATGCACTTGACATTTATGACATTTCTGCACAAACTTGCAACAATCGTTCTCCATAGTTATCCAGAAATAACCGGCTCGGAGGATCTTTCTTGCCAAAGTGAGTCCAATCATATGCGTGCCACAAACTCCGGCATGTATCTGTTCAATAAACTTTGCAGCTTCTACAACATCAACACATCTGAGTCAGGGGTCCTTCTGTAAAGAATTTCTCCACTTAGAAAGAAGTTGAGAGCCATACGGCGTATCGACTTATTCTGGTTGGATGTTGCATCTTCAGAATAACTCCCGGTCTCTAAGTACTTCTTTATATTCAAATACCACGGCAAACCGTCTGGTTCTGCTTCGACGTGTGAACAATGGAATGGATGTTCTTTCAGCTCTATGTCCACAGGATCAATATAATCAGTACCTGGATGCTTAATCATCGACACGATGGTGTCAAGAGCATCGACCAACTCATTTTGTATTCTGGGAGTATGTCTGAACTCAATCTTGTGGAATCTCTTGCAGAGCTTTTGTACATATTGCACGTATGGTGTAATCTTCGGGTTCTTCACGGCCCATTCTCCTTGAACCTGATGAATCAACAAATCTGAGTCTCCAATAACCAATAACTCGTGGACATTCATGTCAATGGCCATTTTCAAACCAAGTATACAAGCTTCATATTCAGCCATGTTGTTCGTGCAGTTAAACTAGAGCTTAGCTGCCATAGGATAGTGTTGACCAGATTCTGACACTAAAACCGCTTCGATACTTTTCCCTTGGTGATTTGCCGCTCCATCAAAGAATAATCTCCAACCAGGATATGCTTTAGAAATATCTTCACCCACAAAAGATACTTCTTCATCGTGAAAATAAGTCTTGAGCGGTTCATACTCTTCATCAATAGGATTTTCTGCAAGATGATCAGCTAAGGCTTGTGCTTTTATCACCTTCTGGGTCACATATACAATATCAAATTCACTCAAAAGCATTTGCCACTTAGCTAACTTTTTGGTTGGCATCGTGTTTTGGAAAATATACTTCAGCGGGTCCATTCTGGAAATGAGATATGTAGTATAAGAAGACAAATAATGTCTCAACTTCTGGGCAAGCCAAGTCAAAGCACAACATATTCTCTCCAATAGAGTGTAACGAGACTCATATGGAGTAAACTTCTTGCTTATATAATAGATAGATTTTCCCCTCTTCCCTGTTTCATCGTGTTGACCAAGTACGCATCCGAATGCATTATCTGAGACGGAAAATTATAGCAACAATGGACTCCCTTCACACGGAGGAACCAACACTGGTGGATTGGACAAGTAGTTCTTGATAGCATCAAGAGCAATTTGACATTCTTCAGTCCACTTTGTCAAAGCGTCTTTCTTCAACAGCTTGAAGATAGGTTCACACACTACAGTTGATTGAGCTATGAATCTACTCATGTAGTTCAACCTCCCTAAGAAACTTATCACCTCTTTCTTCGTCTTCCGCGGAGGTAACTCTTGAATTGCCTTAATCTTGGAAGGGTCGAGCTCAATACCCCTTCTGCTTACTATAAATCCCAACAACTTGCCGACTGGCACCCCAAAAGCACATTTGGCGGGATTTAACTTCAAGTTATAATGACGCAGACGATCAAAGAACTTCCTTATATGTGCCAAGTTGTCCGAACTCTCGCTGGACTTGATTATGACATCATCTACGTACACCTAGATCCCCTTATGAATCATATCATGAAATATGGTTGTCATCGCCCTCATATAAGTAGCACCATCATTTTTGAGACCAAATGACATTACCCTGCAATGATATACACCCCAAGGCGTAATAAAAGCTGTCTTTTCTGCATCTTCCTCATCCATCAGGATCTGATGATAACCTGTGTAACAATCCACAAACGATTGCATCTCATGTTTAGCACATTTGTCGATCAGAATATGGATGTTTGGCAACGGAAAATTATCCTTTGGGTTAGCTTTATTGAGATCTCTATAATCGATGCAAATTCTGATCTTCCCATCCTTCTTGGCGACCGGAACAACATTGGCCAACCAAGTTGGGTATTGCGTCACTTCCACCAATCGAGACTCGATCTGCTTGGTGATCTCTTCTTTAGTCTTTAAGCTCAACTCGGGCTTGAACTTTTGAGCCTTCTGTTTTGCGGGACTGAACCCTAGATTAATCGACAACTTGTGCGACACGACATTGGTACTCAGCCCTAGCATGTCGCTGACCTTCCAGACGAACACATCAACGTATTCAGTGAGCAAATGAATTAGATCCTTTCTTTGATTTTCTTTCAAGTGGACGCTGATTTTAACTTCTTGGACACACTCTTGGTCTCCCAGGTTCACAATTTTTGTTTCTTCCAAATTCGGCTTATGTTGATTTTCAAACTGTTGAAATTCCTCGGCAACATACTCTGGTACCTCATTTTCCTCGTCATACCCTTCACCCTCGTCATCACTTGCCTCATTTTGTTCGTTCAGGTCTTGACATGACATGACATTGGCAGAGTTTAAATTAAAATTACTGAAATCATAAACAGACAAAGTTAGGGAAATTAATAACAAATAAATAATTAAGCAAATTTCAATAAAGGAGGCTTTCAATTAAACTGGAAAACAGCGCAAACTTTGGCCATGGCAAGGTCCATGTTGCCTTTTTTAAACATCACGGGGGAATTTAAAAGCTCAGTTAATTAAAAGAAAGCAAAATGATGGGTCTCGGGCTTCTTCCGACTACTACCGATTTAAATATGCATGAATAATGCCCTTCTACCAAGGAGTTTGGGGAATCAAAATCGGCGTGGAGGTCCAATTCTGCAGCATCTCCCCAGGCTCAGGATCACGAATTCCTGCCAGCTCAACCTCGTCCTGAATGACAACATCGATCTCTTCAAAGAGGCTACAGATCCCTTCCCTAAGGTCGTCATGATCAGTGTAATCCCGGAATGGAAATTATTGATACAGATGGGGAATTGGCTTAGCCAATGCTTGATCATTGGCCTTCTTCATCTTCTTCTCATCATCTGTGGGGATGTACCCCAAACCATATCTCGCTCCTTTGACGGGAACTTGAATAGGCTCAATAATTCCTTGGGAATTCCTTCCCAATATGAAACCTTGTTCAAATCCATTTTGCAGCATCACAGTGGCGATCATCTTGTACACGGCAGGCATAGGAGGTTGTGGGACCAAATCCTCATCGGTGGCATTCACCAGCTCCACCGTGTAAAAATTAGTACCTCGCGAGACTTCATCAATAATGGGCGCTTGCCTGCCAGAGTGACTCCCTTAGACACGAATAACCAATTCTTGGTCCTTCCAAACGAGTTTATCTGATGAAGAGTAGAGGGCACAACTCCAGCCATATGGATGAAAGGCCTTCCCAAAAGAAGGTTATAGCTGGTGTCAATGTCCAAGACCTGAAGTGTGAGCTGAACTCTGCCGGACCTATTTGGATGACAAAATTCACCGCTCCTAACGTGTCTCTTTGAACCCCATCAAAGACTCTTACATTGAATTGATTTTGTTCCAACTTTCCCAAATCGAACCTTAGCTGCCTAAGAGTCGACAACTGGCAAATGTTCAGACCAAATCCGTCATCCACCAAGATGTGATTTATGACTTTCTCGCGGCATACGACAATGATGTGCAATTCCTTGTTGTGTGACTTCCCTTCAAAAGGCAACTTGTCATCGCAAAAGCTAATCCGGTGCCCTCGGATAACTTGGTTGATCATAGCTGCCACATTATCGCTGCTTGTGACCACGGGCACATATGTATCATCAAGAGCCTTCATCAAGGCCTGCCTGTACAGCTGGGAGCTCATCAACAGGGCCCACACAGAAATCTGGGCTAGGGTTTTTTCCTAATGCTTCATGATCGAATAGTCTCTTGGCTGCATCTTTCTCTAGAATTCCTCTACCTCACCTTCACTTATCGGCCTTTTACCCTAATTCTTCTTCTGTCCTCCAAAATCCGACTCTTTAGGAGTATAACACCTCCCAAATCGGGTCATACCCTGAGCGGCAGCGGTTTCAATCACAAATTTAGGCCTGACAAGAGTTTCTGATGGCACCAAAGAAACAGCCTTTGCGGGTGTCAGGATCACAAACTCTATTTTCTTTTGACGCTCAACGAGGCCACATCCTTTCTAACTCGTCATGAACAATTGGAGTTATCATCTTAGTCACGCACCAATCATCATTCATCTCTATCATGTTGATAATGACGCCTCCATGATTTGGCAAAGGGTTGGTGTTGACGTTAGGTGCAATTGCTTGAAGAGAAACCACTTCTTGGTCAATCAAATCTTGAATATTTTGCTTGATGTTGATACAATCCTCAGTATCATGTCCAACACTGTTGGAGTGATATGCACACCTTTAATCAGTCCTGTAAAATTTAGAAGTAGTATCCACCGGCTTGGGCCCCACCGAGTGAATATATCCGGCCGCAGCCAGTCGCTCGTACAAATTTGTTGGGCTTTCAGCGAGCGCATTAAAGTTCCGGGAGGATTCTTCTCAAATCTGGGTCGAGGTGGATCATAACTGCCTTGTGGAGGAGGCATCTGTTTATAACTTCTGATATTTGGACGGGGAGCTTGGTTTCATGGATAATATTTCAATGGAGCTTGGTAATTCGAAGGGGTATTTTGGTAGAGTGGAGCTTGGACTTGATAGACTGGAGGGGGTGCTCTTTAGCTTGACTGCATGTTGGCACAGTTAGGAGCAACATTTTGGTAGTGGGGGGGGATGGAATTTGGTAAAGTGGAGGAGGATTTTGGTAAACAAGAGAGGGATTTTGGTAATTTGGAGGGGGAGCATTTTGGTAGGTGGAGGTAGCATTTTGGTAGACTGGAGGAGGATTATTTGGATGACCAACTTGCACGTAGCAAGCCTGGTAAGAGTTCTGGGAAGGTCGAGGATGACCTTGGGAGGACGATAATCTTCTGGGGATATTCTTCCCCTCATAAGAGACAGTAGCCACGTTCTCTCTCTTCTTCTTCAACAATCCCGATGATCCAGGAGACGCAACCACACATACTATCTTCCCTGTTTTCAAACCATCTTCTATAGTCTCAACAATCTTGACTATCTCAGCAAATTTTGCTCCAACATGCAACATAATTCTATCGTAGTATTCAGGCTCTCGCACCCGTACAAACACTTCAACTATCTCCTTCTCTGACATGGGAGGCCTTACTCTAGCTGCTTCTTTTCTCCACCTATAGACAAACTCTCTGTAGCTTTTGGTGGATTTTTGTTTCGGAGTAGTGATCAGGAACGATTTCTACATTGTAAGCAAACCGATTGATGAAATCCTTGGCCAGGGCATTCCAACTGGTCCACTACCTGGTCTCGTGGGAGGTGAACCATTCCAGAGCCTCCCCGCATATACTTCGGCTAAAGAGCCGCATCAACAAGGCTTCCTCTCTACCAACTCTAACAAGTTGGTCGCAGTATGACCTCAAATGGGCCATAGGATTCCCTATTCCTCCGAAAGTGTCATATTTTGGAATCTTGAATGCTTATGGGAGGTACAAATTCAGATGAATGCATAAATCCTCATAGTTAAGACCAGCGACATCGGGGATGCTTTGGAACTCTTTCATTACTTTCCTGATTTGTTCCTTTATATCCACCTTCGCTTCTTCTTTTGCCCTCCATTCTCTTTCCTTTTACTTGTAATGGTCCAGCTCATTTCCATGCACATCGTGCTCAGTAGGGATGGGAATCTGTAAAGTTGTTCTTTTAGGTAGGGGTGGAGCTATGGAAGGACTTTGGGCATTCTTCGTAGTTTGGTAGTTTTGCGGATAAGTCTGAGGATTGGTATTTTGATTTAGGTGGTGGTGGGAAGTTTGGGGGTTGAAAGCATTTTGATTTGGATTTTGGCTTTGGTTTTATGGAGGTGGAGCTGTTTGGATATTTTGGGGAAGAGGTGGTATTTGAGAATGATTATTTTGAGGAGGAGGCATTTGGTAAAGGTGAAGCGTACTGGGGTTTTTGAGCAGTCAGGTCTATAATGGAAGGATTCTGAACAGGTGGCACGTTCTGAGTTGGATCCATGTTCGAAGAAGGGAAGTATATAGAAGGTCTTCTAACAGCAGCGTTAACAGTAAAATCTGGTGGAGGCAGATCCTGTCTCCTTTTCATCTCCACCCTCATTTCTGCAATCTGTTGCATCAATTGCATAATCAATTTGTTCTGGTTCGCTATGGTGGGTTGAGCTACCACAACGTCGGTGAGATTGACTTCTTCATTACTGTCTCCCATAACTATTTTTCCTTTGTCTGAGTCCTGTCTGGGGAAGGAGTCTGTAGGCCCTTTGGATCTAGTAAAGTAGGGATGATCTGCCAGCTTAATCGACACAGATCAGTTTTAAAGTACTTGAGGAGGAAAATAACTCAAAGGCAAATTTGTTAGTTTTAGTTTAGAATACGAAATGCAAAATATCACATAGAGAGCAGATAAGCACACAAATTGCTATGTTTGAGGATATCTTTAACCCACGAGTAAGGACGGAAACAAGTTTTAACAAGCAGGAGTTTTCTTGCATTTTGGTCTGACACCATTTCAAAAAAGGCTAAATGACGCTGAGCTACGGTCTTCTTGCAGCTGTTCTTTGACGTCTGTTGATCTGGTCTTCACGTTTCCTCGTAGCATGAGAGGGGGAGAATGATTTTTTTAAAGATAGGGTCCGGGCCTTGGAAGGGTGCCTATGTATCTCCCAAGGAGAATTCAGGCCCAACGTAGTTCGAGTGTAAAATAAATATTGATTTTCATTCATTCATTCTGGATACATGGTAATTGAAAGATAACAACAAAGCTTTAAAAATAAATAATGACTACATTTCAGTCATTTCTTTTCTCAAATGTCATATTAGCAATGAGGAACAAGCTCGACTAAAATTTTTCCCATTTTGATGAGATGTTCCAAGTCGTGGTGGAATGCTGTGTATTTTTCGATGCTATGGTCTTCGATGTTGCAATAGAGGCAACACTTTTGGACTTCGTACCAAAGAGAATATCGCATGTCCATGCCTTTGTAGAAATGGGTGAGGACCCCATTTTGAACCAACTCTGAATAAGTTTCCTGCATCGTTTTCTTAGGAGGCGTGAACGAGCAATGATAAAATATGATCTTCTCTGTGACTGGTATGTCAAGCCGCGGTTCATCACATGCAATGATGATGCCGTCACCCCAACTGTTCGAAGTATTATCCATATCGAGCAAATGGCGGACTGCGTTCTTGAACTCTATGCATTCTATCGTATGCATTTTTTGGTTGGGATGACACTCACACGTCTTGAGGAGATCCTTTGATCCCTTTTGGCATGACTCTCTTTCGATGGACCTCAGCATACGCCTAGCCCGATAGTGCTCGAAAATGAGGGCGCACAAAATGGCCTCCGTCCTTGTTCGGTGTTCTTGTGCATATGCCTCGAGAGTGATCTTGTGGTCCCCTTTTTCCACACGTCTCTCGAGAGAAGATTTGCGGGCAAGCGCCTCCTCATAAATTTCTTCAATGATTTCCTCTTTGGGGCTCTCAGGAGGAAATAGTAAGTCAAAAAGGCATTTTCCACGCTGCTTTTGCATGTCGATCATCTCTTCTTCAGTTGGCTTGTAACAACCCTAAAAATGAATAGGATCAAGACTAAGGGTGTCAAGAATGCTTGCGAGTAAACCTAGGTTCACACGGATCGATACGCGTAGAACCAGACCTTAAAACCCTTACTACGACAAAGTGAACTGATTTGGGGAGTTAGTTGGACTTGGAAAGGTTGGAACCAACCAAGTGAGGCTCTCGAAAACAAAGATTTAATCGAAGAAGTCTTTACCGGACTTAAAAGAAGAATTTTTTAAGTTTTGAGGGTCCAGGGGTAAAATGATCTTTTCCAGGCCAAGGGTAATATTGTAATTACCCTGAGGAATTAATTAATTAATTAATTAATTTAATTTTAAAAGCTATTTGAATTGGGGCGACCCGGAGTGACCCATTTTGCAAATGGGGTGCCACTCGGGTTCGAGCCCCACTAGGAGCAAGGAATTGATGATTTAATCATCAATTAAAATCCATTCATTAAGGGTAAAATGGTCCTTTCATGTATTAATTAAAATAAATCAAATTTGTATTAGTTTAATTAAATCCTAATTTGACTAAGTCTTGAATTAAGACTCCTAAAACTATGCATACACTCTCCTAAAACGTCTAACACACCCTCTCCACGTTCAAAAAGGAAAAACTCTCTTGTTCTCTCTGCCAATTAATGTGGAGTAACAGAAACTTTGAAAAAAATTCTTCACACTTGAAGAACTCACTAAAAAGTCCAAGAAAGCAAGTTAATCGAAAACGTTAAGGCAAGGGAGATTTCCGTCGAATTGGTGGTGAAACTTTAGGTGCATTGGGCGTGGTTTTGGAGACAAGTTTGGGCAGCAACATCACGATTGAACAACGTCAAAGAGGTATGGGTTTCTCTCATGGAATTCTTTCTCCAAGAGAACTTTCTTTCGAACGTTTCTTAAACTCTTGAAACTAAGGTTGTTCCCCCTTCGTATGTCCTTGTCCTTAGCTCCCAAATGAATTTGTAGGGTGGGTATGTTGTGCTGCTAGATTTTTGCATGAATGATGTGTTTAAATTAAATACGAACGTGTTTATGTGCGGAAAATCACGATAATGATCATCAAAATATGACCCGAAAAGTTGATGTATAGGCGTGTATAGGGCAGTGTTTTAGTCATTGTTTTGGGGTGTATAAGTTGTGTATTTATGGTGTATTTTATGTGTGTAATGGGTGTACAATGTGATTTTCATTATAATGAAGTATAGTGAATTGAATAACGATCTTATAGCTATCTAAACTTATGAAAACAATGTACTTAAAAATGGTTGGAGAAGGACTAAAATTTCCAGATTTTTGTACCCTTCAAAAGTGTCAAATTCTGGGTTTTTAAAATAAAATAAAATAAGGGAGGTCAATGGGAATCGAACCCAAGACCTCACTTGTGAAAGAAGCTGAAAAAAATTAAAAACAAAAACGTAAGGGACTAAGGGTAATCGAACCCCTTAGTACTGTTGTCGCGAGAAAGAGAAAAGGAAAAATAAAAAAAAAAGGGGGCTGGGGGATCGAACTCGCGACCAGCTCCTGTGTTCACAAGAAAAGAAAAGGAAAATAAAAGGGGGCTGGGGGAATCGAACTCGCGACCCAGCTCCTGCTTTTGCGAAAAGAAAAGAAAAATAAAGGGGGGATGGGGGAATCGAACTCGCGACCTATGGGGAGGAGAAGGCGAGAAGTTAAATAAACAATTAAATGGGAGGCGTGGGATTCGAACCCACGACCTCCCAGTACGCGCGAAAGGGGAAGAATTAATGGGAAAAAAAATGCGAGGCGTGGGGATCGAACCCACGACCTCAGAGCCAAAGGTAGAGGCGAAATAACAAGGAAAATAAAGTGAGGCTGTGGGGATTCGATCCCACAACCGCACTGTCACTCACCCTTTTAATTGAAATAAAAATAGAGGGGCTGTGGGGGCTCGAACCCCCAACCCTTTGGTTAATTAAGAGAGAAATTAAAATAGACAATTTATCCTTCAATATAAATGTTGAGATTTAATTTAGAGTCTAATGTTATGAATATTAAAAATAAAATTTAAGGAAAAATGTATATAATATCCAAGTGATTCAAGATTTGGGTTCCCTTGCCCAAAATTCCGTATTGATGCATAAGTCATACGTGAGTAAAATATTCAAGATTAATGCCATCTACTTAGATCAAAAATTAAGATCTTGGCATATATACAAGATACATAAGTCTTGTACTACATAATCTTAGGAAGGTAAGAATCACTTTACGAATTATGAATGAAGCCCCATGGCTTGTATGTATAGACACATAAGTTTAACATACGTTCAAAAGTAAGTGAACCTAAGATGTATGTAATGAAATGACGAACCCTAGAAGGGTTAACTATGAGTGTAAGATACACTAAAAGGCCAAGTGCATTGGCATATGATGAAATGAACATTCGCGTAATAAGATGTGAGTAACTATGAAAAGCAAAGGTGCCAATAATGAAGAATGTGGTGACAACATGATATGCGGCTAATGAATATGATGAGAGCAATCTCAAATGAGCCTAAATAAATATTACCAATACATACTCACCAATGAGAGTGTAAGATAATGAAGAGACCAGTCTCTATGAACACTCTAATGAAAGTATTGGGCTTAATACACTTAATACTAATGATGAGATGAGAAATCATCTAATGAGCTATACTGTCCTCATACTAGAAGTCAACTTCCGAGACGTATAGGTGGAATGTAATGGAACTTTATACTGAGCACCGATAGGCTAGTTATGAGCGGTGATGCCTTCTTTCGGGAAGAGCGAAGGTTCACGTAACTCTCATGAGATGAGACTGTCCGGCTTGCTGGGTATGGGTCTCCATACATCTCCTAGTCTTTGAACCTATACTGCCAATATAGGTATCTGGCGGGGTTAAATTCCCATGTACGCTAGCATGTTTTTGGGTCACCTTGGCCGGTGATTCCACCTCTTTTCAGTGTGGGGGAGACACTAAATTTCATGATGCTCACATGATCTATGTCGGTTAAAGTTAAAGTTCCCAATGAATGAATGAGGCCAGCCTCAAATGAAGCACATAAAGAAATGAATGATACCGAAGGTGTTAGGGTATGATAATCAAGAGGTGAGCTAGACTCAAGTAATGACATTAGGTTCTTCCTGATCATTGCACAGCAACCCGATGAAAGTCTTAAACTACACCCTAAGTATAGCTGGTGTTCACACTGGCTTATGAATGAAATGCAATGAAGTACGTATGAATGAATGAAGCAGACTCTGTGTTTGCTAATGAAGACTCCCTATTTGAGGTCCCATATGTTGAGCCCTCATTTTGGAAAGTCTTAATGTCAAGTCCATGATTCCAAGGTCTCATGGCATATGAATGAATGATATGAAAGAAGTTATGTGTTACATGTTATGTGCTATGGTATGTGCTATATGAAGATGTTATGTGTTGGTGCAATACGATATTTATAATGATGCATGTTACTCTCATGGCATGACCTTCCTAATCCAATTTGGAAAGTTCACTAACTTTCCTAATCTCAATTTGGCAAGTCCACTGACTTGACTTCCAAAATCATGTTGTTAGGAAAGAGCTATTCTTTCTCATGCATGTCCGTGGTGTGTGCTTGCATATACCCATACTTAGTACAAGTGTGTACTAACCCTATATATCTATACTATTTTAGGTGCAGGTATATGTGGGCGATAGAGCTACAAGATCATTGTTACACCTATTCCGACGTTAGCATTCATCCGGAGTTTGGTAGGTCCTCCTGCTTTCGAGGATGCTACTGTTTTACATTCTAGCTTAGTTTTAGAGTTGAGCTAGTGGAGCATGTTCCACTAGCGTTTCTTTTCTGTTTTTATTCAGACTTTGTATTGGTGCCATTTTGGCAATTATACACTTAGTACTTATTAATTCATTTCTTTCAGTTGCTTATCTCTTAATGTTAGATTCCAGTCGTGACATGGCTCGGTCTCGTCTGGGGTATAGATTCCAGTCGTGACATGGCTCGGTCTCGTCTGGGGTATAGATTCCAGTCGTGACATGGCTCGGTCTGGATACTATTTCATTTGTCCATGGCGGTGATTTCTCATTTCCTGAGATGGTAGAGTAGTTGTTTTTTTAGGATTTGGTGATAGGAGTTTTCCTTTGTTTGGGAAACTCAAGACTCGGAAAATTTGGTTGGACTTTGTAATAGTGACTTGCATATTTTCTGGAAATTTCTGACAGGGAGTGGATTTCCGATATCCTCATTCACAGCAACATTGCACATAAGCAGTTAACAACACATATATCGCGTCCTAAACATACAGGGACCCTTTTGTTTCAAGGGTAGGCCTAGCACATTTGAATGATGTACACGTGAAAATGAACCAGATAATTAACCCCCCCCAAACAAATTTCACAAATGAATACTCAATGTTCACAAGGGAAAATAAAAGACAAAATACGAAATGACAGACCCACGCAGGAGCCATTTAAATGTACTGAAATGCAATAAAGGCAGGCCAACACAAGGGCTGAAAAGCGACAAGATACATGTAGAAAAACCCTCACAGGGGGAAAATCCACTATGTTGTCCCTGATGGCCCTGCTCCTTCGCTATTTTCCTGAGTCTTGTATTGCTGAAACATGCATCGTAGTATCAACAGGAAACCTTCGCCCAGGCATCCTTTTTCTTCCCAGCTCTCGTATTGCATCCTCTCAATCTTCTCTTTGACCCATGAGTCAAATTCATCATAACCACGTCTTAGCTTTTCTACTTCTTGAGTTGTTTTCTCAAGAGAATCTTGGTTTTCAATAAACTTGACGTATATTTCTTGGGCTTCACATTTTACCTCCCTTAGCTCGATTACAGCTTTGGACTCCTTGTCTTCTATACTGCGAAAACTGCACGGGATTGGAGAGGAGATACATTGTATTTTATCTTTCAACCAAGATTTGTAAGTCTCGTCGTATCCGGCGTTGAATCGATCTAGGGAAATGGTGTCTTTATCCATCCTCTTGGCCCCTTTCCATTCTCTCAGCATTTCTGAAGCATCGTGCACTCTGTCGTCCGTAATATCGTACACATAGGCGCCATAGTATGCCTCTCGAGGTGTGGTTTGCATCCTCCCAACTGTCGAAGGACTCGAAAGGGGGCGTAGGACGAATTCCCCGTATACCTGGCAATGGAAGTACGAGTTGTCTGCGGCCCTCTACGTTGACTTCTCTCGAGATGAACCGATCGAGCATCCATTGGAGATCTTCTTCTCTTAGTTCGGAAAAATTCTAAGCCCATCTTTTTCTAGTCCTTCGATTCTCCAGATTTGCCAGAACAGCATGTCGTTCAAATCTCTAAGAGTGTTCTTGTCATCCAGAGTATGTAATTCCCGAGTCCCAGCCCCCTTTGCTAGATGACTCAAAATCCACCACTGAAGGAGCAGATTACATCCTTGAAAGTAGCGATGCCCTTCTTTGCATTTTCTCAGGGCTCGATACATGTCAGACAGTATGACATGAGCAATAGAATAGTATTTCACTTGTCCTTGGTTCTCGTATCCCTTGAATAAAATGTGCGCTAGCGTTATAACTCGGGTGTTGATACTCAGACTCGGGCCATGTGGAAAGACCATTGTTTCCAACAATGCTACAGCAAATGCTAAAGGACGAATTTCGTTCCATTCTCTGTAGGTAATCTTGAACTCTTGGTTATAATTAGCATAAAAGCTCGCATGCCTGAATCTTACATAGATGTCTCTGAATGATATGTTAGACTCTTGGCACCAGTAGATAGTCTTTTCCCAACCCGAGCCATTCTGCGATATTCTCTACAGCAGGTTTGTTAGGGATGAATCTTGCTTTCTCACTCTTCTTTCCAACCCTGTACCCACTGTGTCGATGCAGTCTCGAATATTTTTGGTAGTTGGGGTGATTTACACAGTTCCGAATTGAAACACCATTCTTTCGTTATCCCAATAGCCTGTGAGGACTTCGATCAATTCTGGCCAACTTTTCCTGTTGAGCAATTGTGTCAGGGCGCCCACATATTTGTTAAGGGCTATTCTATGATCCCTGTCAAGGTCATTGTACCACATTTTGAGTAGAGGTGGTGCTTCTACGACCATGTCAAATCTGGGAAACCGATTGATACCTACAAAACATAAACATAGTTAGGTTAACCCAACCCCACATTGGTTTCCACATGTACATCATTCAAATGTCAAACAAAATGATATGTCGTGTGGTCGGAGACCTTGGACATGATTTTGGCAGTTTCAACTAATGGACTTAATACGCCTTGTGTATTAAGCCGTCTTAGGCTAATGCTTTAGTTTGGTTTTGGTTTCGCTCTATCTTAGGCTGTCTAGAATTTATTTCAAAGTGATGGTTACCCGAGTCGGACATACAACGGGGTGAAGCTAACAAACGACGTTGGATGACCGCATTACAACAATTCGTTTGTTACTTCCAAATGAAATCTTGTGTATTTTGGAGAGAAGCCGTGGTAAGCCACGTAACTATCGTTGTCCTAATGCAACTATTTACCGTTTGATGGAAATATGCCATGGAAAATGCGATAAATTAATATTAAGATAAAGAAAAAGAGCAAACAAATATATCACGTAGCCAAATAACGTTAGTTTTAAGGTTAGAATCCTCCAACATTTCCCAGCGGAGTCGCCATTTCTATTTTGACAGAAAAATATTGTTTTTAAGTTTTATAAAATCTAATTATTTCAAATTATTTTTACTTGCGAAGATCGTTAATTAATTTATATCGGGGAGGGTCGAAATTGGGTGTCAACATTGTTCATGTAAGATTTCTTTGAAATGCTTCTGAAATCTGAATTTTCTGTTAAGAGAACATATTGTTGTTATTTGCTCTCATTTTTATTGTTGGTTGAGCTAGTTGGAAGGATATTCCTAGCATGTCATTTATTCAAAAACGGTCATAACGCATTCTCCTCTGCCATGATCTTTTCTCGCTTACAAAATGTTAAGTTTCTCTGTTTTGTTGTTTGGTTTTGGTTAAATTAATTTGTCTGGCAACCAATTTATTTGAAGGTATTCTCTTACAGTTTTGATCAGCGTAATTGTTAGTAATCAACTAGGCTAGTTTGTAGTACATCTTCTATATTTAGGTGATTACGATCTTAAATTCAACTCTGTGAATGGCCCTCACCCTTGCTTATTACGGCTCTGCTTTGTTTTCATTTAGTTAAACAACATGTACTTCAGTTGATTTAATGGTGACGCACAATTGTTTGTTGTGAAATGCATGTGATCGGTGGTGGAGTCATATTCAGACTCAAATACTTCTTCATTTGCATCTAGATTGGGCCACAGAGGCCCAATAGCGTTATCTCTTGAGTTAGCCGATCAATGGAAATGAGGAACATGTCCCCAAAAGTAGATACATAGGTGTCGAAGTTGTAAAATGAATTATCGAAGGAGAATCAGAAAGATTGGGTCAAAGGCCCACTCTTTTATTCAAATTTGTATTTTTGTTATTTTTTTGCCTAAGCCCTTGTATTTTGCTATTATCATTACCATGTTAGAATTTTAGGACAGGTGGAAGATGGGCCTAAGACCCAAAGAGATAAATCTCAAAATTTAGCTTAGGACATGTACAAAGGTAGCAAGAATTGGGCCTTTGGCCCAAAATGAAAAGAGGCCCAAGTACTGACTCTGGCAGATAGAAAACAGACCTAGGCCTAACTCTCTTTTCCTCTTTACTTTACTGCATTTATTTACTTGTCAATATTTGTCGTAAGCCTTAAGGTGGAAAAGTTCAAATCCCCGAAGGACATCCATTTCGTTATATAATTCAACTAAAATCGGTCAACTTCAAATGAAATAAAAAAAAATTATTTTGCAAGCTAATATCTCGCTTAGTAGAGCAATATTTCCATTTTCTTTTTTAAAACGATTCTAACTATACAAAAAATAGTTCTACTTTTCTATTCAAGACAAGTTAATTCATTTTAGCCAAACAAATTAATTATCGGATAACCGCATTAGTGGATATTTTAGGTGCCGTTAAAACCTTCCTAAAATATTAATAACAACCCCAAACCCCCTCAAATATTTTCAATTGATTCCCTGTTTTAATACATTGTAAACCATTTTTTCTTAATTTTTCTAAAATAATTAAGTGGAGACTCTAAATTAGTCCTAATAAATATTTTAAAAATAAAACAGAATGACGACTCTGTTGGGGACTTGAATGGTTCTAACATTAAAATTAACTTGTTTTCTATACGTGTTCAATTATTTATTTGTTTTATTTATTGTATTACAAACTGTTGCATCTCATGACATCAACTCCGCCAAACGACAAATAGATTGCATTAGGACAAAGGCAGTTATGTGGCTTACCACGACTGTCCTTCAAAAAACACACAAGTCAAATTTTTAGAAGTGATAAACGAATAGTTGACTTGTGGTCATCCAACGTCGTTTAATCTTCACCCCGTTGTTTGTCCGACTAAGGTAAACGTCATCTCTAAACCAATTCTTGTCAACCTAGAGTAGAGCAAAATCACATCCAAATCTAAGCATTAGCCTAATACGGCTTAATACCCAAGGTGTATTAAACCCATTAGTAAAATCGCCAAAATCATGTCCAAGGTCCCCGACCTAAAGACATATCATGTTATTTGATATTTAAAAGATGTATGTGTGGAAACGCAATTTGGGGTGGGGAATATTAACCGGGTTTTAGTTTGTAGGTATGGTTCCATTTCCCAAATTTGACATGGTAGTGATAGCTCCGATTTTGCTTAAGTTATGATATATCGACCTCAATGGGAATCACATAAGAACCCTCAACAAATATGTAGGGGCCCTGACTGAACTTGTCATATGCTTGGGTGGCCCGAATTGATTGAAGTACTTACAGGTTATTGGGACAATGAAAGGATGGTTTTACGATTTGGAACCATGAATATTACCCCGATAATTGAGGAAATCCAGGACGGAATTGACACATTTGGTACAGGGCTTGAAAAAAGAGTAAGGAAACAGGAAACAATCTTAATCCCTAACAATCCTTCTCTCGAAGATATTACAAAGTGGCTTGGATTAGGAAAGGACTACCATACCGGGTCGAAGGTTCTAGTATCTTTTGTATGAACCTCTATGTTAGATTCGGGAATGCAAGATTTTATGCGAACTATAACCAAGAGTTCAGGGTTACTTGCAGAGAATGGGACATAATCAGACATTTGGCATTCACCATCGTGTTATTGGGTACTATGGTTTTTTCACATGGCCCGAGCCTTAGTATCAACACTCGAGTGATAATGCTTGAACACACTCTGTTTCATGGGCATCTAAATCAAGGGCAAGTGAAGTATTATCCCATTGCGCCCGTCATTCTGTTAGACATGTATCGAGTAGTAGGAAACTGCAAAGAAGGACATCTTTACTTTTAAGTTTGTAACCTACTTCTCCAATGGCGGATATTGAGCCATTTGGCTAAAGGGCATGAGACTCGACAACTGCATACCCTCGATGATAAAAATACTCTTAAGGATTTGAATGATATGCTGTTTTGGGAAAATTTGGAGAACATGAGGACTAAGAGGAGATGGGCTCATATTTTTTCCGAGCTAAGGGAAGAAGATATCCAATGGATGTTCGATCGCTTTATCTCAAAAAATGTCGTTTTGAGGGTCTATAGACAACTCGTGCTTCTATTGCCAGGTATTCGGGGAATCCATCCTTACGCACCCTTCCGATACCTAAGACAGTTCGGGAGAAGATAAACCACGCCTCCAGATGCATACTATCGTATCTATGTGTTTGACATTGGGGATGATAGATTGGACGACACTTCCGAGATTCTGAGGGAATAGAAAAGAGCACTGCAAATCAACAAAGACACTATTGATTCAGATCGGTTTGACGCCGGGTATGATAAACTTATAAGGATTGGTTAAAAAACAATACATGAGATATCTCCTTTCCGGTCCCAAACAGTTACCGTAATCTGGAGGACAAAGATTCCAAAGCTGTGGTCGAGCTAAGAGAAGTAAAACGGGAAGCTCAAGAAATGCACAATAAATTTCTCCAAAATCAATGTGCTCTCAAGAGTTCAACTCGGGGATTGGAAAGATTGAGGAACGATCTTGGGAATCTCGACTCATGGGTCAAAGATAAGATAGACATGATGCAGTTAGAAGATTGGGAAGAAAAAAGACGCCGGAGTGAGGGGTACCTACTGATGCTGCGGTACACACTTCCGCAGCACAAGACACTATTAAAGCAACACAAAAGTAGGGCCATCAGGGATGGCATAGTGGATTTTTCCCCTGTGTGGGTTTTTCTATATGTATCTCTGTCCTTATTAGGCCCTTCGTGGGCTTGCCTTTCTTGTATTCGGTACACTTTTCAAATGACCCATGCATGGGCCTTTCCTTTCGTATTTTTTTGTTTGTTCTCTATTTCCATTACTTGTTTTCCCCCTTTTTCAACATTATCTCTTATGCAAAATTTTCTTGGGGGTAACAGAATGGTTCAATTCCACGCATACATCTTTCAAATGCGCTAAGCCTACCCTTGGCACCAAAGGGTCACCCTCCTTGCTTAGGATGCGCGTTAGTCGCTTATGTGTTTTAATTACTTATGTGATATTGTTTCTTTGAATGAGGATATTTTGGCCCACTCACTTTCAAAATTTCCAGAAAATCTTTATAACATCAAATACAAGTCACTACCCCAAAAACTTCCGACCAAAAGTCCATGAGTCTTGGGTTTCTCACTACAAAGTAAATTCTTACTACCAAACTCTAAGACAATACTCTATCACTTTAGAAAAGGTAAAATTGTCACTATGGAAAAGAGCAAGAATGCCGAGATGGAACCAACGAGGGAGGATTTATAGGGAAAATTGCAACGGATTATGCAGGAGATCCGATAAACTAGAGAAAGGGGATTAGAGGTTGCAATCACCACAACAGTCTTCAAAGCCACAATTGCGATGCCAAACGAGGATTTGACAGCTAGGATGGAAAGACACGCCATCATGGACGAAGATACGGAGGTTGTGACTAGGAGGCTTCAGAAGATAGCGGGAAATGCTCTGTCTTCAATCAAGAAGCTATTATTGGTCCTAAAGACACTCACCCTGGAGATACTGAAGAAGATATCTACAAGTAAATCATCTACATGCCTCCCTTCATGGGACATCTGAAAGGAGGAGACAAATGGATCACTCTCCCGGCTTATGAGAAGACCCATAGCGTGGGGGGAAAGGGTCGTGCTGTGTGTTATTATTTACGAACATATTAGGGCTTCACACGTGTTGAAGCCTTGTAAAGGAATCTCTTTTGGGTTCAGGCATGATAACTCTAAGAAGACGTGTGCCTTCAACACGATTCGAATAGGGCACCCTAGTTTGGAGCTTAAGCTAACAATTTGCAACCTGATCAACACTGGAAAGATCCCGCATATATGGGGTGATAACACTATCCTTACCTATGAATAGTCAGAGCCCAATGTGCCAGTTACCAAGAACACCCTATTTAATTGCCACTATTTTATTTCGTTCAAGAAAACATTGTTGCACATCTATAGTGATTTGGTTCAGAAAGGGGTCTTGGCTTCTATCCGAAAGGATGACAGAGTGATCGATCCTGTTGGGATAGAAATCTGGAAGCCCTGTCACTACCATGACGCCATGGATCACAACATTTGAAGATGCCTTGGGTTTCACTACGACGTGGAATCCCTCGTCAATATGGGAAAAATTCAAGTCGAGTTCGTTCCCCGTGGCTAATGAAGTAGTGAGAAGAAGAATGGCTAGGATGGAGTCACTTTTTATATTTTAGAAGCTTTATTGTCTGTCTTTCACTTTCCTTGTAATTGTTGAAGATGAATGAATGAAAAAACGAGAATTTCCTTTTGTATTCGATCTACGTAGGGCCTGAATTCTCCTTGCGAGATACGTAGGCAGCCTTTCAAGACCCGGACCCTATCCTTTGATTTTTTTTCCCCTTTCATTCTACAAGGGAAATGTTGAGTTCAGATCAACAGACAAGAGAGACGCAACAAAAACACCTTAACTCAATACAATTTAACTTTTCGGTGATAGTCTTAAATTAAAAAAGGAGCAAAATTCCTGCTTGTCCAAAATGGGTCCCCATTACTCGTGGGTTAGCATGTCCTCCGACTTTTAGTGTCAATACTCCAATAGACGGAAGGCATCTACCTCACTTTCCTTCTTCAAACGTGAAACAAGCTCAGAACCCACCTTCTACTCCTGCTCATAATCCCTCAATCATCGACCTAGCCACCTAGAATCCTCAATACACCTCCTCCTCCTATCAAACCCCACCCCTCCTCAAAATATCAATCCTAAAGTGTCACCTCCCCCTCAAAAGGACAAACACCAAACCGGTACACCCCCTTAAAACCAAAACATCCCTCCATCACCAAAACAAACATACCAACCCCCAAACTTTTCTCCAAAATTACCAAACTCCCCTAAATTCCAAAAGTCTCTCAGTTGCTCCACCCCTACCTCAAAAAACCACTTTCCAAATCTCCGTCCCCAATGAGCATGACATTAATGGATCCGAGATCGACCACTATGAAGAACAAGAAAGAGAGTGGAGGTCAAAGGAAGAGGCCGCAAAGATCGATATAAAGGAAGAGATTCAAAAGGCAACGAAAGTGCTGCAATGTATTTCTGAGGTCGCCAGTTTGAGCTATGAGGACTTGTGCATTCACTTGAATTTGGACCTCCCGTAGGGTTTCAAGGTACCAAAATTTGACATTTTTGGAGGAATAGGGAACCCCTTAGCGCACCTAAATGCCTACTGTGACCAACTCGTGGGAGTCGGGAAAGATGAAGTTTTACTGATACGGGTTTCTAGACGAAGTCTGAGTGGAGAGGCTCTAGAGTGGTTTAAATCTCATGAAACAACAGAGTGGCCTAGCTGGAATTCCCTAGCTAAGGATTTCATCAAACGATTCGAGTATAATGTGGAGATCGTTCCCGATCGTTATTCCTTGGAAAAAATGAAGCAGAAATCAAATGAAAGCTACACAGAATTTGCATATATATGGAGAAATGAGGCAACTAGAGTTCGGCATCCTATGTATGAGAAGGAAATCGTCGAAGTATTCATGCGGGTTCAAGAACCCAAATATTATGATCGAATCATGTTGCTTGTTGGAGCAAAGTTTGTTGAGATAGTCAAAGTAGGTGAGACTATCGAAGACGGATTGAGAATCGGGAATATTGCCTGGGTTGCTGCCTCGCCCGGATCCTCGGGTTTGTTGAAGAAGAAAAGAAAAGACATGTCCACTGTCTCTTATGAGGGGAAGATCCCAAGGAGATTCTCTTCATACCAAGGTCGTTTCCTACCTTCACAGAGTTCATACCCGGCTTGTTATTCATAAGCTGATTTCCAAAATACCTATCCCCCCAATTATAAAAATACAACTCCGGCTTACCAAACTACTCCCCCTCCTAGTTATCAAACTCCCTCTCCCATCTACCAAACTTTCCCTCCAGTTTACCAAGCTCCACCAGATTCCACCTCAGATTTTCGTATGGGCTTTGTTGATGAGTTCGCATCATGCATAGGCAAACCCTGATGAAGGTTTTGGATGACACGTATGTGCTAGTGGTCACCATCAGTGACAATGTAGCAACTATGATAAACCAGGTCATCCAAGGATACTGAATCAGTTTCTGTGACGAAGAGATGCCCTTTGAAGTGAAGATGCACAACATAGCTTTACATATATCCATTGCAAGTCGAGACAAGGTTATAAATCGTGTCTTGGTCGATGATGGATCCGGCCTCAATATTTTCTCACTGTCGACACTAAGGCAGCTAAAATTTGACTTGGAGAAGCTTCATCAGAACCAAGTCAATGTGAGGTCCTTCGATGGAGTGCAAAGGGAACATTGAGGGAAGTTAACTTGAATATTCAGATGGGTCCTGCAGAGTTTAGTGTGGAGTTCCAGGTGTTGGACATCAACACCAACTAAGCAAGAGTTGTGTTTCATGGTGATGGAAGTCATTCTAATGGGTATGCCTCGATCGTCGATGAAGTTTCTTGAGGCTGTGATTCTACATGGTGGAGCTGGTAAATACCATCGATGATGATTTGGATCCACAACCCCCTATGCCTTCTGTATAAAAAATAATTGCTACTTTGATACTTCAGAGCGGGTTCGAACCAGGTTTTGGATTGGGAAAAAATTTCCAAGGAATTATCGAGCATATCGAACTTCCCGCCAAAGGAGTAAAGTTTGGCGTGGGGTATGTTCCCACAGATGATGAAGCAGAAACGAAGAGCAAGAATGTCGACCAAGCATTGGATAGTCGATTCTTCATCTGTACCAATCATTCCCAGTTTGAGAATATGCCGACGATGCTGGCCCTGGGGAAAAAGTTTGGGCCCTTTTTGAAGAAATTGATGCGGTCGTGGAGGATGAGGTCGAGACATCCAAAATCCGCGATGCCAAGATAGGGGAGCAATTGCAGAATTGGAACTCCACGTCACTTTTGATCCCCCATCTTTGTACAAACGACATATATTTATACTTGTTTTGAAAATCAGTGGTAGTCCGGAGAGGCCCGAGACCCACCACTTTTGCAAATTTTAATTGTTTGAGTTATAAAATTCCCTTGTGATGATTAGAAAGGCAATCCCTTTTCCAGGGCCAAAGTTTGTACTTGTTTTTCAATTTGAATGAAAGCCTCTTTTATCAAAAAAATCGCTTATTTGCTTATTTTCTATGTTTACTTTTCTAACTTTGTCTGTTTATGATTTCAGTAATATTAATTAAAAAATTGCCAATGTCATGGCATGTCATGAGCTAAAAGAACAAAATGAGGCAGGTAATGATGAAGGTAAAAAATATGAAGAAGAAAATAAAGTACCGGAACATGTTGCTGAAGAGTTTTGGTAGTTTGAGAACCAACACAAGCCGAATTTGGAAGAAACTGCGACTGTGAATCTTGGAGATGAGGAGTGCATCAAAGAAGTCGAAATAAGTTTCCATCTGACCGAAGCTCAAAAAAGGGACTTATTTCATTTTCTTAGAGAATACATTGATGTATTTGTCTGGATTTACAGAGATATGCTAGGATTAAGTACAAGTGTGGTGTCCCACAAATTGACGATTAATCAAGGATTCAGTTCAGTAAAATAAAAGACTCGAAAGTTCAAGACTAAGTTAAGTTTAAAGATCAAAGAAGAGATTACCAAAGAGATCGAGTCTCAAATAGCGGAAGTGACACAGTATCTGACTTAGTTGGCCAATGTTGTCCCGGTTACCAGGAAAGATGGGAAGATCAAAATTTGTGTTGACTACAGAGATCTCAACAAAGCAAGCCAAAACGATAATTTTCCGTTGCCAAACATCCACATTCTAATTGATAACTGTGCCAAGCATGAAATGCAGTCGTTTGTGGATTGTTACGCGGGTTATCACCAAATTTTGATGGATGAAGAAGATACAGAGAAGACAACTTTCATTACACCTTGGGGTGTATATAATTATAGGGTGATGCCATTTGGTCTCAAAAATGCCAGTGCTACTTATATGAGAGCTATGACGACCATCTTCATAACATGATTAACAAAGAGATTGAGGTGTATGTAAATGATGTTATAATCAAGTCCCCCGAGAGTTCGGACCACTTGACTCGTTTAAGAAAGTTTTTTTATCATCTACATCGATAAAAATTGAAGTTAAATCATGCCAAATGTGCTTTTAGGGTACCAGCTGGCAAGCTGTTGGGATTTATAGTCAGCAGAAGGGGCATTAAGCTTGACCCTTCCAAGATCAAGACAATTCAGGAGTTACCTCCGCCGAAGATGAAGAAAGAAGTGATGAGTTTCTTGGGAAGGTTGAACTACAATAGTCGGTTCATAGCTCAATCCACCGTGGTGTGTGAGCCTATATACAAATTATTGAAGAAATATGTTTTTACAAAATGGACTGAAGAATGTCAAACTGCTTTTGATGCTATCAAGAGTTATTTGTGTAATCCACCAGTGTTGGTTCCTCGCGAGAACAGAGTCCATTTTTGCTATATTTGTCTGTCTCAAATGAAGTATTTGGGTGCGTGCTTAGTCAACATGACGAGATAGGCAAGAAGGAGCGAGCCATTTATTACTTAAGCAAGCAATGCACTCCATATGAGGCTCGCTACATTCACTTGGAGAGAACATGTTGTGCTTTGACTTGGATCGCTCAGAAGTTGAGACATTATTTGTCTTCGTATACCACATATCTTATTTCCAAGATGGACCCATTGAAGTACATTTTTCAAAAAGCAATGTGGACTAGAAAATTTGCTAAAAGGCAAATGCTTTTTAGTGAATTTAAGATTGTGTATGTGATCCATAAAGTGATAAAAGCACAAGCGTTGGTTGATTATCTTGCGGAAAATCCAGTCGATGTTGAGTATGAACCGCTCAAGACTTATTTCCCCGATGAAGAGGTAGTATTTGTGGGTGAAGATATTTATGAAGCATACCCTGGTTGGAAAGTCTTCTTTGATGGAGCGGAAAATCATGGAGGAAAAAGTATCAGAGTGGTTTTAGTGTCAGTATATGGTCAACACCATCTTATGGCGGCTAAACTATGATTTAATTGCACGAACAACATAGATGAATATGAAGTTTGCATTCTAGGGTTGAAGATGGTCATTGACATGAATAACCACGAGTTGCTGTTTATTGGAGATTCAAATTTGTTGATTTATCAGGTTCAAGGAGAATGGGTTGTGAAGATCTCGAAGATCACACCATATGTGCAGTATATACAGAAGTTGTGTAGGAGGTTTTGTAATATCGAATTCAGACACACTCCCAGGACACAAAATGAGTTAGTTCATGCTCTTGCCACTATTGCCTCAATGATTAAGAGTTATATTGATCCTCTGGATATAGAGGTAAAAGAGCAGACAATCCGTTGTTCACATGTTGAAGCAGAATTGGACGGCCTGCCATGGTATTTTCACATCAAGAAGTATTTATAGACCGGGGTTAATTGTGAGAATGCAACATTCAATCAGAAAAAGTTGATACGCCGTATGGCCCTCATCTTCTTTCTAACTGGGAAATTCTTTATAGGAGAACTCCAGATTTAGGTCTTCTCAGATGCGTTGGTGCTGCTGAAGCTGTAAAGCTTCTTAAACAAATACATGCCAGAGTTTACGGTACACACATGAATGGACTTACTCTAGCTAGGAAGAATATTCGAGCGAGTTATTTTTGGATGACTATTGAACACAATTGTTTCAATCTCGTGGAGAAATGTCATAAATGTCAAGTGCATGGGGATCTGATTCGAGTGCCGCCTCATGAACTCAATTCTATGAGTTCTCCTTGGCCATTTGTATCTTGGGGCACATGGATGTCATAGGCCCAATAGAGTCGTCGGCCTCTACCAGACACAAATTTATTTTACTTTCCATCGACTACTTTACCAAGTGGATAGAAGCAGCTTTGTACAAGTCTGTGACCAAGAAAGTTGTAGCTGATTTTGTTCGCAACAATTTGGTATGTAGGTTTGGAGTGCCAGAATCTATCATCACTGATAATAGTGGAAATCTCAATAGTCTTTTGATGAGAGATATATGTGAGAATTTTAAGATTAGTCACCGAAACTCAATCACTTATCGTCCTCAAATGAATGGAGCTGTAGAGGCCAAAAATAAGAACATTAAGAAGATTTTGAGGAAAATGATTAACAATCATCGAGGTTGGCATGAGATGTTTCCATATGCTTTGTTGGATTATAGAACGACTGTCAGGACGTCGATTGGAGCTACTACATACTTAGTAGTATATGGAACAGAAGCAGTCATACTTGCTGAAGTTGAGATACCTTCCTTCAGAATCATCCAAGAAGCTAATACCTGCTGAAGTTGAGATACCTTCCTTCAGAATCATCCAAGAAGCTGAGTTAAGTAATGCCGAATGGGTTCGCAAGCGGATTGGTCAGTTAACATTGATTGACGAGAAGAGAATGTTTGATGTTTTCCATGGTCAACTGTATCGACCGAGAATGATCCACACTTTCCACAAGAGAGTAAGAGCCAGATTTTTTGAAGTTGGTCAGTTGATCCTCAAAAGCATTTTTCCTTATCAGGATGAGTACAAAGGAAAATTCACACCAAATAGGCAAGGACCCTACATGGTTCAGAATGTAATATCTGGAGGTTCTGTGGTCGTGTCTGAGATGGATAGCAGCGAATGGACTAAACCAATCAACTTAGACGCTGTCAAGAGATATTATATGTGAATCTTCATGTTGTATTCCTGTCATTCCTTTGTAATTATTCTATTTGCTTGTAATATCTTTGTTTAAAATTCTATTCCTCTTGTAATGAACTATGTCTGACCTGAATTCTCAAAAATGAGATACATAGGCGGCCTATGTCAGCCTCGATCACCCCATTTATCATCTTTTAATGTTTCTTTGTACTTGAACTACGTTCGACCTGAATTCTCAAGAATGAGATACGTAGTCGGCCTATATCGGCCTCGGTCGGTTTCTTTGTAAATTTCTTATTATTGTTAACCTTTGAGGGGAACTACATTTCACCTGATTGCGGTCTCAATGAGATACCTAGGCTCCACAACGATTTGGTCATATCTCCCATAAGTTTTCTACTTCTCTTTACAATAGAAACTGGAATAGAATTTTCTAGAGAGACTCAAAAATTCTCAAGAAGAAGATTATTATTCAATAAGTCAAAACTGAAGTTACCTTGAGATTCGCAACTGGGACAAACTTTTTGAAAAGATCTCAAAAATATTGTGACTGGCTTACCGACAATTAAAGATAAGCCAAGACAGTCAACTAGGACAGAAATTTTGAGGGTGACCTCAAAATTTCAACATGAGTTTATCAGCATTCTAGAGCAACTTTGAATATTTTCTATCAAATAATCAGGATAGACCTCCCAGCATCAATCTCAAAGAAGTTCGCTAAGCTTGACGAGACATGACGCTTGGCGGTGACATTTTCCAAATACTACTTTTTGAAAAATCCATTTTCTTAAAAGATTTTCCTTTATCTTTTATTTATTTTTGGCATAAAATATGTTTTCTTATATATCAAGAGGCGGGAAATTGGAGAAATCAATCGGAGATAGCAAGACAAGGAGCAGACAAGCAAAGAGATCGACACATATCAGTTCATTTTAAAACTAACAATTTTTTTTGTAGATGCAGGTTTATAGGTTTATCTCAAAATCAGTATATTTCTCCATTTTATGAATATGAAGAAGTCAAAAGGGCGAAGAGCACCCCAAAATTGACTACTTTTTCCATGGGTGCAGAAAATATTTTATGCTGCTTATATCAAAGATTTGGAAATATGAATAACATTATTTCATTCAATTCCCAACAACATCAAGTCCATAATGAACATGCAACTATGTTTTGATGCGGAACAAATGAGAAAACCCTGAGGAGAGACATTTTGTTATTTTTCATCAATTAAATAATATCACTACCCGGGGGGGTCATTTTTACTGTATTTTCAATTAAGACGATATCACCATCCAGAAAGTTTCCAGAAGATCACTATATTTCTCGATGAAGCACTATCTCCGTTTGGTACTAGGGATCGCATCCAGAGAAAGAAAACCATGCATAGCAAGAGAAGTAAGCCATGTATATAAGGAGAAAATTTCATGCATCGCTTGAAAGAGAATGAAATCATGCATTGCGAGGAAAGAGGTTCATACATCATAAGATGAGATTCATGCATTGCGAGAAAATGTCGTGCATCGCGGGAAATAGATTTATGCATTGCAAGAGAGATAATCATGCATTACAAGAGAATGAATCATGCATCGCGAGAGAAAGGAGTCACACATCGCAAGAGGAAGGAGTCATGCATAGCAAGATAAATATGTCATGCATTGCAAGAGAAGGAAATCATGCATCGCGGAAAAGAAGTCATGCATTGCAAGAAAAGGAAATTATGCATATGAAGAGAAAGGAGTCATGCATTGAAATTGAAGGAAGTCATGTATCGTGTAAAATTGTGCGTAGAAAAAGAAGGAAGACATGCATTGCAAAAGAAAGATGTCATGCATTGCAAGAGAAGAAAAGTGTGCATAGAAAGAGAAAGAGTCATTCATCGCAAAAGTAGGAAATCATGCAAAGGAAGAGGAAGAAGTCATGCATCACAAGAGAAGAAAATTGTGCATATGAAGAGGAAGAAGACATGCATTCCAAGATAAGAAAATCGTACTTCGCAAGAGAAAGACCAATACATTGCAAAGAAGGAGACCGTGCGTCGCAATAAAATCAACATGAACTGTATTTTTTTATTTGGAAAGACGACATCAAAAGAATCACCAGCAACAACATTGAGAAAACTATCAACACATTGCATCAGTATTTTATTACTTTGAAATTAAAGAAAGAGTACATTGAAAATTATATTGCAAATATGAGACACAAGCTTTATTTGCTTTACGTCAAAATCAATGGAGTTGATATCAGATGTCCATAGAGATCAATTAAGTGTCAACACGGTAAAAGACATTATCTCCCATTGAATTGCATTTTTATGCTAATGAGTTTTATCTCAATCTATGTCAAGATCACCTAGAAGGATGAATTCTCCAAAAGAAACCACAGGTGCGGATGACATCAAAAAGGATGCAACACAACATGGAACCTTTTATTAGTAGAGAACTGGGACATAGTCTAAAGAGGATTTTCAAACTCTTACGACGCGAGCAGAGAAGCGAATTCCACCACAATCAAACCACACCCCTATAAAAAGGCATGTGGGTTCTTCTTTAGGTCTCTTGGTTTCAGTTTTGTGTCTAGTAATTCTGGTTTTCACCGGAAGCATCTTTCCAATCCGAGTGACAATACCCCAAGAGCATTAGAAATCGTGTCCGTACAAGTTCTTAATTATGGGTGTGAAGCGACATTCATGGCTAAGAGGTCGCAAGCCTTTTTTTGATACTCAACTTACTTTGTCGCTTTTTCAGAACAAAAGGTTATCTTGCACAATAGATTTCCTTTTCAACCGATTGAGTCGAGCTCCACGCAGCCTGATTCCCTATGTTGAGGGGTATGTAGGCAGAATCCGTGTTGAAAACTCGGCTATATCCCAACATTCTCTCTTAAATCTTATTCTCGAGCATTACAATCTCCTCATAATTTGATATCAGGAATGCTTTTGAATTCTTTCAAAATTGTGCGTTAAATCAAGAATATCGAACTACAAGTGATCTGAAATCTCATATAGCCTGAGATATGTAGTAAATCCATTTTCGGTCTTCGACCATAATTCCTAAAGTCCGTACCAAATACCTTTTCCAAGATGAAAAAGTGATTGGTCAAAATTGGATTCATCAATTTCATTTTCCTTGAATTTCTTGCATCAATCCAAGTAACATGAGGCCTGAGGGACAATTTTTGACACCCAATTTTAACCCACCACGATAGAAATTAACTTTTGAGCTTCTTAATTTCCAAACAATTTGAAATAATTGGTTTTATGGAAAATCTAAAATATTTTTTTAAGCTTTTAAAATGATTTTACTTATTTGTGTAATATTCTAAATAATTAATGTGTTTTATATCGGTACATATATTCAATTAGTATGTTTCATAAATAGTTGAAGTCGTCACGAAAAGATTTTACACTTTTAAGTTAAAATTTTCATTAATTTAGTTTAGTCTTAATTATAGTGATGATGTAAGTTGATGCTTTAATATTTTACAAATAAAATTGATTATTTTATTTCGTTAAGATTAAGAAGTTCGTTAATTAATTAATATTAATTCCTCTTATTTAATTCCTTCACAGTTACATCCAAATTTGGCTAAGTCTTTAATTAGCTTTGCCGAATTTGCAATTTGTAAAGATATTTCCTAGTTGTCATTCTATTACCTAACCTTAAACACATTTTTGGGCCTTGCATTCAACACAAATAATTTCCAGTCCACATTTTTAATTCCCCAACCGACCCATTTGCATTCAGAAAGTGTTGATAGACCAAAATTTAATTTCTTTTCCTTCGATCCCAGCCCATACCTAAGAACCCGACCCAACATTTCTTCTTCAACAAAAACAAATGCAGCAACAGTTGTACCGTGTCGAGAAGTAGTGACAACGAGCGTGAGCGACACCACCGACTCCTGGACGCGGATCATGCGAGGGCGAGTTCACTAGGGCAGCAATAACAGCTCCAAACGATGCCTTTTCCGTCAAAATACACGAAAAAGAAGACGTGTTTCCCTTTTCCGTGTTGACGTCTTCCTCACCAGTACGCTTGTACAGTAGGTCAGGTTCCTTCTCAATCCTTCCAGCTGCGTCTGCTCATCCTTGCTCGCTTGGAGATAAAGCCACGTAGCACTCAAGGACGATCGATCGATCCAAGCCGTCCATGCTGCCCCTGTCGTCCGGATTTCATGCGGGTTTGGTTGCATTCTCGTACAATCCAGTTGTTCCTTCATCCTTGGAAAATTTCAATCGAGACTTGATTTCAGGTTTCAATTATGCCCTTGTTCTCACTCGAAATATACCCTCTTTCCCCCAAAAGGTAAAAACCTCAGATTCCCTCTATATAAAGGTCTTTCATCTAAATGGGAGATTTTTTTTAGTAGAAAATTTTAGAGAAAATATTGAGAGCTACTTAAAGCAAAGACTAACCCAAGGAAAAAATAGTGAGACGTTCAAGGCAAAAAATTTAGTTTTGGTCGGAATATCACACTTTCTATTTCGTTTTGAATCGGTTTCTCTCAAGTTCCTCCGAGTCTAAGGTTTTGCACAGATTTCTGGTTGATCGTTTGTGTTCGAGTTTCCGTTTGTTGGTAAAAGTTGATGTTCATCCTAGCTCGTCAGTCTCCACTTCGCTGCCCAGAAAGAGGTGATTGCTCTTCTTGATTTAAGTTTAATTGGTTCTTTGTTGTTCTATGTTTATATTTAAGTGTCTTTGATGGTGTTTTAGTTTTCAACATTTAAATCAGCTGATTGACTGCCTTTGTGTTGCTTTATGAATTATTCTTATTAGATTTCTGAAGTGTTTGGTATTTGTATGTTATCATGATTTGTTTATTTCATCATAGCTTGTACACCCTTTTGCTATGAACATGAGGGAAGCTGTATAAGCCTAATTTAGTTTCATGGAGTCGATTATGATCTCATTTTCATTTAGTGTCAGAACCTTTGATTTCAGATTTATATTGTTATTGAATTAGCTTAGGCTCAATCTTGTTAGGGCTATTGTATGAGGGTTGTAACAACCCTAAAAATGAATAGAATCAAGACTTAGGTTGTCAAGAATGCTTGCGATTAGACCAAGGTTCACACAGATTGATACGCGTAGAACCAGACCTCAGAACCCTTACTACGACCAAGCCAACTAACTTGGGGAGTTAGTTGAGCTTGGAAAGGTTCGAACCAACCAAGTAAGGCTCTCGAAAACAAAGATTTAATCGAAGGAGTCTTTACCGGATTTAAAAAGAAGAAATTTTAAGTTTTGAGGGTCTAGGGGTAAAATGGTCTTTTACCAGGCTAAGGGTAATATCGTAATTACCCTAAAATATATATATAATTAATTATTTAATAAAATGGAGGGGCAATTTTAAGAAAGAGAGCCGAATTTGAGCTCTAAGAGTGGAGTCTTGCTCCACCCGGGTTCGAACCTAGGTGGAAGCAATGATTTAAATTGTTTTCATTTAAGATTGATAAATTAATTTAATTAATTAATATTTATTAGCTGATTTAATAAAAAGGAAAATCAGATTTTTAAATATTAAAGAGAGTCCTAAATTGACTAAGTCATCCCCTTATCCTAAACAACTACACACACGTTTCACTCTGTCAAAAATCTCTCTCTCACGTTTCATCACTCTCTCTCTCTCACGTTAGTTCTGCCAAGAACAACAAAAATCAGAATATTCATCAAGAGTTCTACACACTTGAAGAACTCACATGAAATTTTAAGAAAAAACAAGTAACCAAAATCGTCAAGGCAAAGAGAGGTTGTCCGTCGAGTGGTGTGTACGTGAGCTGAATTGGGCGTGGCTTGGAGGGACGTTTGGGCAGAAAATTCAGGCTTGAACAACATCAAAAAGGTATGGGTTTCTCTCTTGGAATTCTTTCTCCAAGAGTACTTTCTTTCGAACGTTTGTTAAACTCTTGAAACTAAGGTTGTTCCCCTTTGTATGTCCTTGTCCTTAGCTCCCAAACGAATTCGTAGGATGGGTATGTTGTGCTGCTAGATTTAGCCATGATTGACGTGTTTATATTGAATGTGAATAAGTTTATGTGCGTGAAATCACGAAGTAATCGAAGAAAGTGGGTGTGTGGGTGTGCTTCGGCAGTGTACTTTTGCCACTGTTTGGAGACGTTTAGAGCATGTATTTCTTCTTGTACTTCATGTGTTAAAGTTGTGCATAATGTAGTGTTCATATGAAATGTTATGTGGCTGGATTGAAGGAGGAATTCTTGGCTAAACGACTCCATGAAAGTGCACCTAAAACTTTATAAATGAACCATGAAATTTCCTTAAGAACTAATGTGTCATTTGATGAAAAAAGTGTAGAGAAATCATGGAGTAAATTTCCAGAACCTGGAAATAGGATTTAGAAAGAATCTGGAAATTTTGGACGTCAAAAAAATAATAAAAAAAAAAGTGAGGCCTGAAGGGATCGAACCCAGGACCTTACTAGAGCAACCTCAACTAATAAACAAAAAGGGAATGCCCCAGACGAGGCTCGATATGGGGCTGGGATCAGCGAAATTCGCAAGGCAAAAAGGGAAAAATAAATGGGGTCGTTGGGAATCGATCCCACGCCCCCTCAGCAAACGCGGAAGAAAATTTAATAAAAAAAGGGGGTCGTGGGGAATCGATCCCACGCCCCTCAACGCCTGTAGTTAGGCAATTTTATAGAAATAAAGAAAAAAGGGGATGTGGGGGATCGATCCCACAACCCCTTGGTTAGTAGCAACAAGGGAAATAGGGGAAGGATAGAAAAACAAAATATATGGGGTCGTGGGGAATTGATCCCACGCCCCCCAGTAAGCTGTAGCAGCGTCCAAGGAGAAGGAAAAAAATAACAAAAAAGGATGGTGAGGCGTGGGAATTGAACCCACGACCTCTAGGTAACCTCCGAATTTGGAGAAAAATAAAGAGAGGCTGTGGGGGTTTGATCCCACAACCTCTTAGTCCATGCGAATTGGACAAGAAATTTAATATGAAAAATAAAAGGAGGTTGTGGGGGTTCGATCTCACAATCCTCCGGCCAATTTAAAAAAAATAATTTAATTAAGTAGAAAATTAGTGATTCAATGTTAATGATTGGGATTAAATCTAGAGTTCTAATGCTATGAATATTAAAAATAAAATCAACGAAAAATGTAAATGATATCCAAGTGATTCAAACTTGGGTTTCCTTGCCCAAACTTCCGTATTGATATATAAGTCGTACATGAATAAAATATCCAATAATAATGCCATCTACTTAGATAAAAAAAAATTAAGATCTTGGCATATATACAAGATACATAAGTCTTGTACTACCTAATTTTAGGAAAGTAAGAATCACTTAACGAATTATGAATGAAGCCCATGGCTTGTATGTATAGACACATAAATCTAACATATGTTCAAAACTAAGTGAACCTAAGACGTATGTAATGAAATGACGAACCCTAGAAGGGTTAGGTATGAGTGTAAGATTCACTAAAGGGCCAAGTGCATTGGCATACGATGAAATAAACATTCACGTAATAAGAGGTGAGTAACTATGAAAAGTAAAGGTGCTAATGATGAAGAATGTGGTGACAACATGATGTGAGGCTAATGTAAATGATGAGAGCAATCTCAAATGAGGCTAAGTAAACGTTACCAAAACGTACTCACCTATGAGAGTGTAAGATAATGAAGAGACCAGTCTCTATGAACACTCTAATGAAAGTATTGAGCTTAACACACTTAATACTAATTATGAGATGAGAAATCATCTAATGAGCTATAATGTCCTCATACTAGAAGCCAGCTTCCATGACGTATGAGATGAATGAAATGGAACTTTATACTGAGCACCGATAGACTAGCTATGAGCGGTGATGCCTTCTTTCGGGAAGGGTGAAGGTTCACGTAACTCTCATGAGATGAGACTGTCCGGCTTGCCGGGTATGGGTCTTCATACATCTCCTAGTCTTTGAACCTATACTGCCAATATAGGGATCTGGAGGGGTTAAATTCCCATATACGCTAGCATATTATTGGATCACTTTGGCCGGTGATTCCACCTCTTTTCGGCATGGGAGAGACACTGGATTTCATGATGCTCACATGATCTATGTCGGTTAAAGTTAAAGTTCCCAATGAATGAATGAGGCCAGCCTCAAATGAAGCACATAAAGAATTGAATGATACCGAAGGTGTTAGGATAGGATAATCAAGAGGTGAGCTAGACTAAGGTAATGACATTAGGTTATTCCTGATCATTGCACAGCAAACCCGATGAAAGTCTTAAACTACACCCTAGGTATAGTTGGTGTTCACACTGGCCTATGAATGAAATGTAATGAAGTAAGTATGAATGAATGAAGCAGACTCTGTGTTTGCTAATGAAGACTCCCTAGTTGAGGTCCCATATGTTGAGCCCTCATTTTGGAAAGTCTTAATGTTAATTCCATGGTTCCAAGGTCTCACGGCATATGAATGAATGATACGAACGAAGCTATGTGATATGTGCTATGATATGTGCTATAGGAAGATGATATGTGATATGTGTTATGATATGTGCTATATGAAGATGATATGTGTTGTGTGCAATGCGATATTTAATATGATGCATGTTACTCTCATGGCATGACCTTCCTAATCCCAAATTGGCAAGTCCACTGACTTGACTTCCAAAAATCATGTTGTTAGGAAAGAGCTATTCTTTCTCATGCATGTCCGTGGTGTGTGCTTGCATGTACCCATACTTAGTACAAGTGTGTACTAACCCCTATACATCTATACTATTTTAGGTGCAGGCACATGTGGTCGATAGAGTTGCAGGATCATTGTTGCAGCTATCCGGACGTCAGCATTCATCCGGAGTTTGGTAGGTCCTCATGCTTTCGAGGATACTACTGTTTTATATTCTAGCGTAGTTTTAGAGTTGAGCTAGTGGAGCATGTTCCATTAGCGTTTCTTTCCTGCTCTTTATTCAGACTTTGTATTTGGGCCATTTTGGCGATTATACAATTAAGACTTATGAACTATTTCTTTTAGTTGTTTATCTCTTTAATGTTAGATGGTTGATGATGAACGATTATAAAATTTTTAAGAATGTTTGGCAAGCATGTTTAAAGAACAAAAGTTTTAAATTTTCCGCTAAAATTAACCTATGTAAAGTAAGTACGACATAAGTAGGCTTGTTTGCGACCTCTGAGAGGTCAACGACGCCGGTCTCGTCTGGGGTCTAGATTCCAGTCGTGACAAAGTTGGTATCAGAGCCCTAGGTTAAATTACGAAAATAATAAGTTCACATCAACCACATTGAGTAGTTTATAAGTCATGGTAGTGAAGTGCACCACTATCCTGAATTAGAGACCGCATGATGCGTAGGAAAATTTCCCTTCTTCTGATCTTATCGTGCTTTTCTGAATGTCTGAATTCTTGGTGTTATGAGCATATCTAACATCAATTTTTTGTTATTTTCAGAGAATGAACCCTAGGAGGGCTATTGGCCAGAGGAGAGGAAGAGCAGCTGCTGGGGGCAACCGAGTTCCACCCAAGGCTCCAGCTGAAGGAGTGGCTGTGCCAGTTAATCCAGCTGGGTTGACTGATGCTGAGGTGAGGGCATCTCTGGCCCAGATGGCACAGGCCATTACTATACAGGCCCAGGCCATGACTGCCCAGGTCAACCGGCAGAATGTTTAGAGGGAGAACCCACCGGTTCGTAGCATGGCTGACAGGCTGAGGGATTTCACGAGAATGAATCCTCCTATTTTCACAGGGTCTAGGACTACAGAGGATCCCCAGGAGTTTGTGGATGAGGTGCATAAGATCCTGGTGGCTATGGGGTCCACTGATATTGAGAAGTCTGAGCTGGCTTCCTATCAGCTCAAGGATGTTGCACAGACTTGGTGCAAGATGTGGCAAGATAGTCGTGTCTTAGGTGGTGTGCCAGTCACATGGGAGCTGTTCAAGACAACATTTCTGGAGAGATTCTTCCCCAGGGAGATGAGGGAGGCCACGGTTGAAGAATTCATCAACCTTAAACAAGGATCTATGACAGTCAGAGAGTATTCCCTGAAGTTTGTTAAGCTGTCAAGGTATGTTATTTTCCCTAGTATTTAATAACAAGAATGAGGAGAATACTGAACTTTGTTGAAATTATTCAGGTATGCTACTTCCCTGGTTTCTAACAACAGGGATGAGATGAGCAGGTTCCTCACAGGAATCAATGGGGACCTGGAGGAGGAGTGTCGATCTGTGATGCTCCATGATAATATGGATCTTTCCAGGTTGATGTTGCATGTTCAGCAGGTAGAGGACAGCCGCAGAAAGAGAGGTTTTCATGATGCTAGGAGGCCTAGGCCTCAAGATTAGGTAGGACCCAGTCACGGAGGCCACAGGAACAACTTTCGCGTCCGTGAGCAGTCAAGGTTCAAAAAGGGGCAACAGAGTTCTGGGAATTTTAATCCTCAGAGGAGTGCTACAACTACAGGAGGCAGACCTGAGCCCAAGAAGGGCAATGGAGGTGAGATGCAGTGTCCTAAGAAGAATTGTGCTAAGTGTGTCCGAGCTCACAGTGGAGAGTGCAGACAGGGCACTAATGCCTGCTTCGGTTGTGGTAAGAGTGGACACATGGTCAGAGACTGTCCACAGAACAGACGTCAGGCTGGAGGTAATGCTCAGCCTAGGCCTAATCCACAGGGTGCAGCAGCAGCCGAGCCTCCTAAGAGGAACAGGTTCTATGCCCTGAAGGGCAGAGAGGAGCAGGAGAAGTCCGCTGATGTGGTCACAGGTATGCTGCAAGTGTTCTCAACTTCTGTTTATGCTTTACTTGATCCAGGGTCTACACTTTCCTTTGTAACTCCTCTGCTAGCTCTTACTTTTGAGATGTTGCCTGAAGTTCTGCATGATCCTATAGTGGTTAGTACACCTTTAGGAGAGAATGTAAGAACTGATAGAGTATACAAGGATAGCCCAATAGTTGTGAGTTGTAAAACTATGTGTGCAAACTTGGTTGAGTTACCCATGCATGATTTTGATGTTATTCTTGGCATGGATTGACTTCACAGTTGTTATGCTTGCTTGGACTGTCGTAGTAGAGTGGTGAGATTTTGCTTTCCTAATGAAGAAGAGTTAGTCTGGGAGGGGTACAATTCGAGTCGTCCTAACTCCTTGATTTCTAACCTTAAGGCCAATAAAATGATGTCCAAGGGGTTATTGTGTCATCTTATGAGTGTTAATGATTTAGATCATGACATTCCTTCCATAGACTCAGTACCTGTAGTGAATGAGTTCTTAGATGTGTTTCCTGATGATTTGCCTGGAGTCCCTCCCCTTCGAGAGAATGACTTTGGTATCGATTTAGAACCCGATACTAAACCAATCTCAATTCCTCCTTACAGAATGGCTCCAGCTGAACTCAAAGAGTTGAAGATGCAGTTAAAAGATCTCACTGACAAGGGTTTCATTCAGCCGAGCATATCCCCTTGGGGTGCTCCAGTGTTGTTTGTAAAGAATAAAGATGGAACCCTTAGAATGTGTATCGATTATCGGCAGCTCAACAAAGTCACTATAAAGAATAAGTATCCACTCCCCAAAATAGATGATTTGTTCGATCAACTCCAAGGTTCTAGTTTCTTCTCTAAAATTGATCTTCGTTCAGGGTATCATCAGCTTAGGGTTAGGGATGGAGATATTCCAAAGACAGACTTTCGTACCCGCTATGGTCACTATGAGTTTCTAGTCATGTCATTTGGTCTCACGAATGCACCTGCTGCATTTATGGATCTCATGAACAGGGTCTTCCGTGAATACCTTGACTCTTTCGTCATAGTATTCATTGATGACATTCTCATCTACTCTAAGACCAAGGAAGAGCATAAACAACATTTGAGACTAACCTTGCAGGTACTTAGACAACATCAGTTGTATGCCAAATTCAGCAAATGTGAATTCTGGCTGAGATCAGTGACCTTCCTCGGTCATGTTGTGTCCGATCAGAGCGTGGAGGTGGATCCCAGGAAGACTGAGGCTGTGAAGAACTGGCCAAAGCCTCTTACTCCCACTAACATCCGTAGCTTTTTGGGATTGGATAGTTACTACCGCAGGTTTGTGGAGGGCTTTTCTTCCATTGCTGCCCCATTGACAGCTTTAACTAAGAAGAAAGCCAAGTTTGAATGGACGGAGACTTGTGAGAAGAGTTTACAGGAGCTCAAGGACAGACTCACTTCAGCCCCGGTGCTTACTTTGCCTAAGTGTGGTAAGAATTACACTGTTTATTGTGATGCATCTAGGGTTGGTTTGGGTTGTGTTCTTATGCAGGTTGGTAAGGTGATAGCCTATGTGTCCAGACAACTCAAGGTTCATGAGAAAAATTATCCCACTCATGACCTGGAGTTGGCAGCTGTGGTCTTTGCACTGAAGCTGTCGAGGCATTATCTGTATGGAGTGCATGTGGATGTGTTCACAGATCATAAGAGTCTCCAGTATGTGTTCACACAGAGTGAGTTGAATCTACGTCAGCGAAGATGGTTGGAGCTGTTGAAGGATTATGACATGAATGTGCACTACCATCCAGGTAAGGCTAATGTTGTAGCCGATGCTTTAAGCAGGATGAGCATGGGAAGTACATCCCACGTTGAGGATGAGAAGAAGGAGCTGGTGAAAGATGTACACAGACTGGCTAGACTGGGTGTGCATTTGGTTGACTCCACTAGTGGGGATGTTTCAGTTCATCCTAGTTCTGAATCATCCTTGGTAGTTGAAGTCAAGCAGGGTCAGCATCTAGATCCTGTGTTGATAGAGCTGAAGGACTCAGTGCTGATGAATATGAATGAGTCTTTCGCTTTGGGAGGTGATGTCATACTTAGGTATCAAGACAGGCTGTGTGTGCCAGATATAGATGATTTGCGGACCAGGATCGTTGCAGAGGCCCATGGTTCCAGATATTCCATACATCCAGGTTCCACCAAGATGTATCATGATCTTAAGCAGATTTATTGGTGGAGGGCATAAAGAGGGATATTGCAGAATACGTGGCCAAGTATCCTAATTGTAAGCAGGTTAAGGCAGAGCATCTTAAGCCTGGTGGTCTGACTCAGATTATTGAGGTTCCGACTTGGAAATGGGAGGCCATTAATATGGACTTCGTGGTTGGGCTTCCGAGGACTAGGAGGCAGCATGACTCTATATGGGTTATTGTGGACAGATTGACTAAGTCTGCCCACTTTATCCCTGTGAAGTCTACTTACAGAGCCGAGGATTATGCGAAACTCTACATCGATGATATTGTGAGATGGCATGGGATTCCCTTGTCTATTATTTCAGACAGAGGAGCTCAGTTTACTTCTCATTTCTGGAGATCTTTCCAGAAGAGCTTGGGCACGCAGGTGAAGCTTAGCACTGCCTTTCACCCTCAGACAGATGGGCAGGCAGAGCGCACCATACAGACATTGGAGGATATGTTGAGAGTGTGTGTGATCGACTTCAGAGGTAATTGGGATGACCATCTGCCTTTGATAGAGTTTTCGTATAATAATAGCTATCACTCTAGCATTGGGATGGCACCGTTCGAGGCACTGTATGGTAGGAGGTGTAGATCCCCGGTTGGGTGGTTCGAGGTTGGAGAGTCATCCATTTTAGGTCCGGAGATCATTCATGAGGCCTTAGAGAAGGTCAGAGTGATTAGGGACAGGTTAACTACTGCTTACAGTCGGCATAAGTCATATGCTGATAACAGAAAATGGCCCTTAGAGTTTGATGTTGGTGACCAGGTTTACTTGAAAATATCGCCTATGAAAGGGGTAATGAGATTTGGTAGAAAAGGGAAGCTGAGTCTGAGGTATGTTGGGCCATATGAGATCCTACAGCGTGTGGGTGAGGTGACCTATGAGTTAGCATTGCCTGCAGATCTAGCTTCTGTTCATCCAGTCTTTCATGTCTCTATGTTGAAGAAGTGCTTAGGTGATCCAGCATCAATCTTACCTGTTGAAGGTTTGGGGGTTGGTGAAGACTTGTCTTATGAGGAGGTACCTGTTGAGATCTTAGACAGACAGGTCAAGCGGCTGAGGAACAAGGAGATTGCCACAGTGAAGGTATTGTGGAGAAATCATCTTGTTGAGGGTGCTACGTGGGAGGCTGAGGCCGACATGAGAGCCCGCTACCCTCACCTGTTCAGCTCTTGAGGTTAGACTTTCTACTCTTAAACCTATGTTTCCTTATCTCTCCGTATTTTGTTGCTATTGATTGACTGTGTATAGTGATTTTATTATGATCTGACTGGCATTACGATGTGAAGTGGTAGTGTCATTCGGGGACGAATGTTCCTAAGGGGGGGATAATGTAACAACCCTAAAAATGAATAGGATCAAGACTTAGGTTGTCAAGAATGCTTGCGATTAGACCAAGGTTCACACAGATTGATACGCGTAGAACCAGACCTCAGAACCCTTACTACGACCAAGCCAACTAACTTGGGGAGTTAGTTGAGCTTGGAAAGGTTGGAACCAACCAAGTAAGGCTCTCGAAAATGAAGATTTAATCGAAGGAGTCTTTACCGGATTTAAAAAGAAGAAATTTTAAGTTTTCAGGGTCTAGGGGTAAAATGGTCTTTTACCAGGCTAAGGGTAATATCGTAATTATCTGAAATATATATATAATTAATTATTTAATAAAATGGAGGGGCAATTTTGAGAAAGAGAGACGAATTTGAGCTCTAAGAGTGGAGTCTTGCTCCACCCGGGTTCGAACCTAGGTGGAAGCAATGATTTAAATTGTTTTTATTTAAGATTGATAAATTTATTTAATTAATTAATATTTATTAGCTGATTTAATAAAAAGGAAAATCAGATTTTTAAATATTAAAGAGAGTCCTAAATTGACTAAGTCATCCCCTTATCCTAAACAACTACACACACGTTTCACTCTCTCAAAAATCTCTCTCTCACGTTTCATCACTCTCTCTCTCTCACGTTAGTTCTGCCAAGAACAACAAAAATCAGAATATTCATCAAGAGTTCTACACACTTGAAGAACTCACATGAAATTTTAAGAAAAACCAAGTAACCAAAAACGTCAAGGCAAAGAGAGGTTGTCCGTCGAGTGGTGTGTACGTGAGGTGAATTGGGCGTGGCTTGGAGGGACGTTTGGGCAGAAAATTCACGCTTGAAAAACATCAAAAAGGAATGGGTTTCTCTCTTGGAATTCTTTCTCCAAGAGTACTTTCTTTCTAACGTTTCTTAAACTCTTGAAACTAAGGTTGTTCCCCTTTGTATGTCCTTGTCCTTAGCTCCCAAATAAATTCGTAGGATGGGTATGTTGTGCTGCTAGATTTAGGCATGATTGACGTGTTTATATTGAATGTGAATAAGTTTATGTGCGTGAAATCACGAAGTAATCGAAGAAAGTGGGTGTGTGGGTGTGCTTCGGCAGTGGACTTTTGCCACTATTTGGAGACGTTTAGAGCATGTATTTCTTCTTGTATTTCATGTGTTAAAGTTGTGCATAATGTAGTGTTCATATGAAATGTTATGTGGCTGGAATGAGGGAGGAATTCTTGGCTGAATGACTCCATGAAAGTGCACCTAAAACGTAATAAATGAACCATGAAATTTCCCTAAGAACTAATGTGTAATTTGATGAAAAAAGTGTAGAAAAATCGTGGAGTAAATTTCTAGAACCTGGAAATAGGATTTAGAAAGAATCTGGAAATTTTGGACGTCAAAAAAATAATTAAAAAAAAGTGAGGCCTGCAGGGATCGAACCCAGGACCTCACTAGAGCAACCTCAACTAATAAACAAAAAGGGAATGCCCCAGACGAGGCTCGATATGGGGCTGGGATCAGCGAAATTCGCAAGGCAAAAAGGGAAAAATAAATGGGGTCGTGGGGAATCGATCCCACGCCCCCTCAGCGAACGCGGAAGAAAATTTAATTAAAAAAAAAGGGGGGTCGTGGGGAATCGATCCCACGCCCCTCAACGCCTGTAGTTAGGCAATTTTATAGAAATAAAGAAAAAAGGGGCTGTGGGGGATCGATCCCACAACCCCTTGGTCAGTAGCGAACAAGGGAAATAGGGGAAGGATAGAAAAAAATATATATATGGGGACGTGGGGAATCGATCCCTTGCCCCCCAGTAAGCTGTAGCAGCGTCCAAGGAGAAGGAAAAAAATAAAAAAAAAGGATGGTGAGGCGTGGGAATTGAACCAACGACCTCTATGTAACCTGCGAATTTGGAGAAAAATAAAGAGAGGCTGTGGGGTTTTGATTCCACAACCTCTTAGTCCATGCGAATTGGACAAGAAATTTAATATGAAAAATAAAAGGAGGTTGTGGGGGTTCGATCTCACAATCCTCCAGCCAATTTTTAAAAAAATAATTAATTAAGTAGAAAATTAGTGATTCATTGTTAATGATTGGGATTAAATCTAGAGTTCTAATGCTATGAATATTAAAAATAAAATCAACGAAAAATATAAATGATATCCAAGTGATTCAAACTTGGGTTTCCTTGCCCAAACTTCCGTATTGATACATAAGTCGTACGTGAATAAAATATCCAAGAATAATGCCATCTACTTAGATAAAAAAAAAATTAAGATCTTGGCATATATACAAGATACATAATTCTTGTACTACCTAATTTTAGGAAAGTAAGAATCACTTAGCGAATTATGAATGAAGCCCATGGCTTGTATGTATAGATACATAAATCTAACATACGTTCAAAAGTAAGTGAACCTAAGATGTATGTAATGAAATGACGAACCCTAGAAGGGTTAAGTATGAGTGTAAGATACACTAAAGGGCCAAGTGCATTGGCATACGATGAAATGAACATTCACGTAATAAGAGGTGAGTAACTATGAAAAGTAAAGGTGCTAATGATGAAGAATGTGGTGACAACATGATGTGAGGCTAATGTAAATGATGAGAGCAATCTCAAATGACTCTAAGTAAACGTTACCAAAACGTACTCACCTATGAGAGTGTAAGATAATGAAGAGACCAGTCTCTATGAACACTCTAAATAAAAGTATTGAGCTTAACACACTTAATACTAATTATGAGATGAGAAATCATCTAATGAGCTATAATGTCCTCATACTAGAAGTCAGCTTCCATGACGTATGAGATGAATGAATGGAACTTTATACTGAGCACCGATAGACTAGCTATGAGCGGTGATGCCTTCTTTCGGGAAGGACGAAGGTTCACGTAACTCTCATGAGATGAGACTGTCCGGCTTGCCGGGTATGGGTCTTCATACATCTCTTAGTCTTTGAACCTATACTGCCAATATAGGGATCTGGAGGGGTTAAATTCCCATATACGCTAGCATGTTATTGGATAACTTTGGCCGGTGATTCCACCTCTTTTCGGTGTGGGGGAGACACTGGATTTCATGATGCTCACATGATCTATGTCGGTTAAAGTTAAAGTTCCCAATGAATGAATGAGGCCAGCCTCAAATGAAGCACATAAAGAATTAAATGATACAGAAGGTGTTAGGATAGGATAATCAAGAGATGAGCTATACTCAGGTAATGACATTAGGTTATTCCTGATCATTGCACAACAAACCCGATGAAAGTCTTAAACTACACCCTAGGTATAGCTGGTGTTCACACTGGCCTATGAATGAAATGTAATAAAGTACGTATGAATAAATGAAGCAGACTCTGTGTTTGCTAATGAAGACTCCCTAGTTGAGGTCCCATATGTTGAGCCCTCATTTTGGAAGTCTTAATGTTAATTCCATGGTTCCAAGGTCTCATGGCATATGAGTGAATGATACGAACGAAGCTATGTGATATGTGATATGATATGTGCTATAGGAAGATGATATGTGATATGTGTTATGATATGTACTATAAGAAGATGATATGTGTTGTGTGCAATGCGATATTTAATATGATGCATGTTACTCTCATGGCATGACCTTCCTAATCCCAAATTGGCAAGTCCACTGACTTGACTTCCAAAAATCATGTTGCTAGGAAAGAGCTATTCTTTCTCATGCATGTCTGTCGTGTGTGCTTGAATGTACCCATACTTAGTACAAGTGTGTACTAACCCCTATACATCTATACTATTTTAGGTGCAGGCACAGGTGGTCGATAGAGTTGCAGGATCATTGTTGCAGCTATCCGGACGTCAGCATTCATCCGGAGTTTGGTAGGTCCTCATGCTTTCGAGGATACTACTGTTTTATATTCTAGCGTAGTTTTAGAGTGGAGCTAGTGGAGCATGTTCCATTAGCGTTTCTTTCCTGCTCTTTATTCAGACTTTGTATTTGGGCCATTTTGGCGATTATACAATTAAGACTTATGAACTATTTCTTTCAGTTATTTATCTCTTTAATGTTAGATGGTTGATGATGAACGATTATAAAATTTTTAAGAATGTTTGGCAAGCATGTTTAAAGAACAAAAGTTTCAAATTTTCCGCTAAAATTAACCTATGTAAAGTACGTACGACGTAAGTAGGCTTATTTGCGACCTCTAAGAGGTCAACGACGCCGGTCTCGTCTGGGGTCTAGATTCCAGTCGTGACAAGGGTTCTTTTAGTTAATTATATGTTTAAGATCGTGGGTTGATTTTTATTAGTCTCCACCTTTCATTATGCTCGCCATAGTGTAGTATGATGTCCAGCATGTCATCAGACTTAGTTGTTTGAGTTCTAATCAATTTTCTATGTGTGATAGCATAATGATCTGTTCTTATTTTGTTCAAGTAAGATTTCTTTTAAATGCTTCTGAAATCTGAATGTTCTGTTAAGAGAACATATTGTTGTTATTTGCTCTCATTTTGATTGTTGGTTGAGATATATGGAAGGATATTTCTAGCATGTTATTTATTCTAAAAATAATCATAATGCATTCTCCTTTTCCATGATTTGTTCTCACTTACAAATATGTTATGTTTTTCAGTTTTGTTGTTTGGTTTTGGTTAAATTAATTTGTCCGGCACTCGATTTATTTGAAGGTATTCTCTTACAGTTTTGAAGACTGTAATTGTTAGTTATCAACTAGGCTAGTTTGTGGTACATCTTCTATATTTAGGTGATTATGATCTTAAATTCAACTCTGTGAATGACCCTCACTCTTGCTTATTACGCCTCTGCTTTGTTTTTGTTTAGTTAAACAACATGTACTTCAGTTGAATTTAATGTTGATGCAAAATTGTTTGTTGTGAAATGCATGTGATTGGTGGTGGAGTCCTATTCAGACTCAAATACTTCTTCATTTGCATCTAGATTGGGCCACATAAGCCCAATACTGTTATCTCTTGAGTCAGCCGATAAATGGAAACGAGGAACAGGTCCCCAAAAGTCGATGCATAGGTTCATTTAGTTAGACAACATGTACTTCAGTTGAGTTTAATGTTGACACACAATTGTTTGTTGTGAAATGCATGTGATTGGTGGTGGAGTCCTATTCAGACTCAAATACTTCTTCATTTACATCTAGAATGGGCCACATAAGCCCAATAGTGTTATCTCTTGAGTCAGCCGATTAATGGAAACGAGGAACAGGTCTCCAAAAGTCGATGCATAGGTGTCGGAGTAGAAAAATGAAGAATCGGAGGAGAATTGGAAAGAGTGGGCCAAAATATTCAAATTTGTATTTTTGTTATTTTGGGGTCTAACCCCTTGTCTTTTGCTATTATCATTACCATGTTAGAATTTTAGGACAAGTGAAAGATGGGCCTAAGGCCCAAAGAGAAAAATTTCAAAATTTTAGCTTAGGACAGGTACAAAGGCCCTTTGGCCCAAAACAAAAAGAGGTCCAAGTATTGGCCCAGGCGGACAGAAACCAGACTTGGGCCCAACTCTCTTTCCCTCTTTACTTTACTGCATTTATTTACTTGTCAATATTTGTCGTTAGGCTTAAGGTCAAAAATTTCAAATCCCCGAAGGACGTCCATTTCGTTAAATAATTCAACTAAAATTGGTCAACTTTAAATGAACTAAAAAATAAAATTATTTTCCAAGCAAATATCTCGTTTAATAGGGCAATATTTCCATTTTCCTTGTTAAAACAATTCTAACTGTATAAAAAATAGTTCAACTTTTCTATTCAAGACAAGTTAATTCATTTTAGCCAAATAAATTAAATATCGGATAACAACATTAGTGGATATTTTAGGTGCCTTTAAAACCTTTCTAAAATATTTATTCGAACCCCGAAACCCCTCGAATATTTTCAATTGATTCCCTACTTTAATCTATTGAAACTCGTTTTTTCTTAATTTTTCTATAAAAATTAAGTGACGACTCTATATCAGTCCTAATAAATATTTCAAAAATAAAACAGTACCTTTAATGCATTTTTAATTCTAAAAAGCTAAGGCTATCATTTTTAGTATACACTTGAATACTTTATAGTGAACTATTAACTCACCTTAAATTATTAAAGTGATGAAACCATCAAAATCTCCTTTCTGCTTCTTTTCAAGATTTAGTTTCCTTGTGTGAACTATTTTGGGTTGAGAACATCGAACTATTTTATGCCTTGGTTCCCTCTCGGCTGCACGAAATTTATAGTGACATCTTAAAAGGGCTGAGTGCCCTTATCAGTTAAAATACACTGACATCACCAGTTTTTAACATATTGTTAAGCACAAATGACTTCCAAGTTAAGCGAATTCTCCCTTCTGATATCCCCATGTCATCTTTAACAGACCAAGATCTTCTACTAGCAGCACGAAGCACTAAATCGCCACACATATCCAGAAAATATTTCCAAGCAAATATGAAATATATGAGCTGCCAAAAGAGATGTAGACGGTAAATTGAGTATAACAACATTCATCCATATGGTAAATTGAGTATAACAACATTCATTCAGCGGATGAGATTGTTCCTCTCTTAATTAGCGTCTCGAGTTAGAGCCCTGAGTATGAAAAAATCTTTGATAGGGGGAACTTTTCTCCGAATGAGACTATACGATGCGAATTTTTATAGGTTGATAGCGAATTAATACAATATTTTAATTTTGTATTAAGTCTATCTATAACGTTTGATAGATGAAATTAATATAATGTTTGATTGTAATCTAGCATTAATTGCAATTGTTTCACAACACAACCATTATAGAAAAAGCGGTAAAAAAAACAGTGATCTACAACTTCACAAACTGAGATAGAGATATATTGTACACTATACAGTTACTTTGTTATCTACATTTTCTTTAAGTTCAATTTTCATATACTTTGTGTCCCAATGTATGTGACTTACTTTCCTTTTTAGTCAGTCAAATAAGAATGACTCATTTTTATATTAAGTAAAAATTTAGCTATAAAATATCTATTTTATCCTTAATAAAATGGTTTACAACAACACAAATTTCTATCATTCATTTTGGATCACAAGTTTTAAAAGTATTCCTTTCTTTCTTATACTTCATGTCGAGTCAAACTACCTCACATAAAATGGAACAAAGGAATACTTCACAATAATGTATCATAGAACAATTAATTAATGTATCATATATATATATATATATATATATATATATATATATATATATATATATATATATATATATATTTCATAATATTTACAAAATGAAGTCCTTACTAATATACTTTCTTAGACAAATAATAATAGTCAAATACAAGTCGAAGAATTGTAGCTAAAAATATTGCAAGGAATGAGGTGTAGGGATCTTCTGAACTTGAAAAACACAGGCAATAGCATGACCCTGAATCAATTTGAAGCGGAAAATATCACCATTAGTTATCTTGTTATGAGTTCGAAATTCATCCCATGCATTTTTTATGATAACCCTTGGCCCACTATACACTATTTCCGCTTCCCACTCTTTTTTCCCTTTTTCATTAATCAGTCTCATTTTCTTCATATTAATTATGCCTGTCCTTCTGGCGAATCCCATTGGAATAGTCTAATAAACATATTCATCAAGCAAGCTGTAACACCCTAGGATTTTTTTCGAATTAAGACTCGAACCGTTCATCATAGTGAGTGAGATTTTACCAAGAAATTACTAATTTCTCAAGTATTAAGACCAGTTCACTAGATTTAGCACCTTGAGTTCCAAAGAGAATTAAATTGGAAATCGCAAAATCTGAAATTTTGCAAGTTAAGTATGAGTTTTGGGTAAATTTCAAACAACCACAACACCTAGTACATGATGAGTTAGGTGTGCTAAAAGATACCATAGGAAAGATCCTTGAATTATCTTTCCAACGCCTCCGAGTTTGTTAATTTTCGAGTTCGGATGAGTGAGATATGATCTTTTGAAGTTAGGTTGTCCAGTTAAGGAAAGTTAGCCGAAAATAGTGAGGGGTATTTTGGTCCTTTCTTTACCGAATCAGATTTAATTCATTTTTAGTAATATTTTAGGGGTATAATCCTTTTAGGTTCAGTTTTATAATCCTAATATACGCCTAGGGTTTTAGTTGAGAGTTAAAGAAGATACAACAAGAGAAAAGAAGAGAAAAGAGGAGAAAAGAGGAAAGGATGAAGGCGGTCGTGGACGTTCTTGAGTTTGGTTACGAATTTTCGCCATGGGTTTAATCCCTAAGAGGTATGTAATCTTCTATAGTGATGGGTTAGTTCACCCACACACCAATTGTTTACATCCCTAATATATTCAAATAGTGCAAAACGTCGTTGTGACTCGAAAAATGATCAATTAACTCAATTTTAAGGAAGTTAAAGAATAAACGAATTTTAAAGGAGTCGCCACCTAATTTTAGGGAAAACTAAGAAACCAATTAAAGTGATCTACGAAACTATTAGATTCTAGGTAATGGTTCAGGTTATTTAGAAGGGAAGGTGTTAGACATCATTCGAAATTCACAAATGTGGATCCCGACTGAATTCATTTTTTTTTAAATTAAGAAACAGATAAAAATAATATACAAGTAAAACAAATATACAATATACACAAGTAATAAAATAAAATAAGAAAATAAGAGACAACCTAAATTTGCCTATCGTCGATAGTATACAATAATAGATGAAACATTATTCGAACAAATTCGAACTTCGTTCGAATAGCTTCAATGGGAAGCGACTGCAAGGTACCTGTAAAACACTTGGTAAAAGAATATGTATCAAATTAATTATGAATAAAAATGAATAACTTAAATAATAACTTCAAAATAAAAATCCGTCATATAAATATGGAAGACCTTAGAAATCTACGGTAATTTCTTCATCCGTCAATTTTAACATACATATATAAACTTAAACTAAATTTCCGTCTTTTAAAATGTAAATGTCTCCAAAACCGACGGAGAGATTTTCTCATTGGCCAATAAATATAATATTTTTGAAACGTGAAACCAAATGAAACTAATAAGAATATAATAAGAAATAAATGCAATAACCTGTCAACAGTAACTAAATGATAACAACTAAACAACATCACAAAAGTATTTGAGAAAAATACATGAAATTATCTTAAATAAATTAAAGGATGCATAAGTACCCCTCAACTTATGCCTGAAATCTCAGAGACACATTTATACTATACTTAAGTCCTATTACCCCCTAAACTTATTTTATTAATAATTTTCTACCCCTTTTCGGCCTACGTGGCACTAGTTTGAAAAACAATGTCAACACACATTGGATCTACAAGATAGTGCCACATAGACCTAAAAGGGGTAGAAAATTATTTATATAATAAGTTGCGCGGGGGGTAATAGAACCTTAGTATAGTATAAGTGTGTCTCTGGGATTTCGGGCATATGTTGAGGTTGTACTTGTGCATTATCCCTAAATTAAAGGCAACTTAATATGAATAATTGTAACAATAACAATTAAGTTAAAACATATAAAGACGCAAAGTTATTGAGAAATAGAAAACAATATTAACAATAAATAAACAATGCATTATTACCAATGTTACGACAACAAATGAAATAGGCAACCGCAACACTATGGGAGAACAAAATCAACAATAAAAAATTAATAAATATAAAGTGGCCATGGGAAAGTTTAGTTTCTGCCAAAAATTTGTAAAACTACATCATCTTAAGCTATACTATATATAATAAAAAAAGAAACAAGAAATATCAAATAACAAAGCAATACGAAACTGGTCAATGAAAAATACCCAAAACATATCTAAAAGATCACTTTAATTAAAAAAATGCAATAAAGAAAAGAGAAAAATCAATCCATTCAATAGTAAGGCTAAGAAAATAAACAAATAAAATATAATAATATAAAAATAGTTACCGGAAAACCTTTAACTTGGTAATAATGCATTGTTTTGGGGTTGTTTTTGTGACTGCTGCTGGAAACGAGGAAGGGTGGAGGTCTGGCGGTGGCTGAAAACAGAGAAGGAAAGGGACTGGATTGTTTGTGAGCTCGGAGTTTGCTGGAGCTAACGCTCTCTAGAAACAATGGGCCTAAGTTAAGGGGTGGCGGCCGCGGAAAAGGAAAGGAGAGACTCTTTAAGATTTTTGGAAACTCTCTAATTCTAAAAATTATTTCACCACCATCTTGACCTAGTGAGTCAATTATTTTATATATAGAATTTTTGTTAAAAATGAACCTAAATTATAGGCTCGAGATTGTGGCTAAAAAAATATTGATTTGTTGCAAAGCAGGTTATTTCTCTTCAATGTCTAAATTTTTATTACAATTATGAGTTTGGGTTAATCTGTTTGCACTGTGTCATCCACATATTAAAATTAGTTTGAACATAATAGAGTTGAAAGATTTTTATTAGTGACACCTATCATTAATGGTATTGGGCGGCTGCAATATGAGTGCATAGTGCAGAATTTCCCAATTGATCGTGATTGTTAATTTTTTTTTGTATACAAAAAAGAAGAAAAGGAAAAGCGTTTTGGTGGTGGTGGTGGTGGCGGCACCTGGAAGTAAAAATTGACTTGCCTGGTGGGTTACACAATTTGTTTCTCCTATGGTGATTATTAATTTTTAATTAAAATGCTTGTATGTCTATTAATTCATAAGAAGAGATATTAATAATTTTCACGGTATAAAAAGGAGAAAATGTAATATCTTGAATTCTCAAGTGTATTAATTGAGAACAATTTGTAGAAAAAAGGTTAGCTGTATGTCTTAGTCAACGGGAAGACACACCATATGCCTTGTGCTCATGAGATAATTATTGAAAGAGAATGAAATTTTGAATCATGTTATTTTAATTTTTAACTATGCATAAAACGATTATTTTTCAAATTTGGTCATAGTTTAGGTGGTCATGAATTTTTATGATCTCTGATTGATTTGAAATTTGATGGATCTATCGAAAATCGTTTAGATGGATTTAGGTAGTTTGTCGTATTAAAATTTGATTTGAATATGATAAGATCGTTCTTTATGTTAGTTATGTTTATGTTAAATCTGAAACATGGTTACACATGGTTATTTGACATGAATTGATATGCGATAAGAATGTGGGTCATATTCTTTTAATTCCTAAAGATGTTTAAATCACTTGAACCTGAATTTGAATTTTGTCATATATTTGAAAATTAATATTTTTATAGACTCCAAATGATCTGAAATTTGGTAAGTTCATTGATAACGACCTAGTAAGAATAATACACATTGCTATGTGGTTATAATTTTTTTGAGGTCGTTAAAATATTTTTAAAGTTGTTCTTTGGAATTAAATATGATTTATTATGAATGACATCCTTTATATCGGTTTAAGTTATGTTATATGTGGTACATGATTACACGTGATGAGTTAACATAAATTCATATAGGATAAGGATGTACATCTGTTCATTTTCCTCAAATCGTTTGAATCTGAATTAACCATAGTTTTGGAGATAAATACCAATTTTTTTTTATGTATAGGAAATTGTTAAAAATGGGCCTAAGTTATGGGCTCGAGATTGTGGCTCAAAAATTAGTGGTTCAAAAAATATCAATGTATGGAAATTGTATTTGTATTTGAATGAATTTTTAAACATTGAAAAAAATCAAAATAAATATTAATCGATGTAACAAATAAAATAAATATTAAAAAATGACATGTAAAAATGTAACTTTAAGATTAACTAATAAAAATTTTGATAAATAAGGATAATTATCGATAAACTTATTCAAAACTATAAAAAAGAAGAAGTTATTTTGAACTATTAAATAAATAAAGTCAGGAATTTTGGAAATGTTAGGCCAAAATTGGGTGTCAACAGCTATCCCTTTCGTTGGATACGATTGATGAAAGAAATCATGGACAACGAAAATTGACAAACTCAATTTTGGCCGAACACATAACCTTTATATAAAAATGTGGTCGGAATATGGTGGAAGTCGATCCCGAACTTGCATCAATAAGGTTTCACGCTGTGTTGCATCCTTATTGATGTAGTCCACGCATGTGGCTCCACTGAGAATGCATACTCTTGGATGTTATCGAAAACAAAAGATAAAACTCACTAGTATAGACAAAACTAAAAGAAAAAGTTAGCATCTCTTACGATATGATGAATGAAGATGATCCATCGGTAGGATATAAATACATGTCCTTTGGTAGGACGAATAAAATGATTCATTGGAAGGATATAAATACATGTCCATCGGTAGGACGAATGAAAATAATCCATTGGTTGGATATTAATGTATTTCCATCGGTCAGAAGAATAAGAATGATTCATTAGTAGGATTTTAAATGTATGTCCATCGGTTGGACGCATGAAAACGATGATCCATCAGTAGGATTTTGAATGTATGTCCATCGGTAGGACAAATGAAAATGATCCATTGGTTGGACAAATGAAAAAAATATTACCCATTGATAAGATTTTGAATGTATATTCATCGGTAGGACGAATGGAAAAAAAAAGATGATCCATCGCTAGGATTTTGAATGTACGTCCATAGGTAGGACAAATGAAAAAAAGATAATCCATCGGTAGGATTTTAAATGTATGTCCATCGATAGGACGAATGAAAAAAGATGATCCATCGGTAGAATTTTGAGTGTATGTCCATAGGTAGGACAAATGAAAAAAGATAATCCATCTGTAGGATTTTAAATGTATGTCCATCGATAGGACGAATGAAAAAAGATGATCCATCAGTATGATTTTGAGTGTATGTCCATCGGTAGGACGAATAAAAAAAGTGATCCATCTGTAGGATTTTCAATGTGTGTCCATCGTAGGACAAATGAAAATGATGATGATCCATGGCAGGATTTTGCATATATGTCCATCGGTAGGACGAATGGAAATAGATAATCCATCGGTAGGATTTTGAATGTATGTCCGATAGGACGAATGAAAAATGATGATCCATCGATAGAATTTTGAGTGTATGTCCATCGGTAAGACAAATGAAAATGGTTCATCGACAGGAGATGAATGTATACCCATCGGTAGGACGAATGAAAATGATTCATCGATAGGAAATGAATGTATGTACATCGGTAGGACGAATCAAAATTCTTTCAACACATGTATCCTCCGACTTGAACGTTTAATAGATAGAGTGCACCTTCACCTCCGAATAGATGCGACTTAAATGCCATGACCTTCTTGGCGAATGAAAAATGCAATGACACTCTTGGTAAATGAAAAATACAATTATCCTTTCAGAAAATAAAAAGTGCAATGACCTTTTTGGTACATAAAAAATGCAATGACCCTCTTGACAAATAAAAATGCAATGACCTTCTCAGTAAATAAAAAAAATGCAATGGCCCTCTCGGCAAATAAAAAAATATAGTGAAAATGCAAATGATGGATGACCGAATGATTTTCCACTGTTACGAGTGGATGACTCGGGGATTTCCACTGTAACGAGGTGGATGACTCGATGATTGTCCACTCCAACAAGGTGGATGGCTCGATGCTTGTCGTGAATGTTTCATCGCCCTAATGCTTTCACCTGTTCCTGTACTTGAAAAGAAATAATTAGTAGACACAATGTCGCATTAGCTAGCAACTTATTCAAGAAACCTTGAGAAAAGATTCTTTAAAAGATAATGCGTACAAAAGCATGACCACTTTAACACATTTGAGCGATCAACATTTTACTCTTGACCCTTGTATGTTTATTGTGACTCAAATTTTATTGAGAATTTGTATGAGGAGCTGCTGGCAATCCATGACAACGCTGAATATTTGCAAGTTGACTTTGAGCTTCAAGCGCTGAAGGATCATTTGAAGTTGGCTATCAAGCTTGTCACGGTATTTATTGGAATTTTTGAGGTCTTCCTAAAAAATTTTGTCCTAGTTAAAACTTTTGGCAAATCTCAAAATGATCTCTAGTCTTGAATTGCTGGAGATAGAACCTTTATCGTGAATTTTTGAGATCCCAGTGTTTATTACATAGAGAAAAAAAAATCACTCTGGGTATTTGACCGAGTCATCGTGGAACCTACATATCCTGTTGATCCAGTAATCAGGTCAAATGTAGTTCCAATCCTGTAGATGATGAATACTACAACGAATCTAAGAGAACATTATCAGTAAAAAATGCACAATATGAACATGATGAAATAGGAAAATAATATTCCCTACGATATTCAAATTCTAAAGACAAGATATATCACTTTTCTGGGACGGACAACCCGATGAAGTAAAATAGGACTCTCACACATACAAGATTAACTTAATGACACGTTTACAATGAACAACCCAAAATGGAAGACAAATTCTTCTTCTTTTTTTCTTTAATGAAGAGACTCTAAAAAAACGTTTGGAAAATATTAAAGAGAGGAGCTTGCTCACTTTTTTTTTTCTTTTTCACTTTTTTTTTTCTTTTGAATAAATAAATAATGTGATGAAACAGTCAAATCTTAACTACAATTGGTACCAACAGTTCAGATTGCTAGAAAAATCTCTTTTTTCTTTTCTATTTTTCTAACTAAGATTGAATTTAAGGTAATTCCTACAGTTTCAAGTGGTACCTCAAATATACTTAAGGACCAAGAAGATTCGTTCATCTTGCTTCAAACAAAGATTTTGAATTGTAAACAATCCTTAGGTTTCACATGCCCTCACAACAAAGATGAGTTCTACTTCACACATATTCAAAGCGTTTGATTTGAGGACATTTTTCAAAGTGCACTCACACTCGCAGGAATGTTCAACACATGCAACTGTGATACCATATGCTTGACCCTTATTTAAATCTCCACTATTGTGAGAACATTTGGAATGAGATCATGTAAGGCTTGACATTTGCTTGTAATGTAGGCTAAGGGATGGTAGGATATTTATTTAGGATAAGAGTGACTTAATTCCTCCTTGAGCGTCACACTGAATTTGTACTTTTGACGATTTATACGCCTTTGGCGTTATATCCTCTTCATTGTCCTCCCTTTTCGACTTCTTTTGAATTATTTTTCATTGGATCTTTTCCTTTTTTTTTCTCTTTGTTTTTTGTTTAGACTTCTTTTGGGTCCTTATTTCTTGTAGATTTCCCTTTTTCACCCCCTTTCTCTGAAGTTTCCTCCTCTTTTGTTGGAGATTTTTCTTTCTCATCTTTCATTGACTTTGTAGGGGTGTCTTTGTGTTTTTCTTAATTTCTTTTAATCTTTTTTTCTTTCTTTCTTTCTTTTTGTTCTTTCTGTAGAAGTCATTTTTGTTTTTTTGACTTTGGGAGATTTAATATCTTTTGTTTTTGGCAACTGAAATATGATTTTCTCTTATAATTTGCACACTCTAGGTGCACTCAAGAAGGTTTGGCCAAGAGAGAGATAGTGCGTGTAAGCACTAAAAGACGGATAGTGGTTAAGATGTGGTTGTCCAAAGAAAAGGCTTCAGGCTCAAAAGTGGGAAAACTAGGAATAATGTCATTTGGTAGGCTTTGAAAGACACAATCGGGTAAAAAAAGGCCTACAATCCTATTCCGAACCAAACATTACTCAGGACTTCACCTTGAAAAACATTCAGGGCAAGTTCTTAATCAACAGTGCAATGCAATTGGATTTTGATCTAAAAGCTCTCCACACCATGCACATGAAACCATGAGGTTGGTTTTATCCTTATCTTGAATGTCTGCAAGATAACTTTCAAGCATCACAAAAGTACACATGAGAGGTACAAAAAGAATCTATGGTTTATCGAAAGTTCAATCCTTACCATATTATCGATTATTTTTACATGATCCTAACTGCATTGGTCCAAACTTAGTCGAGGATATGACCATTATGATATATACACATTTTTTTGAAAGAATGTATATCGAACGCAAGAAGGGCTGCCTACGTTTCTCATAGAGATAAGAATCAAATGTGCGTAGTTCATACAGTTATGCCTTTGAAAATATGCACAAACCATTTGACTTTTTTTTTTCTTAATTCAAAAGAATGAATACCAGACCCAAGAAGGGCTTCCTACGTATCTCATCGAGATGAGAATCAGATTCGCGTAGTTCATGCAGTTATGCCTTTGAAAATATGCACAAACCATTTGACTTTTTTTTGAATTCAAAAAAATGAATATTGAACCCAAGAAGGGTTGTGTAACACTCCGAAAGTCCAAGACCTAATCTGCCTCACATGAGTATCCAAGGCTTGAAACACTGTTGTAAGACCTAAAATAATGTTTATAAACCATTAAGTTTTAGAATCAAGACGTCAAGAAACGTCCATGACGTCCGGAGACTAGTAAAATAGGTGCTAGTGTGCCTTGGCATGTTTCATGGGGTTTTAAGAGTCGGAATTCAATAAAATTGGGTAGGAAGGTGTCAAACATGTGATATAATATGTTTGAGGTCGAAAAGTCCTGATACGACTTTCCAAGGACAACCCTAAGGGTCCTTGAGGAGGACCCTTCCAAATGACCAAAAAGCTGTCTAAAGACAGTAGCCAACTACGGTTGCCAAACGATGAGCCGTCGTCTTGTTGACGGGGCGTCGATGGATCCGTAGCCCCAGGCTTAGCCATTTTTCCAAAAATGGTCCAAAAGAAAATTTTCTTACACAAATGACGGTTGTGAAGGATGGTGGGTGCAAGGGTCGTCGACTAACCTACAGACCGTAGGTCGAGGTCTCGTAGATCAGGTCTGTGTTTTGCTGCTTGACTTTAAGTGTTCATTTAATTAGTTAGTTGGTTAATTAAGAGTTAGTGGGAGTCTAATTAAGTTAATTAAGGGACTATATAAAGACCTAAGCCTAATTAAACTAACCCAACACCTTCAATTCCCAAAACTCAAATTCTCTTCCTTCTCTCTACTCTCTCTCTCCAAAGAAGACTCCATAGAAGAACAAGGTCAAAAGGGCTTTAGGGCAGCAAGAAAATAATTTTATCTCCATCATTCTTCAAGGATTATCAAGGTATGAGAACTCTTCACCTTTGGGATTCCTTTCCCCAAAGGGTTCTTTCAAATTGATTTTCAAAATTTGATAAAAACATGGGTTTCATTCCTAATCCGAGATTGATGTTTCAAATTGTATTGTTATTGATTGCTTTTGATTATTATTAATATATTGTGATGAATTATTGGTTCATTAAGGTAGTTCTTGATGTTAGACCTAGTTCTATGGAAGAGATCATGAATTGACCCTATTTCCCTAACCCTAGATTGTGAATTGATGTTGAATTGATTAGTGTTGATGCAATTGACTTATTTCTTATGTTAATTACTATTATGTGATGTTATTAATTGATGAATATGGTTGGTTGATTGTAAGACAATGGAATAAGGTTTGGTGAATTGGTAAGACCTATGATCTTGAATCCTTACTTCAATTGTGATGACTTATACATAATGATGATCTACAATTGAAGTGTTGATTGTGGTTTAGATTATATAGGTGATGGTATGATCAATGTAATTAAAATCTCTTGACTATATAGATTTTGAGATTATGATTAAGTTATGATGATATAAGGTTGATTATTAATCACTTATGTGCCTTACTACGATATGATGATGATAATGTTAATCTCACAATTGAAGGGTTGCAATGAAAGGACATTCTTATTCAATTCCTGATGAGCTAATGATGATTATATACAAGGGGGTTGGTCTCCTATGACCTATACTAAGCTATGATGATTAATAAAGGCTTAAAGACATTTCAAAAAGGGACTATAGCTTAGCACCGAGTGAACTAGTAGTGAGGAGTGTCCCTTACCAAGTAGGGAAAGTAGGTTCTCTATTGTACTAATGAGATAGAGATTACAATTCCAATGGCATAAAGAGGGTCTCAAGCATGTCTCCTAATTCTTGAACTATGTTGCCCCCATAGGAATACTAGCTAGTGGATCCACCTAGATGCTATGTTCATGATTTGGTACTACCTTGGTAAGTAGTTTACCTTATTTCGGTTTAGGGTTTTATGACACCAGATTCCACTTTTAGCTCATGTGGTCTATGTCGGTTAAGGCAAGTGTTCCTGAAAGTAAAATAAAGTAATAAAATGAACTCTAACTAGGGTAACTTAAGGGGTTTGACTTAGTGTAGGTAGGGGTATGAGACTCTAACTATACATTACACTAGTTGGCCTTGAGGGAAATCCTAGGAGGATGTTCTTATGTTCTTATAAGATAATGGTATGCACATGTTGACTTCACATGTTGATGATCCTACATGATGTTAGTTTCACTTTTGAACATGTTATTTGCCTATATTGATGTATATGATGATGACTACTCATGATGCTATGTTATATGGAGTTAGACATTACTTGTGATCCTTTGGTTGGTTTACTTGGTTGAGTTGGGTTATGGGGCTTCACTTCGTCATTGCACTAGTAAGCTTGGTAATGGGTTATGAGTAAGGGTCTTGTATATTTTTAAATGTTATGAACTTTCTTATGCATGCTGCTTGTTATAACATGATGTTGGAGTTGCTTTGGTTATGTACTCTAATATGCTACTACACATGTTGACTTGACTTTACTTGATAATGTTGGTCTTGTGTTGGATATGCTATTGCCTTAAGGAATACTGATTATTGTCTTATATGTGTTCTTGGTTGTGCATAAGGCTTTCCAAAGTAACTTAGCATGGTTTTGAACAAATATCCCCTTAAGCATGATTTCTAAGTTTATGTGTGCATGTGTTTCCATACTTAGTATAAGTGGTGTACTAACCCATATTTCTATGTTTTCTAAAATTGTGTAGGTTCTGGTCATTGAGTTCTTAGAAGGTCGATTGAAGAAGACTTGGATTCTATTCCCCAAGTGTTGGTAGGTCCTCATGTTCGAGGATGTTACCTTGTTCCACATTCTAGCTTTAAATGTTGTATTGTATTAAATACATTTTTCATTCCTCTTTCATTTGGATATTGATGTAAGCATATATTGGCATGTTGACTTTGTATTGGCTATGTCCAAGATTTATATTCGTTTAGATGGTTCAAAATAAGACGAAGTATTAGACTAATTATTATGTATCGATTACGTTATCTAAAAGAGAAGCCTATGTAATCTTCCTATGTGTGGAGTCTATGTAAACTCCATATGTAGTATGCGAGAGGTCTATGTAAACCTACCTCATTATATAGATGTATATGAAAAGTTTTAATTTTTCTGCGTTTTTAGCCTATGATATGTGATAGCGAATGATAAGAGGCTAGTCTTAGTCCTCTTCTAGGACGACGACGACGGTTACATCTAGGGGGTGCTCCCCGATCGTGACAGGCTTCCTACGTATCTCACCGAGATGAGAATCAGGTTCGCGTAGTTCATGTAGATATGACTTTGAAAATATACACACAATATTATTTTATTAGGGAAAACGGTATTTTTAGTCCCTGTGTTAAGACTATATTCTTATTTTAGTCCTCGTATTATCTAACTTAGCATTATTAACCTTCAATTATATCAAGTAAGTGATTTTAGTCCTTCAACTTACAGATTCAAAAAAAATTAACAGAGATTCACTGCTAAAAGGGGTAGGTTGGATATTTCCTTTTCAATTCTCTCTCTTTGAAGAACAAGCTAAGTCTTCTCTATCTCTATCTAGAAGAACAAGTCCGTTGATTTGAGCTACAACTTCAAAAACCAACTTGATAGGCATTAACCCTCCCTCTCACACCGACGAACGATAAATTATTCAACGAATGATATTTTTAAAAAAAGTTTTCTGTTTTCTCAAGTAATTACTTTAAAATATCTGAATTACCCCATTTAGCAGTGAACTCTCTGTTAATTTTTTTGGGTATGTTAGTTGAAGGATTAAAATCACTCATTTAATATAATTAAAGGTTAATAGTGCTAAGTTAAATAACACAAGGACTAAAATAAGAAATTAGCCTTAACATAGGGACTAAAAGTGCCGTTTCCCCTATTTTATTATTACTATTTAATTTTTTTACTTTTGTAAAATAAATACCGAACCCAAAAAGGGTTGCCTACGTATCTCATTAAAATGAGAATCAGGTACGCATAGTTCATTAAAATAAGGCATAAAACAATTTTGAAACTTAGACCAACTCGAAGTTGTCACAACCCGAGTCTACACCCTGGACGTGGCCGGCGCTCGAAGAACATTGTTGATCCCCAAGCGAACCCTCATCCTGGCTGACTACAAGTGAAAGACTACTTAAGCATGCAAAAGCTTAAAATTGAATAAAAGTTCATGAAACTAAAATACAAACATTAACTCAAAAGAAAACTCTAAATAATCAAATTAATATATTCAACTCGCCATAAATAGAAAACTTTAATCTTTAAAACATTTAATAAAATAAATGAATAACACAGACTTCTTAACTAAACTGACTATCTATGAAGCCTTTAACTGATAAAGATGGAAGTCGGGACAAGACCCAAAACATCCTAACAACTGACATAACTGAAAGATAAATGAAATCCTCTGGAAGTAAGGAGGATCACCATAGCTAATTCGAATATCAGATGTATTAACGAAGCTCCTGTTGATGATCCCGAATACATGTGTCTGCATCATGAGAAGATGTCAGGCCAATTGGCTCAGTACGTGGAATATACGAGCATGTAAGGCGAAATCTAAAGCATAAAACATAGGATTGAACTTAATAAAATGGAAACATACTTACCGCTTTTAATCTCAACTCAAATCAAGAATAATATACTCAACTTCAAATCTATGATACTCGACTCAATGAAGCACATAACAACTAAAGATACTTAACTTAATAGGAGATGTGCATATTCTCCGAAAAAGAGCTCCATATGGAGTCATTTTGATGCTAGAGTGATAATTGTTGTTATAAGCAAATTCAATGAGAGATAGGTGATCATACCAATTTCCTTTGAAATCAATCACGCAAGCCCTCAACATATCTTCTAATGTTTGAATAGTACTCTCTGCTTGCCCATCAGCTTGAGGATGAAATGCATTACTGAATTTTACCTTTGAACCCAAACATTTTTGAAAAGATTTCCATAATTGTGCAGTAAATTGTGCACCTCTATCTGAAATGATGGAGACCAGAACTCCATGAAGTCTTACCACATCTTGAATGTACAACTTAGCATAATCTTCTACCGAATGGGTAGTCTTTACCATAAGAAAGTGCGCTGATTTTGTCATTCAGTCGACAATCACCCAAACAAAATGGTGCTTCCTGCGAGACCTTAGTAATCCTGTAATGAAGTCCATATTAATCATCTCCCACTTCAATTTCAAAAGTTATATATTCTGAGCCAAACCACCCGGCCTTTGATTCTCTACTTTAACTTGTTAGCAATTCGGGTACTTGACAAAAAATTCAATGATGCCCTTCTTCACACCATACCACCAATATACTTTTCTCAAATCGCGGTACATCTTTGTGGAACCCTGATGAATAGAATATATGGATCTATGAGCGCTCTCTTGGAGTCCGTCAACCATAGGTACACACAATCTACCTTGATATCTCAATACACCATCTCCCTCTTTTCAAAAGCTAATACTTTTTGCGCATGAACATTTGCCTTCAATTCAAGAAAAATGGGATCTTGGTCTTGCTTCTCTTTCACTTCTGACACTAATGATGACTTAGCCCCATTTGTCACTACTATTCCTCTTTCTCTGGAATCCATTAGTCAAACTCCTAAGCGTGCAAGTCTATGCACATTTTGCTAGTTCTATCTTCTTTTCCTCAAGATGTTTGTACTACTCATAGACAATCTTCATAAGGAATAAACAACCACATTAGCCTTACATGGGTGGTAAGAATTCTCATGTCATAATCATTGAGCAATTCTAACCATCTCCTTTGTCTAAGATTAAGCTCTTTATGAGTGAACAAATATTGGAGGCCTTTGTAATCAGTGAATACATCAACATGAACACAAAACAAATAGTGACGCCATATTCTCAAAGAAAAATTTACATCAACCACAAACCAACTCTAAATGCATCACAATATACCACAAAACCTTGAGTACCCTCTGGTAAAGTCAAGAATGGGGACAACTAGCGTCACTAGCACTCTAAGAGGCGTGGGGCACCAACCCTCATCTTACAGAGATCAGGCTGGGGCGCTCTTGTTGGCGCGGTGACCTAAGGCCCTATGGACAGAGTCTATCCTTTGGGGCTGTGAGAGGCATGGCGCCCTAACCCCTATACCCATGTGTTCTCGACTTTTCTCCTCGGTTTTCATCTCTAAACGCTCTCAACTTTCATGGGGTTTTCCTCAAAAACTTAGGATCATTGGTATTATCAATATACAATAGATTCAACATGAAATTACACCCGGAAACATGAATCAAATATTCAACAACACAACCATGAAGAATTCAACAAAAACTTCAATAATGTTCTTCCAGAACCCACTTTCTTAACATTCAAATAATTTAGATTCTCTAAATATAAAAAGGATAGGCGTATGAACTAACCAAACAATATGTGATCTCAAATACCTTTTTAGCAATCACCCCGACAAATTCCACACGCAAAGCTTGAGCGTTCATGGCGATTCTTGATTTGTCTCCTCTTTTCTCTTCGTTTCTCTCTTTTCCAAGCCCTAACTTGACTTCTATATTTCTAAACTGAATAAAGGTCTGGTTTTACCCCGTTAATTCCTAAAAACGAATTAATTTGATTATGTAAGGAAAAGACTACTTTGCCCTTCCCAAATCCGGATTGAACTTTTCATAATCCAACAACCCAACTCCCCAAAGCCATAACTCACCCATACGATATTAAAATCACACAAACTCGGTGGCGTTGGAAAGATTATTCTAAGGGCTTTCAAACCATATATGGAACTACATCTAACTCATCCTGATCAAGATGTTATGGTTGTTTGAAGTTTACAAAAAACTCACTTTTTAACCTACTTAAAATTTCTGAACTTTCTAATATTTTTCAATTAAATAAGTATTTTCAGATTTTAAACTCTTTTCTAGTTCTTTCTAGTTGCTAGATATTACAGGGTTACTTTCTCTAATAGGGTATCTAGTGCAAGTTACTCCCCCTATTTCCAGGGTGTGACATCTTAGACCCAAGCTAGGCTTATGAATTGTGAAAGGGGAGCCCCATGGTTTTCTGAAGGTGATAGAACTATTTGAGAAATAATGCATAGTAAGTAAGTAAATAGTACTTAATTTGCGAAATGGAAGATTTACTAGTTGTCATGAAATCTTTGTAGGGGTGTTTCTCTAGACTTTTCTTGCACTCGCAAGTAGTATAAGGTGTGAGCAATCATATTGATAACATTGTTTAATACTAGACACTAAGCTTGAATTTGAGATGAGTATCGTGATAAGAAGATGACAACATGAGGGTGATAGTGTTAGTTTTGAGATCTGATCTAGTAGGTCTAACCTGAAATAGGTGAGGAGATCAAAGTGGCGCCTTGCAATGAAAATGTAGTAACATGACCCATATAGGATAGAAATGAAGGTAGAGTAGTAAGGGTACACCCGACATGGAATGTGTCCAGATGAGGTCCCAATTGAGGTTAATAGAAGCATCTTAGAAAGTGGTCTTAATACGTTCTTATTGACAGTTCGATAGTTATAAGATAACCTTTTATCGAGTTTTAGAGTAAAGGGGGATGTATACCAGCTCAGAGATTATTAAATAGGTCCATAGTTTTCAAGTGTCATCTTTAGACCTAAGAGAGGGATGATAAGATGAGAAATCAAGTCAAGTGTTGAGAATAAGATCTTAATGAGTTCAAAAGAGTAAGGGAGATATCTTTCAGAGGTCCTTTTAGTAGTAGAGTGATTTTAAAAGGAGAAGGTTAATGTTCTTATCATGATAATTATGGTGTCATAATTCCATCAAAGGTTATAAATGAGGAGGAAGAGGAGAATGAGGTTTTACTATGAGAAATAGTTTATAAGAGCCCTTAGTTGGTTCCAAGTAGTAATACGAGAAATTCTAGTTGTTATGGCAGAGATGATGAGAGAATGAGAACTTCTTAGGTGTGAATAAGGAGGTCTAGTCGATTAATTTTTCTGTAACGCCCCTTAGATAGGACAAAAGAACATAGTATATAAATTAAACGAGTAAAAAAAGACCAAAATGATCATGGGAGAACATTTCTATCGGAAGCTTTCAGGAAATCAATAGCGGTATGTGGATTAATCTATCGTCCGTAGACATCTCCCGTGGAAATCAAGTCAATTTCTGAGTCTCTACAATTTGATCTACCAGACCTATCTATGGTATGTGTTTCCATTTACATACTTTAGATAGTGTCCATAAAAGTCAGATCAAATATCGAGTTTTTGGACTTGATGTACGAGATCAGCTATGACCCACAAAGGGTTTTACAATCCGTAAACTTGCCTCATTAAACTCAAACTAATCATCCTGCTTCGAGACCTATGTACGGTCTGTGGTTCCATCTATGACCCGTATATGCTGCTTGTAGATCCCAAGAATTTCTGTAAACCTAATTTATGAACTTTCTAGATCTGATAAGGATTTTAGACTTCTCGAGTGTTACAATAAAATAGTAAATAGACCACATATATTTTTAAAAATCTCAATTATTAACACTAGGTTATTTACCCCCGTTGCGCGGGCATAATTAATTTTTCTAATCTTTTGAACAACCTTTCCAATAACCGATTGTTATAAAAAATAGTTGATTTTAGATACATTTCAACAGAAGTGAAATGATTTGGCATTATCATATATCTCAAGAATTGTAAGTATATAATGAATGATTAAAAATATTTTCATGTACAATCATTTTTATCTTCTATATAATCTATCTATCTATCTATCTATCTATCTATCTATCTATCTATCTATCTATCTATATATATATATATATATATAAAACCTTAAAAATATGAAATCCTAACTTAATTGTTAAATTACTATAATATCCTTAACTTAGTTTTTGACTTTTTCAGTGAGTTATGACTTTTCTAATAAGTTGTGACTCTTTTCAAAGGGTTGTGATTTTTCACTAAGTTCTAACTTTTCCAAAGAGTCGTGCTATTCCAAAGAGTTGTGACATTTGAAAGGGTTGTGACTTCTCGGAAAGGTCATTTTTCAATACGTTGTGACTTTTCCAAAAGTTTGTGACTTCTCAAAAGGTCAGGACTTCTCAAAAGGTCGTGACTATTCCAATAAAACACAAAAAATACATTTTCAGTGAGTTGTGACTTTTCGAAAGAATTGTGTTTTTCCAAGGAGTTGTGACTTTTTCAATAAGTTGTGACTTCTAAAAAAGGTCATTTTTCCTCGGACGAATCATTATTTATTGAATAAATTGTAAATTGTTTACAAGTATATGAACTATATATTTGTTGGGTGTAAGATAAACATTTGATTATATATATGATTTCACAGATAGAATATATTTTAAAATTTATCTTTAACATTTGTCGATAAAATAGTAAAAATATTTCTCATTTAACTATGGACAGTCAGATAACTAGCTCTAATTTGTTTACACAGTCAATTGAGAAGTCCATATGATAGTCAACAACAAGAACACCATTTATTATGTTATAACTTTTCACATACAAAACAATATACAAAAAATAGTTCTAAAAATAAAATATAGTTGTTCTCTTCACATGTTCATATGAACACTAAGCAGTATAACGTGAAATACATGTGGAAACACATCTGGTTAGATGACAAGAAAAATAAGCAACAAATATAGTCTATAAAGGTATAAAGTAATATTGTTGAGATGCGAAAAATTATATGATTGAGCCTTAACAAATTGAAATAAATGTAATCATTTAACTAATAAAAAATTTCATTGACCATCTTCATATGTTCGCATGAATAAGAGATATATATTATGATCCACATTGAACATACACAAAAGAATTTGTAATATTATTTTGTGCAAACCATATTATTAAAATATTTGCTGAAATAAGCAATACTATTTACTCTAACACATATTTTCTTAATTGGTAATCACCTGCAACGCACGTGTAGAAAAACTAGTTATAATAAATGTTTGATGATACAATTGTTTTGTCAAAAATGAGTGATATTTTTATGGAGCGATTAAACATCATTTTTTCTATTTTTTACATGAAAATATGGAATCTGATAATTTAATTGTTAGAATAACTTCTTGTTATAAACAAATATGTGAAAGCTTTCCATAATCAATATTATTTATAAATAAGTTAAGACCGTTAAATATGTACACCACAACAACAACATAAAATTTTTTAGAGACAATCTCACTTGTCTGAGGTCAAACGTGTAACACTTTCCGTTATTATTACTTTGTTACGCTAAAAAAATTATAGAAGGAGAAAAATAAATTTTACACAACATCAAAATAATATTGTTGACCCTTATGGGAATTCATTCATCATTAAACTGCTGCTATGAAAGCTCTTTTAGATGCTTCATCAATGAAACTTTATGACTTTTTGGGATATGAATCTATAATTTTTGAATTATGAAAGTACAAGTAGATCAATACATTGTGTTTAGACTCATGTTAAAGAAATATTCTCGAACATTAAAATACTAAAAATGAGTATAACCTAGATAACTCAGATACTCAGCAATGACTTGCGTAATGAAAGGGAACAAATCTATGTTAACAGACATATCTTTTGTAGATTAAGATATTGCTTTAATTTAGAGCATATTTTGTTTCATATCCTTCAAAATAAGCTTTTCGAATATAGTCATAACGCACACCAAAAATATTTAGAAGTTTCAAATGAGAAGGAAAAAAAGAAAAAAATGTTAAAAGGGAGAAACCTTTATCAAAGTAAGATCATATACATACAAAACGAAAAATAATCAATACAATTTTTAGGAGACAAGAAAAAAGCGATAAAATACTTTGACTAAAGGGAGTACATTATGAGATATTCAATGATGATAACAAATCATTCTAACAAGAAAAGTTTTAATGTTTTGAAATAACGTACATCAAAAAATTGAAAACCTTACATTAAAGGGAGTAAACTATGTGATATCCAATGATCATAACTAGTAATTCTAACAAGAAAAGTTCTCATATTTTGAAATAACATAACTCAAAAAATTAACTAACACTTTAATGAACTTTCAATCCTTAAATTACTCATAATATCCACTGATAAAATTTAGGAAGAATAAATAACGTCATAAAACCCAAAAAATATAGGCATGCAAAGTTATTAACTCTCAACGGAATTCCTAAAGAACAGATAATCACATCCTTGTATATGAAGGAATGAAGTTAATGAAGAAATTAGAAATTTGTTAGGGCTTATTTATTGTATCGAACAGTTCTATTCATAAGTATAGTGATCTAAAAATAATGGTGTCAATGAGTAATTCAACAAGAGCATAGTACACAAATATTTAATTTTTCAGAAGAAGAAGAAATTCAAAATTTTCATTGTTTCAAAACGAGAGGAAATTCCTCTATTTATAGATAACAAAGGGTAGTTTGAACAAATGCTTAGTGTGTCTTATCAAAAATGTCACAGCTCCTTGGAAGAGTTACAACCCCTCTAAAAAGGCTACAACTTTTCATAAAAGTTGCAACTTTTCATAAAAGTCACAACTTTTTTATTAAAGGGAAATGATAGTTTTGAAAATAAATTAATTAAAAGGTAATCCTTATTTGTGGTGGCGCTACATCGACGGGTCTAGGATTCTCTTTTATATAAATATATGATTTTACAGTTTTATATTTAAATTATTTAATACTTTTATCACCTCATGGACCATAATTCTCATTAAATTGAAAACCCTGTCGTTGAATGTGTACTAAAATATTGAAATAATTTGACGTGAAACGCGTGAGGGGAAAAAATAAAAAATCCTAAAATAAGTCCACCTAACCCAATGTATTCATGATTGTTCATAGGGTTTGGTGAACATTTTATCATTTAGGCTTGATATTAGATTTTAACCTAATTCACTCAAAAGGAAAAGATAAAAAATTCACATATAATCTCACTTGAAACTCTTTATAAGATCTTTTTAAGTGTGATGTGTTCATATAACATGTCATCTTTCTCCAAGGAGATAATGTACATAACTCGCAAAACGATGTAGAATAATAATAATAATATATTTGATCAAATTTCTAAAATCTAACTTATTTTGACAATATGCTTTTTTTCAAAAGTGTTTTGAAAAAAATCACTTTATATTCCGAAATGCTTTTCAACAACACTTGCCAATACATACATACATAAATTGATTAAAAAAAATACATAAAATCAAGGTTTAACTGTGTTTCATAATTAATGAAGCAAAATATTCTTGAAGTTTTCAAATTGCAAGAAACTTCAGCTCATCCACTTTCTTGAGGTCTGTATACTTATACCACCTCAAGAACCCTTCATCATTTCGATGCGCTGACACATGTTAGGAATTTGTCTGACCTAGACGCTTTTTTCAAAATGGATTCATCAAAGATCTGCCAAAATTTTCATTGGTGCAGGTGGAGCAATGTATTAGTAATTATGCAATGTCATATGTTCAGAACATTCAACATTTTAACCCCTCCAATAGAATTGGAGACAGAATTTTTTTGGTAGTAACTTGGAATTTCCAAATCTAGTCCAGATCTGGATGAAATTAGAGGAATTAAGGTGTAGAGAAATCTAGTGATGAATGAGAGATCTAATTGTCAATTAGGTTATATGAGTGGATATCTAAGACGATAAGGAACTCGTACCACTTTACGGAATTGAATTCAGGCAAGTAGAACTTCTGAAAATGTTCTTTTTGTGAATGGGTACATTCTGTCTATGTCGAGGCCGCTGGAGCGCGATTCTGGGCGTTGGAGCAATGCCGCTGTAACGGGATGGGTCCATTCTAGCGGACCATACGTGACTTAAAATCACTAATAAACCCCTAAACTATCATATTTTGTATTTTTTGATTTTAAGGGATAAGAAGGTGACCCCAGACGAGTTCTTGACAATATTTAACCATTCTTGAGGATGAAAGTAAGATTTTAACACCCAAATCCATTTATCGATATGTAGAACCTTATTTCTTGGGTCATTATTAATAGGGAAGGGTCTTGGTCTAAGAATAATGGTGGAAAAAACCCTAATTTGGGTATTATAATCTTTTGTTGGTCTAGGGTTATTGGATTTGTTATAATCTGAATAATTAGACCTTTGATTGTTGATCCTTATGTAAATTAATTTTTGTTGACCTAGAACAAGCGGAAAGAATCCGGAAAGAGAGATTCAAGTGCTTTATGGGACTCAATCTTGGATTCGAGGTACATGATGATTATGATTTCATGTTGGTGTGGCGTATATTATTGCTTCATTATAATGCATGTAGGTAAATGAATGTTGCATTATTGATCACCCTAATCGTAAATGAAGATAATTGAATAATTTTATATCATGAATCACTTTTTGTTGTATGATCTTGATGATGTACTTGTGTTTGTGATTGTGGTGTGTAATTGAGGATGGGATTGCCACATTCTGACAAGCTAACTTAGATCGGGTTACCACGTTCCGGCACAACTATTAGATCTGGCTGCCACATTCCGGCACAACTATTGGATCGGATTGCTACGTTATGGCACAACTATTGGATGGGGTTGCCACATTCCAAGAAAAATATTGGATCGGGCTGTAACGTTCCTGCACTATTATGGGATTGGTTTACTACGTTCAGGCAAGCTAACAATTTGAGTTTGGGTTCCATGAGAGGACTATTGAATTGGGTTCCATGAGAGAACCATTAAATTGTGTTGTGTATCTACATGTGATGATTATGTTCATACCTAATGATAACTTATATTGAAGGACTAATTGTTTCTCTAAAATGATTTCATTGTATATTGTTGATAATTGTAAAACTTTTCGTTGATGTGAATGATGATGATAATTTATATATTTGGTATATGCTTGTTCTATTATGTTGTGATTACTTATATACATATTTCACTTAATGGGATAGCCGCGTGATCCTACCAGTACAATGTGGTTGTGTATTGGTACTGCATTTGCTCCTGTTTTTGTTGAGCACAGGACATCCTCTGGCGGCTATTGACAGACCTCGTTTAGAAGATCAGTGACTATTCAAATTCAAGGTGAGCTACTTTATCCGGGTTGCCTTGAGTTCTCTTTGTTTAAGTCCACTCTTTTCGGACTAAGACTATTGGTTAAGTTTTTTTTTTTTAGGGGTTGTACCCCTTGTTCTTAGATTTGTCTTTGGAAGTGTTTTGGTACATTGACTTTCAGGTTCTACGTATTTAATTCTTCATTTGTAGTAATTAACTTGTTTTTGTAACTTAGTTGTCTTAGTTTTGGTTTAGCTGCTTAGTTTTGATTGAAGTAGTGCTTTTTCCACCGGATGGTTAGTGTGGTTGTCAATCAGGATGATTTGGGTTGTGACACTTGACCATTAATCTCAACGATTTCTCATCAAAGGTAAATCAGTAATATCCTACCGTATATGGTACATCCCCCCAACACAATTTCCATACATGTTTCAATTGCCTTCCAACTAAAGTAAGCAAATTTAATTCTGAGATTTCGTTACGCTTTCTCTTTACTTTCTTTTCATTAATTTCTAATCTCAAATGCACTTCTCTTATTCTGGGATTTCGTTACGCTACATCTTATTCTTTCACTTACATTTTATAACACAATTTCAAGCATAGTTCTAGCCAATGTACAGGAAGCCCTTTCTGATTTTCTTAAAACATAAAAATCAAAAGAGGGCCTTAAAGCAAATATTTCTTTACGATAAGAATTGTATATAAACCTATAAATATATGAATCTGTGCAGCAAACTACATTGTTAAATTAGCCAATGGGAACTCATAGACTAAGTGCGAAGCCCAATGAATTTCTTTGATTCATTCATTGACTAGATTCAAGCAAAAAATTATATTTAATTGAACCAAAGCAACATGAGGTGACTTGAGTTGAGAGAAGTTATTGGGATACTTTGGGATAATTATTTCATAAACCATTGAGAGTTTGACTAAACGGAATACCTAGGATTTTAATTTTTATGTAACGGGAGTTAAATGGAAATGTTAGCAAAGGTGGAACCTCACAGTGTTGATGAGAGTGAAAGAATGTTATAAACAACTATGCTCACAAAGTCAAGTGTTGGGTTATGGGCCTTTTGCCCTTCCTATGTAGATAAATAAAAGCCCAATTTGGACCAACCCATTTTTGCCCATAGGCCCATTCTTATGAGGCAAATATAAGCCTATTCAGGTCTTATATTCATATACACAGAGAGTTTTTTCAGCAGCCAAAAAGAGAGAAAGAGAGCAGTTTTCGCAGTCAAAATTCAGCCCTAACAGCCAACTTCAAATTGCAATTCCCGCTTCGTTTCTTGTCCGATTGAGCTGATTTTTGGACAGCATATAATCTTCATCTCAATCTTTGATTAGGAACTGACAGAGTTGGATTTGGTGACCTGCAGCTTCAGTTTTACTGTCGTGAACAGTAGCTGCGAAATTGGTGATTTTGCTCCTTTAATTCTCTAGATTTGGTGCCATCTTATTTTGTTGTTGCTCGTTGTTTGGCATTTATTTTGTGGCCAATTTTGGAGAACAATATTGTAACTCTTGGTGATTATAGTGGAGTTTTTGGTCCCGTGGTTTTTTACTCTTCACATCGAAGGGTTTTCCACGTAAATCTTAGTGTCTTGTGTGATTGGTTTATTATTGCCTTGTTATATTTGTTTGGTTGAATTACTTGCTGCCTTACTATCATATTGCTTGTGGTTGTTTTTCTTCTCTTGGTTTAAATCGAGAAGGGAAAGTATAGACTTGGGTATTCTTCCGCTGTTATCCTGTCAGGCATTCTTTGTTAGTGCCTTGTCTTTCCCAACAAAGTGGTATCAGAGCATTGGTTATTGTTGATTGTCGTTTTGAATGATGGAGGCAAATATGAGCAAAATGGTGTGTTTAAATGGTAGTAACTATCATATTTGGAAAGGCAAGATGAAAGATCTTCTATTTGTCAAGAAGATGCATTTACCTGTGTTTGCTTCTAATAAGCCTCAGTCTTTGAATGATGAAGAATGGGAATTTGAGCATCTGCAGGTTTGTGGCGATATTAGACAATGGGTTGAAGATAATGTTAGAAATCATATTGTGAATGAGACACATGCCAAAAGTTTGTGGGACAAGCTCGAGACACTTTATGCTTCGAAGACTGGCAACAACAAGTTGTTCCTATTGAAACAATTAATGAATATCAGGTATAAAGAGGGAACTCCTATTTCTGATCATATTAATGATTTTCAGGGTGTTCTTGACCAGCTGTCCGGAATGGGTGTAAAGTTTGATGATGAGATATAGGGACTTTGGCTTCTTAATACTCTGCCAGACTCTTGGGAAACTCTTCGAGTTTCTTTGACTAATTCTGCTCCCAGTGGTGTTGTAACCATGGAATATACTAAGAGTGGTGTCTTGAATGAAGAAATGAGAAGAAGATCTCAAGCCTCATCTTCTTCAGCTTCACACTCCGATGTTTTGGTTACTGAAGATAGGGGAGAAACAAGTCCAGAGGTCAGAATGATAGGGTAAAAGTAGAAGCAAGTCAAAGTCTAAATACAAGAATATTACATGTGACTATTGCCACAAGAATGGGCATATCATGAAATATTCTTACAAGCACAAGAGAGATATGAGACAACAAAAGAGAGAAGGCGATAATGAAAATCGTGTTGCTGTTGCTGCTAATGATGATCTTCTTGTTTCTTGTGATGCAAATGCCATTAATCTTGTTCGTGATGAGTCTAGCTGGTTTGTGGATTCTGGTGCTACTTCTCATGTCACGCCAAAGAAGGAATTATTTTCTTCTTATACTCCAGGTAATTTTGGAACGTTGAAAATGGGGAATAATCATGAAGTTGAAGTTATTGGCATTGGGACAGTTTGTTTGGAAAGTAACAATGGTTCCAAACTAGTTCTCAATAATGTCAACCATGCTCCAGATGTTCGCTTGAATTTGATTTCTGTGGGATATCTTGATGATGAGGGTTATGTTAATACACTTGGTGTTGGCCAGTGGAAGCTTACTAGAGGTTTGATGGTTGTGGCCCGTGGTGACAAGTTGTCTAACTTGTATGTATTTCAGAGCTCCATGTCCAGAGACTAAGTAAATTTGATGGAGAATGATACTTCATCAGAGTTATGGCATAGAAGTCTGAGTCATATGAGCGAGAAGGGGATTGATAGTTTGGATAAGAAAAATTTGTTTTCTGGAGTGAAACAAGCAAAGTTGAAGAAATGTGTTCATTGCTTAGCCGGTAAACAGAAAAGAGTTTCTTTTCAGAGTCATCCGCCTTCAAGAAAGCTTGATTTGCTGGAGCTGGTACATTCTGATTTGTGTGGTCCTTTTAAGGTAAGATCTCATGGTGGTGCACTTTACTTTGTGACTTTTATTGATGATCATTCTCGCAAACTCTGGGTATTTCCTTTGAAGTCCAAGGATCAAGTACTTGATGTGTTCAAGAGTTTTCAGGCCTTGGTTGAAAGACAAACAGGGAAGACATTGAAATGCATCCGCTCAGATAATGGTGGTGAGTATATTGGTCCTTTTGATAGATATTGCAGAGAGCAGGGTATTAGGCATCAGAAAACTCCTCCAAAGACTCCTCAGTTAAATGGTTTAGCAGAGAGGATGAACAGAACTCTAATTGAGAGGGTTAGATGTATGCTTTCAGATGCTAAGCTGTCAGATTCCTTTTGGGCAGAAGCACTTAATACTGCTTCTTATGTTATCAATTTATCTCCTGCAGTTGCTTTAGATGGTGATGTCCCTGACAGAGTTTGGACTGGTAAGAATGTTTCTTATGATCATCTTAGAGTCTTTGGGTGTAAAGCCTTTGTACATGTTCCTAAGGATGAAAGGTCAAAGTTGGATGTTAAAACTAGGCAGTGTATCTTCATTGGTTATGGTCAAGATGAATTTGGCTATCGTTTCTATGATCCTGTTGAGAAGAAACTTGTTAGAAGCCGTGATGTTGTGTTCTTTGAAGACCAAACAATTGAAGATTTTGACAAAGCTGACAAGGCTGATTTTCAGAGTAGTGAGAGCTTAGTTGATGTTGATCCAGTTCCTTTGACTATTGCACCGGAAGAAAATCTTCATAATGATGAAAATCAAGTTGATAATGAAGATGGTGATCATGTTCAGAATGACCGGCATGATGTTGTTGATGCTCCAGTGCAAGATGATGTGGTTGTCCAACAACCAATTATAGATGCTCCAAAGAGTTCTCTCAGACGATCTAGTAGAAAGAGAATTCCTTCATCTCGTTATTCTCTAATGAGTATGTACTCTTGACTGACGGGGGAGAACGTGAGAGTCTTAATGAGGCCATGGAAAGTGAAGAAAAAGAAAGGTGGTTTGATGCTATGGAAGATGAGATTAAATCCTTGCATGATAATCATACCTTTGATTTGGTTAAGTTACCTAAAGACAGAAAAGCTTTGAAAAACAGGTGGGTTTTTCGGGTGAAACATGAAGATGGTAATCCAGTTCCACGGTACAAAGCTAGATTAGTTGTCAAGGGATTTAATCAGAAAAGGGGAGTTGATTTTGATGAGATATTCTCTCCAGTTGTGAAGATGTCATCCATTCGTGTGGTTCTAGGCTTGGCTGCAAGTCTAGATTTAGAGGTTGAGCAATGGATGTTAAAACTGCTTTCCTCCATGGTGACTTAGATGAAGAAATTTATATGGAGCAACCGGAAGGCTTTGAAGTCAAGGGTAAAGAGAATTATGTCTGCAAATTGAAGAAGAGCTTGTATGGTTTGAAACAAGCTCCCAGGCAGTGGTACAGGAAGTTTGGTTCTTTTATGAGTCAGCAGGGCTTCAAGAAGACTTTTTCAGACCATTGTGTTTTTGTGCAAAAGTTCTCTGATGGTGACTTTATTATTGTGTTGCTTTATGTTGATGACATGCTTGTTGTTGGTCATAATACTTGCAGGATTCAAAAGTTGAAGCAAGAGTTGAGTAAGTCTTTTGCTATGAAAGACTTAGGACCAGCAAGGCAGATTCTTGGCATGCAGATTGTCCGTGATAGAAAGGCCAAGAAATTGGTATTATCACAAGAGAAGTACATTCAGAAAGTACTTCGCAGATTCAGCATGGACAAAGCTAAGGTTGTCAGTACACCTTTAGCTATGCACTTCAAATTGAGCACGAAACAGTGTCCTTCTAGTGATGATGAGAAGGAAGATATGAAGAAAGTTCCTTATGCTTCAGCTGTTGGTAGTTTGATGTATGCGATGGTTTGTACAAGACCGGATATTGCTCACGCTGTTGGAGTTGTTAGCCGTTTTCTTTCTAATCCGGGAAGAGAACATTGGAATGCTGTGAAGTGGGTTATGAGATATCTCTGTGGCACTTCTAGTCTGAGTTTGTGTTTTGGTACAGGGAAGCCTATTCTTTGTGGTTATACTAATTCAGACATGGCTGGTGATGTTTATACTCGCAAATCTACTTCAGGGTACTTGGTTACTTTTGCAGGGGGAGCTGTGTCTTGGCAATCTGGGTTGCAAAAATGTGTTGCTCTATCTACTACAGAAGCTGAGTTTGTTGCTGTCGTTGAAGCTTGTAAAGAATTGCTTTGGATGAAGAGATTCTTGGGGGAACTTGGTTGTTCTCAAGAGAGGTATGTGCTTTATTGTGACAGTCAAAGTGCTATACATCTTGGCAAGAATTCTACGTTCCATGGTCGGTCTAAACACATTGATGTGAGATACCATTGGATTCGAGATGTGTTGGATTCTAAGTTGCTTGAGCTTGAAAAGATTCATACAAATGACAATGGTTCCGATATGATGACTAAAGCTTTGCCAAGAGGGAAGTTTGAAGATTGTTGCATGGTCGCCGGGATGTCGGTCTCCTCCACATAGTCGTGAGGGGGAGAATTGTTGGGTTATGGGCCTTTTTCCCTTCCTATGTAGATAAATAAAAGCCCAATTTGGACCAACCCATTTTTGCCCATAGGCCCATTCTTATGAGGCAAATATAAGCCTATTCAGGTCTTATATTCATATACACAGAGAGTTTTTTCAGCAGCCAAAAAGAGAGAAAGAGAGCAGTTTTCGCAGTCAAAATTCAGCCCTAACAGCCAACTTCAAATTGCAATTCCCGCTTCGTTTCTTGTCCGATTGAGCTGATCTTTGGACAGCATATTATATTCATCTCAATCTTTGATTAGGAACTGACAGAGTTGGATTTGGTGACCTGCAGCTTCAGTTTTGCTGTCGTGAACAGTAGCTGCGAAATTGGTGATTTTGCTCCTTTAATTCTCTAGATTTGGTGCAATCTTATTTTGTTGTTGCTCGTTGTTTGGCATTTGTTTTGTGGCCAATTTTGGAGAACAATATTGTAACTCTTGGTGATTATAGTGGAGTTTTTGGTCCCGTGGTTTTTTACTCTTCACATCGAAGGGTTTTCCACGTAAATCTTGGTGTCTTGTGTGATTGGTTTATTATTGGCTTGTTATATTTGTTTGGTTGAATTACTTGCTGCCTTACTATCATATTGCTTGTGGTTGTTTTTCTTCTCTTGGTTCAAATCGAGAAGGGAAAGTATAGACTTGGGTATTCTTCCGCTGTTATCCTGTCAGACATTCTTTGTTAGTGCCTTGTCTTTCCCAACATCAAATACCTGTTAGATGGCCACCGAAGTTGGTATGAAAGACCAATCTACCTATGAAGATTAAGTTCTTCAGCAGGGGCGGCTGAACGTAATTGGGGGTCTAAAGCAAAATTTTAATTCGCGGCCTAAAATAAAAATACTTTGCATATATGCATTTATTAAAAAAAAATATACTATTGAGATGAAATTTATTAGTACTTAATATAATTTTTTCACTTACTAGTTTTAAGTAAGATTTTATCAACTCAACATTGAAAAAAACATCCTTTAAGTGAGACAATTATTATATGTATTCTTAACATAATGATATAAGTAATAAGTTGATAAAATATTAAATAAAGATAAGATTTAGAACCATAGAATTTGGCTCAAAATATTGATGACTTGGTATACCTCATTTTAATATGCTTAGAGTAATGTTTGAAACCAAAATTTAAAATAAAAAAATAATAATTTATAATTCACTTTGTTCAACACTTTTCAGTGTTAATTCTTATTTTTAACAAAGTAAAAAAGATGTTAAAGTGGATAAAAAAAATTATTTTTTTAAAAAAAATATACTTTGAATCATAAGTAATTAATTTTTTTATAAAAATTTTAATACATAATTTATTCTTGACAAGAATTTGAGGCCCCCGAAATTTGAGGCCTAAGGCAAGGGCCTTATTTTTTAAAGGGTAGAGCCGGCTCTGTTCTTCAGCTGGATCAAACTAGACAATGATTACGTAGACAAACTTAATAAGCAAGGATTGCATTTGGTCAACAGATGCTATTTTGCAAGATAACTCCGTAGACAGTTAACCACCTATTTCTTCACTTCCCATGAGCATATGATAAATGGAACTGCACTGTTTTTTTTTTTGTTTTTTTACATATTTTACAAAGTCATAGTAGGAAACATTGATCAGATGTTAGTTGTTATGAAAAAAAACTTGTTAGTGTATTATTGATCCTTTAACTTTTCCGTCAGAAGTCTATAACGCAATTTATTTTTGAAACTATGACCAATTAGTGATTCATAGTAAATACACGGTAGATGTATTAATTTTTCAATATAAAAAAGAGAATTGTTATACCTCAATTGACTAATCATTTCATTATATAGTAAAACATCTATAAATTAATATAGATGGGACCATGAAATTATTATTTTATGGAATATTCAATCGATAAATTAATATTTATTTAAAGAATGGTATGAGATCTAATGAAGTTTGATGTGATTATATCAAAATCATTGTTGGTTTGAGATTTAATGAAGGTTAATGTGATTATATCAAAATCATTGTTTCTTTCTAATTCATGTATCATATTTATTGATTTCAAATAAAAATAATATTATGCATAAAGTACAATGAATACATCAAAATCATATCTTACTAATTTCAACCTAGTGATGTTGGATAATAAGAGCTTTCAAGAGTATTATTGTAACAAATTTTATCATAGGATATTAGAAGGCTATGAAGTGGGATAAACTGATCCAACAAAGATTAATGTTTTGAATGTTATCAATTTTGCAATCCTTGCTTGGACAACAAATGTTCAACAATAGACAATAGAAAATTATTTTCGACAGTGTGAAATTCGTTTTGGAGATGATATCTCAGAGAATTTGATTTAACCCACTTGTAAAAACGTCATTGATGAACTTGAGGTCATGATTAATGATCTCGGTTACCACAATAAAATGGATGTGAATAACATGTTGGATTATCCGGGTGAAAGTGATACATATTTAGAGGTCTAGAGTTTAGAAGAAATTGTAGATACCATCGATAAAAGCAATGCTGGTGATAAAGTTGAAGATGTCACTATATCTTGGAACCAATTACGCGTAAGAAAGCACTTATCACATCTAGAACTCTTCACAATTTTATGGTGTACTTCGAAAAGACAACAGCGGAACTCTGTGGTTTAAAAGGAAAAAGTCAAACACTAAATGATGTCCTTGAATTATTTTGATTAATAAAAAAGGAACTTTTTGTTTTTTATTTTAACAATAAAAGAGAGCTTTTTTTTTTTTGCAACAACAAAAGAGGACCTTTGTTAAAGTGAAAACAACTAACTTTAGTTGTAGGAGCCTAGGGTCATAGCTAGGCCTGAGGAAACTTAGCATCGCTTTAGCCACTGAGCTATATCTCTCTTTTGTGTCAAGGGAATTCAACAATTACTATATACTCTACAATATCTATATTTAACTTGTATATTCATAAAAAAATTCGTCGAAGGGTGTTCATCTGATAATCCTTGAATGTGTGTAGCTCTGCCCATGTTTATAATTTTTCTTCTTTTTGCATCCATGCTTTGGAAATCAGTAAATATGCAATTTCCTTTTTTTATAGTTATGTTTGCCAAGCAGTATGTAACCTAATTTCTTCAACTGTTTCATTTATTATCCACCAACTTACTAAATAGTACTCATATTTATTGAAATGAAAAAAGGCATAAATTGTATATGATAAATGATTGATAAATATAATAAATATAACTTCCTTACAAAGAATAAATTTGCATCTGGTGTAATTGTTTTTCCTAATTTTGATGTCCTCATTGTTTATTTTAATGATGCTTCTCTTCAATAGAATTTAAAAGCAAATGTAAGTTGTTTGATATGATCTAAATATCATGGTAACTAGAAGCTATGTATGTGAGATTTTTGGTGGATGGCTCCTTGAACTTCTTTAAGAAATTAAATTTTAGTCATAATTTTTCTAACAAACTATCAATTTTTTTTCTTCTAAAAGCTAAGGAATATTATTATTTAATTCTCTTTGAATCATTATATTTGAAAGAAAACCAGTGAGCTGTTTCTCATTAATTTTTGCATAGTGGTGTTTTAAGGAAAATTTCTCAGTACTTTCTTTATTGAGGTACTTTATTTTAGTTGCTAAAGACCTAGAAATAATAATACATGTTAGGATATGACTGAAGTATCCACAACTTTATAAGAGTATCATCATCAAGAAATAAGAAGTGACTAGTGATCAAGGTGCCTCTTAACATATACTTTTTAATCATAGATTAATATTCTTAATAAATTATGCAGATGCAAGATAATAAAGACTAAAATATACATAGAATTGTAAGAATTTTGTTTTTAGTACTATAATCTTTTTTTTCTACTTGATATTAAGAATTGAGATGGAGGAGGAATGATTCGAGCGACTTTTATGTTTTGTACAACTTCAAAATATGAATAGAGATATTGGCTTAAAAAATAGTAAGAATGCTTTTCTGCTACTTAAACTTTTCTGCAATTGATTGCAAGTGTTTTCAATAATATTATTTTCATGCTTTAAGCATGCAAATTTTATGTGTCCCTATGATTTAGAGAACATAATAGTGCTTATCCTTTATTATAACATGAATGAACTTACAATTAATTGGTTCAAGTGTTGAAAAGAAGGCTAAGTTGCCTAAGTATTATTGAACTATGACTTCCAAGAATTTTGATTTTCATTATTATTTAAATAAGAGGCAACATTAACTCTCTCTATTTCAGGTTCACAAAGTTATGTTGCTTCCTATTTTAAAGTGAAGATCAAAATCTTTGGTATCCTATAATTTAATAGCTCCCAATATTCTCTTTAATGCTTAGTTCATCCATGTTATAAAATACAAGAACAATTTTCTTCCCTAGTTCTAAAGAACACATTAGGTTGTCATGTTTAAGACATGAATGTTTTTGTTATTGGAAACACTGGCAATTAACTACAAATAAGTTCAAGTCTTAATAGCAGAAAAAATTATTTCGCTAATTACAAGCCATAATATCTATAATTATTAAGTAGAATAAGAGATAAAAATCACTTCAATCGTGCTTGTTCCATCTCAACCCTTCTCTACAAATATGAAAAAGATAGATTATAGTTACAATCAAAAGATGGAACTTTTTTACACTTCTATGAATATGAATCTTTGTAATACTGTATCACCATATAGAATAAAAACTTACATATCTTTCGCTATTTGGTTATTTGAATATGTTTTATATGTATCTTTGTTTGGACATGTGATATTACTCATTAAGTTCATTTTTTTCAAATCTTCATAGTTCATTCAACAAATTCATTAAGGGTCTGGGTGGAATGAAGAAACTCAAAAAGTTAATGTTGAAGATGATATCTGAGAGCAATACCTTGCAGTGAGTTATCTGTATATATATATATATTGTTATTTTTTTGGTATAATTTTGATTTATGTTATTTATTTTTCTGACTTAATACTAGTAATAATATAATAAGCATACCCAAAAGAATCTCAGTATACGACGAACAAATTTTCTATAGAGTTGTTGATGGTACGAATGAGTGTGAAATTAATGTTGTCGAGGATTTTCATTAACAAACACCCGTATGCATTTCAAGAGATGGATTAATACAAAAACAAAGGACTAGATGCATGTGGTGGCACCAACATTGATGGATTCAAAAGATGACTTTTAATAGTGTCAAAAGCCCTCTAACATTCTTTGTTGTATTCAGTTGGTGCTTTTTTTCATAATAACTTGAATATGGGCTCGCATATCACCGTTGATTGAGATATATATTGACTGGTATAATCAAGTCTCCCCAAGAAACTCATTACTTCCTTCTTAGTATTTGAAGGAGGTAAGTCTTGAATTGTCTTGATCTTGGAAGTTGTCAAGCTCAATACCTCTTCAGCTAACTAATTCAGTCTCCCTGAGAAACTCATTACTTCCTTCTCAGTCTTTGGAGGAGATAATCTTGAATTTACTTTATCAAGGAAGAGTCAAGCTCAATACCTCTTCTGCTAACTATAAATCATAGTAACTTCCCTACAGGTAATCCAAATGAACATTTGGCTGGGTTGAACCTCAAATCATACCTTTGTGACCTATCAAAAAACAATTCAAGTGTGTGAGGTGATCCGAACTCTCGCGCGACATTATGATGGCATCGTCCACATACACTTCAATTTCTTTGAGGGTCATATCATGGAAAATTATGGTCATAACTCTCATGTAAGTGGTATCAACATTCTTGAGGTCGAGCAAAATATCTCGATAAATCTATACTCCCGAAGATGTGATGAACATTCTTTTTTCTGGGTCTTCTTCATCCATTAAAATATGGTGGTATCTCGTAAAATAATCCACAAAATATTGGAACTCATGCTTAGCACAATTATAGATGAGTATATTGATATTTTACATGGGGAAATTATCTTTTGGACTTTCTTTATTGATATCTCCATAATCTATGTATATCCTGATCTTTAAATCATTTTCACCACCGAGACAATAATAGCCAACCTAGTGGGATACTTGGTCACTTCAATGACTTTTGATTCAGTATTCTTTCCTGACACTTCTTATATCCTTAAATTTACATCTGGCTTGAACTTTCTGGTTTTCTGCTTTATAGGGCAATACTCTAGATTGTACACAACTTATAGGGAATAGTATCCGTGCTCAACCCCAGCATATCATCATAAGGCCTTGTAAGTGCATCAATGTATTGTCTGAGTAGTTTGACTAATTCTTGTTTTTCTGTTTATTCTGAGTGGACAATGAATCAAGTTTCTCCGACCAATTTATCATCTCCCAAGTTTATTGTCTTTGTCTCATCCAGGTTGGGCCTTTTATCATCTTCAAGTTCACTCAAGTCCCCAGTGAGGTTTTTAGGCATCATAATTTCCTCATAAGATTCGTCACATTCATCCTCGTTGATCTAACTTGGTTTTCCTTGTTCGTGAAATGTCATGACATTGGAAGGTTTATATTCATTTTACTTTAAAGAACTACAAATAAATAATGTTAGAATGTAAGAGTTTGAATGAAATATTTGAGGGAAATTCATATATATAAGATAATCAATTTAAAATATGTGAGTCTTTCTTTATAATTTTAAAAGCGCATACAAACTTTTGTCATGACTAAGGTCAACACGACTCATTTCCTTTTTAAACATCATTGTAGAAAGTAAAGTAGCATAAATGGTGGTTTAGGGCTTCGTCCGGACAACATCAGTATTTAAAAGTAAAAACTTCAAACCTTGTCTTTGTCTACTAAGTCATTCAATAGATCATAAGTGCAGTGGCCATCAAATTTTGTAGAATCTCTTCAGGTCTAGAATCTCGGATGGTTGGTGTCTTGGAGAAATCCACAGATATCACAACACAATATTCTTATACCTTCAACTAGACCATCAATCTCAAGCTCTAAAACTTATGAAAAATATGACTGGTACAATCCTGGAATACGCTTTGGTATATCACAATCATGTTTCTTCCTTGTATCTGCTCAAACAATTCTTCCTCTGTTTGGGTATAACTGACGCCAGAGCAGACATTTTCAAATGAAATAGGAAGAGGTTCAAATATTTCATCAAAGTTCTTACCTAGCGCAAGCCAAGTTCAAAACCTCTTCTTAACATAGTCATGACAAGTATTTTATACTCCGGTGTCATTTGTACTTGCGATGTTGTATCATTAAAAGAAACATTCATTATCCCCACCATGTGAACGTCAATACCTTGAGAAGCCTCTTAAAAAATTGGAATGGAGAAACCAGCGTAACTACGGTCACTCCCTTTACCATGGATGACAATTTCATGATCATGTCAACTGAATTTCTGATGTTGATGCAATGTGGATGGAATTGCTTCGATCAATTTAATCCATGCTCTTCCTAGCAAAAACTTATAGCTTGTGGATATACCCATCACCTAGAACTTAGTCATAAATTCTACATGCCCCATTTAGATGCACAAGTCTACTTCCCCCATAGTCTTTATTTTCGTGCCATCAAATATTTTTATGTTCATGTGACATTCATGGAATTTTCCTACATCATATTTTAGCTGATTAAGGGTTGATAATTGAAAAATATTGAATCTTGATCCATTATTTATTAACACTCAAGCCATAAACTTGCCCTCTAAATTTGATTGTTATATAAAAATCTTAGTTGTGCATTAGTCATTCAAGTGGAAAATCCTCTTCTCGAAAAAGAGATTTGGTGACTCCTAATGACAAGACTTGCTATAGTGGCAAGACTCTTACCACTTGTTCCCATCGGTATATATGCTTCACCAAGTACCTACAACAACGCTTGCTAATGGTACTCTAAATTCATTAACAGTGCCCAAATAGAAATTTGAGATAGGATTTTTCCAAATGCTTGACGGCAGAATTTTCCTTAGACTGCATTCTTCGCAAAATCTCTTCAGCCTCACCTTCTGTGGTCGTCCTTGTATGGTTCTCCTTTCTTTGTGTATCCTGAGTCATCTCTTCTAGAATATAACATCTTCCTGTACATGTCATTCTTTATGTTGTAGCCGTCTGCTCAACAAATTTTTCTTTGGGCAGGTCATGGTTTCTTTCTTCTGCCAAAGCAAATGCCTGATAAAGTTTAGTTATCACCACAAAATCTGGACACGCCTTTATGGTGAATGAGGCAAAGATTGGTTTATGTGAGTTGACATTTACTTTAGTGGTACTCCTATTAGGAAGACATTCTTCATCTCATTCAATATATTCATTTCCCTTCCCTCATGATTAGGCAGTGGGTTATGGATAACATTGGGGGTAGGATCTTGCAGAGTGATAATTCTTTGATCAATTAAGTATTGAATCTTATGCTTCAGATTGATAAATTATTCTCTATCATGTTTTGGTCCCTCTCTAAATATAGTCACATTGTTGATCTGCTCGAAAGAACCTTGTTGTGGGATTGTCTTTGCTTCTAATAGTGGGATCAATCATGCCTCTCTTAGACGCTTAAAGAGTTGGGTAAGTGTTTCTGCCAAAAAAATGAAAACTTTGGGAGGCTTTCTTTCAAGGTTATGGTGGGGTAGGTTTTTGGCATTTGGGTTGTTCTGTATAGGATTTTGGTAGGCTTGTGCATTTGGTTGGCGATGTGGTAGTGTATTTTGATATGCTAGTGGTTGATCTTTGTAGATAGGTGGGGATTCCTAGGAGTTTGGTTGTGCATAGTAGATTGGCATTTGAGCTTATGGATATTGTGGGTAATTGTTTAAGGTGGAGAATTGGTTGGAGTTTCCAATGGCAGAACTAGACCCCAAAACCTTTGCGGTCTAGGTCTTGAACTTAAGGATATGCCAAACATGTCTTCCTTCTTCTTCCTAGAAAATCTTGTGGCAATGAATGTTGAGGCGTTATTAGTGGCTTGCAAAGCAGTGAGACTTGTAACCTTTCCATACTTAAGGTCATCCTTTATGGTAAAATCATGTCTTAATATTCACGCTAATGAGCCTGAATGGAAACATTGGTCATTTTACTTTCGGTCATCACAGGTTTTACCTTTGCAACTTCTTTCCTTTGGAAGCATGCATACATCACGGTAGTTTCCCTTTAATTTTTGAAAAATTACATTTTTAAAAAATGTAAGTTGGCGATGCCACAAAGATTAAGAGATTCTAAGTCTATGCACAGTTGATAACGCTACACAATAATATATGTGGTAATAAGAGTTCTTGATAAACATCAATACACTCAAAAATGTTGTGAATATCAGAAATACCAGAAAAAATATAGGTAAAGATTATGAAAACTTACCAATTGAACAATAAAAAGATTGGTATCTGCTTGACCAAGGAGGGGAAGAAGTGTGAATATATGGCGGATAAGAGAATCAAGAGGCATGGAAGGTTTTGTGAAATAAAAGGTATTATTTTAAAAGAGTCTGAATAATATTAAGACTCTGATTCATCCCTACCTAATTAACAAGATCCATTAAGCAATTTAAACCAAACAAAAACAAATGCACTCAATGGGTTGAATCTGGATAGATTCAGATCTTACAAACAAATGCACTTAATTGTCTGAATACCTCCATTAAGTGAAAACAAATGAAGCATGAGTGATGTTTGCCTCTTAAAGTGCTACTTTCCGATTGATTTCCATAGAGAGTGACCTAACATTAGAGTTTTAGCAGCTTATATGAAGCCTGCATCAATCTTTTCTCTCATATAAACTACTAATCCTTTATCTATGGAGCTTATATGTTAGTTTCCTCAAAATCCAAATATCTTTTTGAGAAAAGAAATGATGGAATAGCCAAAGAACAATTTGTATTAAGCCTATGCAGGTCAAAAAATGATGTTACAATCCTCCAAGTATCAGCAGTATCAGCAGAAGTCTTCAACCCCAGCCCCTTCATCAGCTAGTATTCCATCCTCCAAGTTCAGACAAGATCATAATGGTACGGCGCCAAACTATAAGTCTTAGGGAACTATTTCAGGTACCAAAACCTACCCAACTTGTCCTAACTGTGGTAAGAACCATGTGACCGAGTGCCTTGGAGGAAAGGAAAGATGTTTATGGTTTGGTAAATCTGGTCACAGTTTGAGAGATTGTCCTTCTAACCAGAGTCAAAGAGGAAATGATAATAGAGCCTCACCTACAAATTCATCAGCGCCAGCAAGTCGACCAACTAAGCAGGGTAACTCTTTTAGTACATGTTGGGGACAACGTCAAAATAGGTTGTATACTTTTAGGTTCGCTAGTATCACGAAGATTCTCCTAATGTAGTCACTCGTACGTTACGAGTCTTCAATTTTGATGTTTATGAATTTTTAGATCTAGGGGCTACTTTGTCTTTTGTAATTCCTTATATAGTAGTCAAATTCAATATTATCCCAGAAAGTCTCTCAGAACCCTTCTCAGTCGCTACTCTAGTCAGTGACCCAATTATAGCTAGATCGGTATAGAAGAATTTCCTTCTTAAAGTCTCCCGGAATGTCACCTCATCATATATTGTAGAGTTAGAAATGGTAGACTTTGATATCATTCTAGGCATGAATTGGTTAGAATGGAAGGGTAGTAGGTTAGCGTCTATGGGTCGATTCATTTCTTACCTTAAGGCCAAAAATATGATCAGTAAGGGTTATCTCTGTCCTCTAGTTCGGTTTAAGGATTCAAAGTCTTACACAACAACGTTTGAGTCAATTCCAGTAGTCAAAGAGTTTCCAGAAGATCTTCGCGGAGTTATTCCTGAAAGGGAAATCAACTTTGAAATTGATATCCTTCCAGTTACCTAGCCTATATCTATTCCTCCTTACAGAATGTCTCCAAATAAGCTTAAGAAATTGAAAGAGAAGTTGAAATACATTCTAGATAAGGTCTTCATCAGACCTAGTATTTCCTCATGGGGTGCACTAGTGTAGTTCGTTAAGAAGAAGATGGTTCGCTTGTGATGTGCATCAATTGTAGGCAGTTGAAAAAGGTCACAACAATAATAAGTACCCACACCACAGGATTGATGACTTGTTTGACCAACTTCAGGGTACTAGTCATTTCTAAAAGATAGACCTCAGATCCGGTTATCATCGGCTTAGAGTTAGAGATAGTGATATTCGAAAGACAACCTTCAGAACTCATTATGGTCATTATGAATTTGTAGTAGTGTTATTTGGACTAACTAATGCTCCTGCAACTTTCAAGAATTTGATGAACAAAGTGGTCACGTAGTATTTGAACTTGTTCATTATCGTCTTTAATGATGATATCCTCATTTAAGAATGAGGAAGAACATGCGAGTCATTTGGGGGTTGTTCTTTAAACTCTTAAGATCACCAATTATTCGCTAAATTTAACAAATGTGAGTTTTGATTGCAATCTTTTGCTTTCCGCAGTCACATTGTGTCTAGCAAAGGGATCCAAGTAGATTCTTAGAAGATAACAACAGTGAAACAATTACCCAAACCTACCTCTCCTATAGATATCAGAATTTTCTTAGGTCTAGTGGGTTATTACAGAAGGTTCGTGGAAGGATTCTCATCAATAGCCTCTCCATTGACTATGTTGACTCAGAAGAAAGTCAAGTTTTAGTGGTCATATGATTGTGAGAAAAGCTTTGCAAAATTTAAAACTAGGTTGACTAAAACTCCTATTTTGACTCTACCAGAGGGATCAAATGGTTATGTAGATATTGTGATGCTTCCAGAATCGGCCTAGGTTGTGTGTTAAAAAAGCGAAGTAAGGTTATAGATTATTCTTCTAGACAACTTAAGATGCATGCGAAGAACTATCTAACTCATGAACTCAAGATAGATGTAGTGGTGTTTTCACTAAAGATCTGGAGACATTACTTATAAGGTGTTCAGCCTGTGTTCACACAGAAAGAATTGAATCTTTGCCAGGGAAGATGGCTAGAGTTCCTCAAGGATTATGATATGAATGTGCATTACCATCCTCGTAAGGCCAATGTAGTAGTAGATGGTCGTAACAGACTATCTATGGGTAGTGTAGCACATGTTAATGAAGAAAGAAAGGAACTAGCAAAAGATGCTCACAAACTTGCTCGACTAGGACTTTGTCTTATGAGCATATCAGATAGTGGTGTAACAGTTTAGAATGAGTTAGAATCTTATTTAGTAGTGGAAGTTAAGGAAAAGATAGACAGTGATTCGGTATTGCTTGGTCTAATAGGTGCAATCCACCAGCAGAGGGTGGAGGTTTTTTCCCAAGGGGGAAATGGTGTAGTTTGCTATCAAGGTCGATTATGTGTTTCTAAGGTAGTTAGTTTGCTTACTACTTTTTTTCTTATCCTTCTTTAAAGTTTTGTTTTAAGTGTTTTCGTGGTTTTACTTCCTTCCGTTACTCTGTCCAAACTTCCTTAGGATTCTGTCCATTCGATAAAAATTGAGCATTTTTAGTGAGTCTTAATTATGTTGCTGAGTTTATATACAATATTAGACGGATTTGTAATCCTCTTTATCAGTGCCTTAAAAAAATCCAGGGGGATTAGAGCACATTAGTGCAGTCCAAAAAATAAAAGTAATAGTTTAAAAACTCTCATGTCTAGGTATACCAAACCCGAAGTCTCTTATGATAGTAGAAACAGATGCCTCAAATATAGCGTATGGAGGCATACTTAACTAAAAAATTTCCGTAGGGTCCACTGAACAATTAGTGAGATTCAATTAAAGAATTTGGAGTGATACTCAAAAAAATTATAGTACTAATGAAAAAGAAATTTTGGCTATAGTACTATATATTACCAAATTTCAAGATGATTTAATAAATAAATAAATAATGTTTATTAAGTGTCGACTACAAAGCAGCTAAAGATGTTTTGTAAAAGGTTGTTAAAAATCTGGTTTCCAAACAAATATTTGCGATATGACAAACTTTATTATCTAGCTTTGATTTTGAAATAGTATTTATAAAAGCAGAAAACAATTCTCTCCCCAAATTTTTCACAAGAGAATTTTTAAAAGGAAATAATGAGACCAGGAGTACCGGGAAAAAAGCCCCAGGATCCGACTACAACCTTTCAAACTAGAAGATAAAATGAAAAAACTCTTTAAAGAGGGCGATAAAAAATTAGAGAATCGCTACTCAGTCCTGGCGGAATTTCCAAACCTGCCAAAATGCAACTACTCATTATTAAATAAACCTCATCAACAAGTATTTTGTCTAAACAAAATATAGTTATGAAATGAAACCACCACAAACATACTCACAAGCAGTGGCTCCAACTACCCCGACAAAAACTAAGGAAAAAGTTACTCGGTCAGATAAAAAGGATTTTCCAATTGCAGTTTTGCAGGTACTGCCTACCATGGCGCTTTACACAGAATATGAATGCTTTGGAGTGCCCGATCTCCTGAAACTGTGTTACACTAATCGGAATTATGTGGAAACCGAGGATCCACTAAAAACCCAAAGGTATTATGTGTTTATATTAACATATAGTGATTTAGTGAAGATTGAGCATAAATTAGCAGATAACAAGGATCCAGATAATATTAAATTTTCAAGATTTACAATTAAAAGAATATTAAATCCTTCTGAGTGGTTTGTGGATTACCAACACCCCCCCATTTCCTATATAAACATCTCATCGTCCCCAGACGTATAATTGGTATGATTACAAGGTGACTTAGCATAATTTTATGTATCTCCGGCCAAATACCCATACTTGGTTCGTCAAATATTCAGAAGATATAAAAATCGCAACGATCCATCGATGGTTTTAGAATGGTGGAGTCTGGTTTTACGAATGGTGGAGCCATTTTGGAGGAAATAAACAGGTACTATCACCAAAATTTTTAATACAATTTGAAAAGTTCCAGGTAGAGAAAAATATCTCTACACTCCCGGAAAATATCAAATGGTGTGAGTTCTTTATTTCCAAAATGATATCTTATATTATTAGTTGGTCCTCCGATATTCATGAAATTTAAATAATGAAGTATCTAAGCAAGACTATAAGAATTAAAGGATCGACTCCGAAAGATCATGATGACAGGTTAGTTGTCGACTCTTCATCACAACGGAAATCCGACGTTGCAAAAGAAGGCTCGAAGATTCCTTATTAAATCTCAGAAAAACTATCAATCATGAAAAAATAATGAAAAAATAATGGAATTATTAGACACGGCATCTCACATACCAGTGAAAAAAGTAATGAGGATATGTATCATCTTCAATAAAGACAAGAATGTGCCAAGCATATGTTAACATTTATTATGTCAACAAATAAGCAAACAGGTGGACCCCGCATGAACAAAAGTCCAAAGCCACAAAGTGACAAAATGACCAAACAACAAGATATATGTTTTGAAGACAAATTTTCAGCAAAAGAAGATAAACATGCAGTGAAGGCTACGTGTAAGTAGTTCCAACTACGTGGCATCTATTCCAAGCCACGTAAAATAGTCATCAGTTATATAGGTAGTAGTTACGTGTAAAAAGAATGATTTGTATTAGTGTATGCACACATGTAAAATAGATAGCATAATAAGTTATATTAGTCACCACTTTTAAGGCCTATTTAAGGCTTTCAACTTGTATCAGTAGAGGGCATTCAAAATCTTACCGACTTTGAAATCCTCTCTACATTCTCCCTACATTTCCCCATCTTTTCCATTTCCATTTTCCCATACATGTTATCTCTCACTTTCCCTAATCAATAAAAGTATTTTGTAAGTACTTTCTCTACTTATTTCAATTATTAAGTTTATCTTTTAAATTTAAAAGTTAAGTTTGTTTAGTGCTTTTTGTTCTTCTCTTTTCTTTAAGTTTTCTTTTAAGGATTTGCTTGTTCTTGCTTCCTTCTGTTACTCCCTTCCATTACTCTGCCCAATTTTCCTTAGGATTCTGTCCATTCAGTAAAAATTGAGCATATATTAGAGAAAATCAACAACTATTATCAACTCAACATCAAAGACACTTTTTAAAATTTCAGGTGGAAAGGAATAAATCTACCTTATCAGAAGATATTAAAATTCCTTATTGCCAATAACAAAACGTATATTGTTAGTTGGTACTTCGAGATTATTGAATTTGAGAGGATCAAATATTTAATCAAGACAGTTAAAATTCGAACACCTTTTCTGCAATGACAAGTTAATTTCAAGTTCATCACCCCGAAGGGATTATGGCTGCTCCAACTCCAAAGAAAGATTAAAAAGAAGGCTAAGAAGCCTTATTAAACCTCAACACTGATACTAAATAAAAATTTGAACAATTAAATATTGTTGCCTCACATGACTAGCTTCGCAAAAGAGATATGTTAGATCTACAAGGAATAACACAAGCATATCTCCTTAATTAAAAGAAAGTGTCACTACATTTTGATGATAAACAAAAGAAATATCAAGAAAGGAAATATCAAGGATTGGACCCTACATTCAAGGATATGTCATACAAATTAATAGTGAAGAAATAACAAGTTGTCATGACCATGATGATAAAATTCAGCATAGGACAATGCAAGCACGTGTTAATAATTCCACAAATACGTGGACCACGCGGGAACAAAAGGTCAAGCCACAAAGTGACAAAGGACTTGATCAAGGTATATATTTTTCAGAAATCAACACTAGAAGATACATGCAACAAATCAACGTGAACAACTATATGGCATATATTTGTTGCCCGAAAAAAATATTATCAGATATGTGTAATAGTTATTAGATACGTGTAAAAATAATAGAGTGTATTAGTGTATGCACATATGTAAATTAGATAGCATAATAAGTTAGATTAGTCAGCATTTTTGATGCCTATATAAGGCTTTCAACTTGTATCAGTAGAGGGACCGGTCTCCATTATTTCAGATAGAGGTGCACAATTTACTGCACAATTCTGAAAATTTTTCCAGAAAGGTTTGGGTTCTAAGGTAAATTTGAGTACGGCATTTCATTCTCAGACAGATGGACAAGCAGAGCGTACTATCCAGAACTTAGAAGATATGTTGAGATCTTGTGTGATCGACTTCAAGGGAAATTAGGATTATCACCTACCTCTCATTGAGTTCGCGTACAACAATATCTATCATTTGAGCATTCAAATGGCTCCATATGAAGCTCTTTATTGTAGAAGGTGCACATCTCCTATTGGGTGGTTCGAAGTTGGCGAAGCAGGGTTGATAGGACCAGATTTAGTTCACCAAGCTATGGAGAAGGTGAAAGTAATTCAAGAAAGGTTGAAGACAGTGCAGAGTCACCAAAAGTTCAACACAGATGTTAGAAGAAGTCCATTAGAGTTTAAGGTAGATGATTGGGTGTATCTTAAGTTTTCACCTATGAAGGGAGTGATGAGGTTTGGTAAAAAGGGGAAACTTAGTTCCCTATATATTGGACCTTATAGGATCTCCAAAAGAGTGGGAAATGTGGCTTATGTGTTGGAGCTACCCCAAGAGTTAGCAACGGTTCATCCGGTATTCCATATTTCTATGTTGAAGAAGTGCTTGGGTGATCCTTCATTTATATTCCAATGGAGAATTTTGTATTAAGGATACCCTATCCTATGAAAAAGTTCTGGTTCAGATTTTGGATCGGCAAGTTCACAAGTTGAGGACAAAGAAGGTTGCTTCATTCAAGGTCATTTGGAGGAACCAATATGTTGAAGGAGCGACTTGGTAAGCAGAGGAGGATATGAAGAAGATATATACAAATCTCTTTGATTTCGGAGAGAATGCAAGTCAAGGTACTAAATTCTCTTCTTAGAACTTTATAAGATTATGTATAAGCATGTTATTACTTGCTTTTGTTGTTGAGTGCTGAAATGATATTACTATCCTTCCCTTAGAGAAAGAATTCTCATTCGAGGACGAATGTTCCAAAAGGGGGGATATTGTAAGATCTCGTATTCCAGATAAATTAAGGTTAAGCTAAGAAAAACAAGAAAAAACAAATATAGAAATAAGTAAGGAAATCTAAATTTCCAGATTTCAAAAGTGAGTTTTGGTCATTTTAAAACAGCCATAAGTTCCAGCTCAGGAGAATTTTGGGTGAGTTCTTTATATTAATGGAAACCTCGTCAGAAGATCTTTCTAACGATGCAAAGTTTGTGAATTTCCGAGGTCGTATGAGGGAGATATGACTTTTGGATGTTGGGCTGTTGAGCAGGAAAAATTTCAAATCCAGATTTGTTAAGGGTGTTTTGGTCTTTTCCTAAGTCAATTATTAAATTCTTTTTTTGGGAAATATGTTGGGGTCTAAACTGATCCCATTCATTTTACACACTTAGAAAAAAATCTAGGGATTTGAAAGGAAGGAGAAAATAGGAGAAGGGACAAGAAGACTCAAGAACGCCAAGATTTCATTGCGTGGATTTCGTCGGGGGTGATCCCTAGCAGGTGTGTGATATCATTCGGTATTGGGTTCTTTCACCCACTCTCCAACTTGATTCATTACAGCAATTTAGAGTTAATTGAAAGAAAATCTTGAAGTTCTTGATAAAGGTTTGAAGTTCTTGTTGGTTGAATTGTTGTTGATCTCTGTTAGTTTTAATCCATGTTTCTGGACTATTTTCGGGTATAAGCTATTGGTTAATGAGTTATTTAGGGATCCTAAGTGTTTGAGGTGGGATCCATGGGAGTTTGGGAAGGTTTATAGATGAAAAACGAAGAAGAAAGTCGAAAAACTCGTCGGATAGATGTTGGGGCGCCGCACCTCCAAAGCGCCTCGGGACAGAGTCTTTCTGTCAGGCTCTGGAGTGTCGCGCCTCTCAGAGCACCTGAGGACAGCCTCTGTCCGTCAGGCTATGGCGCTCTGCGCCTCCTAGAGCGCCCCGACCCCCTTGAGACCTCATTCTTTCCCTATCTTTCCGTACTAGTTCTTAATTGATGTACCCTTCATTCCTAGTTGATTCCTACACTCTAGAGTACATCTGGACATCATGAAATAATCCATAGAAATGAGATCATTATCCTTGAATCCATACTTGAATTCAACGAAAGTTAAGATCAATCTCAAGGAAGCTAATTAAGAGCCAAGTCTAGAAGTTAAGAAGGAAGTCAAAGTAAAGTTATATAGTTTTCTAGAGTCTTTCACAAACATTTTCACTTCGTTTTAAAGGACTTAAAGTTCAAGTCAAGCAAGAGTAAAGAGTTGAGTTCATTTCTCAAAACCTATAGGGACCTAAGTATTCCCAAACAGTTAAGTTTTCAAGTAAGCAAAGAGTATCAAGTTGAGTTCAGTTCTCAAGAGCTATAAGGGAACTAAGTAGTCCCTAAGAGTTTATAACAATATGTTTTCAAACTTTAAGAAAGAAAGGAAGCTAAACTTCCACAGAGCCTATGGCTAGTTTTAGTAAGCAAAAGAGGAAACAATGATTTCCAAGAGAGCTTTTTAAAAGCTAAGTTTTGAGCACTAATTTCAAATCACAGAATTAGTATGTTTTAAAAAAATGAGAGCCAGTATATATATATATATATTTGGGAGTAGTATTGAGCACCGATGTGGGGATGCGAGTTTAGAATACTCAAGTCTCCACGTAAACCATGTAGCCATCATGGGTAGAAAAGGGCCATACTTTTTAGATGAACCCTCTTCATAGTTTACTAGTGGATCCATTAAGCAGTTCAGATCCTATACTCTGGCAAGGTTAGGATGGCCTGGTAGCGTGGGCTGAGTAACGCTGTATCATCACTGTAGATCTTAACTCATGGTTGTCGATTAGAGAATCTCCCACAGAGTAATGTATTTTCATATACATCAGTCATTTTATTTTAATACAAAGCAATATTGTATTCTCATACACATCAATATTGTATTTTATATACATCTCAGATATTATCGTATATTTGCATATATTCAGAGTTTTCTGTTAGAATTTCTTTATATTGCAATTATTTTAACTGCATATATTGAATAAGATTTAATAGATCATGAGTTGAGGAGAGCCTAGGTAAGTATTCAATCTTACTCCCTTTCAAGCCTATGTTTTGTTTAGATTTCCAACTCGCATACTGGTACATTCAATGTACTGATGCCAGTTGACCTGCATCATTTTATGATGAAGACACATGTAACCAGGATCAGCACGCGGCGTTTTATTGATCTTGATTGAGCTTCAGAGTCAGTGGTGAGCCTCCTTGCATTCCAGAGGACATCCATTTCTTTTTGTTTTAGTAGTTTAGTTTTAGGAAGTTGTGGGGTCTGTCCCAACATCCCTCTTCAGTCAGTTAGAGGCTTTATAGACAACTAGTACGTCAGTTTGGAGTTTATTTTACTTGTTGAGACTGGAGTGCCATTTTGGCCAGATATTATATGAAGTGTTTGGTTTTAGCATGCTTTATTTCTTGAGTAAGTTTTTTAGTCTTCCGCTGAGTTAAGTAAGTCCGGCCAAGGGTTCGCTTGGAAGTCAAAAATGGACTACAACTAGTCCCACCCAGGGTTAAGCTTGGGGCGTGACATATCCTATTAGGTTCAGTTTTATAATCCTAATATATGCCTAGGTTTTTAGTTGACAGTTCAAGAAATGAAAAGAAGAGAAAAAAGGAGAAAAAAAAGGGGCGGGGGTGAAGCGTTCGTCGAGATTCTTGCATGATGTCTTGGATTTTCGCCATGGGTTTGATCCCTAAGAGGTGTGTAAGCTTCAATAGTTTTGGGTTAGTTCACCCACACGCCAATCATGTTATTTTCAGTGAAATTTAATTCTTGAAGTTGAAAAATTTGAGTTCTTGATAGGTGTTCTTGAAGTTTATTCTAAATCTTATATGTTGGGGTTTTGATGATTTCTTGAGATGAAATTGAGTAATTTGAGTTTTTTTTTAGTATATTAGAGTTTAATTAAGTTAAGTAATCGAATCCAAGTGATTGGGAAAGAAACCATTCGATTTTAGGCGGGTTAGTGTGGGAAAACGAGCAAGGAAGTTCGGAAGATTTTGTGGGTTTGGGCGTGGCATGATGCGCCTTCCAGAGCACCCCAAACCCTCCTCTGTACTTCAGGGGATGGAGACCTACGCCACTCGTAGTGCCAGAGTCAACTGCCCCATTAAGTTTGACTTCGGTTGCTCCGTTTGAGTTCGTTTAAAGTGAACATTCACTCCTTTTCAATTCTAACTACTCGAAGCTACTTCTAAACACATAAAATCATTCCTAATATGATCATAACCTGGAATTCATAACTCAAATTAAAGGTAAAGTTGACGGTTTTGATAATTCTTTCCAACATTCTAAGAAAGCCCCTTTGCGTCCTTTTGTGGAGTCTTCTACAACTTCTAAAAACTTGTTTCAAGACTCAAGCAAGTGAGTACGAGAATGTAGAGAATTTATTCATGATTCTACCTTATTATCATGATATTTTCCATGTCAGGAACCAAAATCTTGAATTATAATTTACATTCAAGACAAAGTTGAGAGAAGAATTCAAGAAAGCCTTTTGAGTTTAATTGTGAATCCTTTGAGGTAAACTATTGATTTGAACTAAGTCTTGAGGATGTAAGTAAGAGAATGAGAAGATTTTTATACATGAGTTCCATCTAGTTACTTAGACCTTCGAGTCGAGTTGTTCATGGCCATAACTTTCGCGTGAATTCCATAAATTGAGTATCATTGAGAGGAGTAGTATCTCCAAGTTCTAAGTCTTGAGTATTGAGTTCCTTATTCCTTTTGAGATTATATTCCTAATGATGGGACTATTACATGTTACCCATTAAGTTCATGAAATGAGTAGTGCATGCCCATAATTCAGCATGAGCCCTCCAAGTTTAACATGATGAAGTCAGCCATAAATATGATATCATGAACCTTGAATCCATAATTCAATTCATGAATAGTTAAGAGTTAAGTCTAGAAGTTAAGAAGCAAGTTAAAGTAAAGTTTCTTAATATTTTCAGGAGTCTTTAATAAATGTTTTAACTTTGTTTTAAGACATCAATATTAAAGTTAAGTAAAGAGTAAAGAGTTGAAGTTCTTCCTTCAAAGAAATATAAGGGAACTAGGTACTCCCTAAAAGTTGATTTAAGCCTCAAGTTTCAATCTAAGCAAAGAGTAAAGAAATGAGTTCATTTATCAAAAATTATAAGGAAACTAAGTAATCTTTAAGAGTCTATGAATGTTTTCACAATTAATTTAAGCGGAAACTAAGATTTCCAAAAGAGTTTTGAGCAAGAAAAGGGAACATTGATTGCAAGAGATCTTTCTAAAGCTAAGTGTTAAGAAATTATCTCAACCCAAAGAAGGAAGTTGTTTTTAAAAGCATGTGCTAAAATTTATTTTGGGAGTAGTATTGAGCACCTATGTGGGGATAAAAGTTCATATTAACTCAAGTCTCCATGAAAACCATGTAGCCATCATGGGTATTAACGGGTCATACTTTTTATATGATCAAGTGTGTTAAGCTAGTGGATCCACTAAGTTAAGTAATTCTATGAGAAGGCAAAGTATATGACAGTTCTGGAAGCGTGGGCAAGATATTTTATCACCACTTAGGCTCATAGTAGTGGTTGTCGGTTAGAAAATCTCTCACAAAAATTATATTACTTTGTTATATAAGAAAAGTTGAGTTTGTTATTGCATTTTCTTTAACGAACTAAGTTGCTTTTACTGTATACTTTTTTTTTAATTGCATGTGTATTGTTGTTTTATATGGAGTTAAGTATCCAAAGTTGAGTATCCAGAGTCGAGTATCGTATCTTTGAGTTGAGCATGTATCTCTAACTTGAGTATCTTATCCTTGAGTATTTTGAGTTGAGTAGTTTTGAGTATTCTTGAGTATTCCATGAGTTTCAAGTTTGAGAAGTGGTAAGTATGTTTCCATTTTTATCAAATATCAAGCTTATGTTATGCTTTAGAATTTCCCTAACATGCTCGTACATTCCATGTACTAAGACATTTGGCATGCATCTTCTCATGATGCAGTCACATGTATTCAGGATCATCAATAGGGGCTTTGTTGATACATTCGAGAGTTCGAGTTAGCTATGGTGAGACTCCTTGCTTCCGGAGGATTTCTTTTACTTTTTAGTTTAGACAGAAAGTCGTGGGTCTTGTCTTGACTTCCATCATTATCAGTTAGAGTCTTCTTAGATGGTCAATATAGTTGAAGAGTCTGTATTAATCATTTATTTTATTAAATATTTTCAACACTTAAGTTGCCTATATTATGACGAATTGAATATATTATATTATTCAGAGTTTTCTTTTGAGTTAAAGTTTTGTATTTCAATGTCATGAATTTTATTTTGTTTTAAGCTTTTGCATGCTTAAGTTAGTCTTCCGCTTGTAGTCATCCAGGATGAGGGTTTGATTGGGGACCACAATGGTTCTTGAGTTCCGGCCACGTCCAGGGCGTAGACTCGGGTCATGACAAAATGAAATGACCAAACATTTTCATGGACGTCCGTTAAGACGTTTGCAATGTACCCAGTTCTTCCCGCAGAGAATCAGGTGCATTTTCAAGTTGAAACAAGCTCCAAACTGGTAAACGCATATTTTATCGATTTTCATGTGCTATAGTGAATGAATTTTTTGGTTATCCAGAATTCCCAAAATGAAATAGCCGAAATATTTCATGGACGTCTGTTAAGACGTTTATTTGGAGAAGAGTAATTAACATCTATTAGGTAAGAAATTGAAGAGTTCCATTTGATTCTCTTATAGCCGATTTTTAAACTCAAAAGAAAATTGAAAAATTCTAGATAAGTTTTTCCAAGAAAAAAGTCTTTCACCCGAACAAACAACAAAGAGTTAGAACGTTGATTGAAAAGAGAAGGGAAAAAATAGGAGTTATATTACCTTGGTTGAGTGACACATCTTTTGTGAGAAGAAAGAGAGATGATAACATTTGATTAGAGAGCTGGTACAACCCACAAAACAAGAATGAGTAGAGTAACATTCAGCTGTGAACATGGAGGAACCAGAGTGAGAAGAAAAGAAAATGAGCTCAAGAGGAAGCTGAAGTTAGCATTTATAGGTAGGGTTAATAAAAGTGGGGTTTACCCTCATCATATTCGAAATAGATTATATTTTTGGGGCTTGGAGAAAACATTTGTTTTCATTTTTGGTTAATTAATAAAATGGCCTATACGACCAAAGTATAGTATTATTAAAAAAAAGGTTTTTCGGGGTAATGTAGCAAGTATCTGAATATGGTAAAGAAATGTCAATTATGTAATATTTTCAAAACAATTAAAATATGTAATTTTCAAGATTTTTGTGAGTTCCCATATCCTAAATAACTTCATCCCCCTTCCACAACTACTTACATTCGGATTGTGTGGGAATATAATCAATCAAATTTATATCTATTGTAGATAGTGATAGTATGAAAGATGTATTGATCACAAAAGATGAAGTAAACCTGAAGATTTTTCTAGATCCTCCAAAAATTTGAGAAAATATGAATCAAATTTGTTGATTCTCTCAATGAACATCATGCACAATGACCAAGTATTACTTACACTGTAGAGGAGTTTAGTAAACATTGAAACCCATCTCATGTTCAACAACTTATGTCACAGACTTAAAGAAATCCCTCCCTTTGGTTTGAATCGCCTTGCATGAAGAATGCGCAAACAAGTAATAGTATATGAGGATATTAGATCGATGTCACGTCTCTTACTTATCGATTATACCTTCGACATTTTTTGTAGCTACGAAAATAAATTACGTGTATCAAATTAGGAGGGCACATATTATCATTTCGAGAAAAATGGTCCACATTCTCTTTCATCATTAGCTAAAGGGAATATATAGAATTCTTACCTTACCTAAACTTCCATCTTCAATATTGACGTATCTTACTTTCTATATGTAAGATGATACGACTACTCGTTTATATTAGTTTCTTTTTAATAAGAATAAAATATATAAGCATTAGTTATTTATAATAGTTATTGGAAATCGTTATTAGGCAGTGATCTATAGCACTTATTAGGCAATTATCTACAACAATAATTATTTCTTTGTTAGGAGTTATCGTTATGTTTAGTATTAATATATGTATCTAGCAGAAATTATATAAGAAGAAGAAAAGTATTATATTTGTCTTTATATTTTTAGATTTTTCCACTTCATACGGACTTAGCTATTGATTAATGCAGTTTTAAGATTCTTGCAATTTATATAATCATTAATGTTTTATTTTCCACTTCATACGGACTTAGCTATTGATTAATGCAGTTTTAAGATTCTTGCAATTTATATAATCATTAATGTTTTATTTTCTTGTTGGTTTCTATCAGTTTGATATCAGAGCCAGGTTGATCTAATATGATCAATACCATATCTTCTACTTCTAAAGAAAACACTCCCAACATTGAATGTTTTGCCCTACAATTATGTCATAGCATCAAAATTAAATACTATTGTTTCGTTGGCAGCAAAAGTGGCTACAATGAAAGCCCAGAATGGTTGCATCAAAGAAGGGGAAACCAGTCACCGAACCCGTAATGGAGGAAAAATCCGTTTGGTGAGAAGAGGAATAAGACATTAATAGCCCAATTTGGCAAAAACATCTTTCCGGGAGGACACACATAAAGATGGAATTTCCTAGATTTGAAGGAGATGATCCCAGGGGATGAATTTTGATGACAGAAAAATTTTTCTGCTACTATCAAACTCCATAAGAACATAAAGTTGGAATCGCAGCGATGTATCTGGAAAGTGATGCTCTTTATATGTTATCTTGGATAAATCGTCAGCGGGCTTTACTTTATTGGGAATAGCTTGTTAAAGTATTGCAGGAAAATTATGGTCCTTCAGAGTTTCAAAATCCTGAGGAGCATCTTTGTAGCATTCAACAAAAAGGTTCTATACAAGAGTATCGTCAAGAATTTACAAAATTTTTGTTTAGGATAACAAACTGGCCAGATCATTGTCTTTTTGGGGTGTTCTTGAATAGGATAAAAGAGGAAATTAAATATGATGTGAGGATTCACAAGCCCAAAATAGTTTACATTGCCATCAAATGTGGACTCAAATTTGAAAATAAATTAGGCCCAATTCGCAGCAATGTAGAGTCTAATTGGACCCCAACCAGCAGATCCACTACACAAAACTCATGACACTCTTCTATAAACACCCAGAACAATATTAACTCTTCACTTCAAAATCTACGCAACAATGCTTCCCCAATCCATCCAGTTCCTAACCTCTTCAAATGCAAACATGGGAAATTGAGAGAAGAAATCTAATGACACAAGGACTTTGTTATCATTGTCATGATAAATTTGCACCCAGTCATAAATGCAAATTTGTGAAATTTTCTCTCATGGAGCTTACGGGCGAAGATAAATTGGAAGATGTTGATTGGGTTAATGCAACAACTGTTGGCGACTCTCAATAAACTGACATTGCTGAAATTTTGTTTCATGCCATTTTGGAACAGTAAGTTGTTTCTACAGTGAAGCTTCAAGGTGAAATAACTAATAGAAAGGTTTTAATACTTGTGGATAGTGGTTTCACACATAATTTTGTGGTTTAATCCATTGTAGAGAAGCATAATCTCCCATTAGAGATAGTTCAAATATTTGGTGTGCAAAAAGGGAATGGGGAAATCATTCGCTGCAGTAAAATTTGTCGGAATCTTCAAATTTAATTACCTGGTTTTACATTCACTCAGGATTATATCCTTTTCACTTGGAGGGGCTGATTTGCTTTTTTGTATAAAACTGGTTAATTTCTCTCAATACTATTCAAGAAAATTGTAAGGATATGTTCATAATTGTCAATTGGAAAGAGAAACCTTATAACCTGCAAGGGGTGAGATTTTCTCGTTCAATGGGTTGACCGTTCCGTCGAAGAGGCTAGTTGGGAGAACTATGATCTCATTGTAGATTAAGTTCCTTATTTTCTCCTTGAGGTCAAGGTGGATTTTTAGAGGGGATGCACTGATACGCTTCTCGTTTATCTTAGTTTCTTTTAAAGATGATAAAATATATAAGTTATTGATAATAGTTATAGGCAGCAGTTATCTACAACAGTTATTAGGCAGTTATCTACAACACTAACTATTTTAATGTTAGGAGGTATCTTTATGTTTAGCATAAATATATGTATCTACCAGAGATTTTGTAAGAAGAAGAAAAGTATTATATTTGGAGATTTTTCCACTCCATATGGGCTTAGCTATTGGTTAATGCGGTGTTTAAGATTCTTGCACTTTATTTAATCAATGACGTTTTGCTTTCATCTTGGCTTATATCACAAGACTATTTAAGTAGAAAATTGTATTGCAAGTGAAGAGGAGTGAGTCTTTAATTGAGATGAAGTAAATTTCAAAGAATTTACTATTTTGTATGGTCAAAGTGATTTCACAATATCGTTTTAACAATAAATATTGAAAATTGCATAGAAATTAGGTCAGATGCTTCCTCATAAATATACGAACAACATATTGGGATAACTCGAGAAATAAAAACTTTCCATTGGGGACAAAGAATAGGAGCATAAAGGAAGAATTGCTAGATTAGCACAATGGAATATTGGAATGGTAGTTAAGAGTTCTTTTTAACTTATAATCTTACTAAAAAGTCAAGAAAGAGAAATGTTGACTAATCTTAAAAATAAATTTAAGAAAATATTAATGGATAAACCAGCATTCAAAATTACTATCTTAGCGTCCTTCACGACATTCCTTTTCCATAGCTACCATTTCTACAAGCTCATCACTCACTATCCCATAATTGGTTAATTCATCACAAGGTTGCTTAGCTAAAATACCAAACCTTAACTTGTTAAACCCTTTCGAAAAGAGGGATTTCAACCCGTAGAACCAAGTTATTTATGATTAGTAAATAAAAAAAATTTGATTGAAATGGGCTGGAAAAGTTCTATACACACATTAATATATCATTGAGTTGTTAAGAACATAATTTTAGTTTAATAGCAAGAAAATGATTTGATTTTTCTAAATTTACAAAGTATAAATGGACAGATCTCAACAATACTAGCAGGGAGTGTGTCAATTAAACTTTCTTCACTATGCCAAATATATGACGAGATAAATCAATTGTTATGATATTGTCGTTAATGCTGAAAATATTATGGCGATACATCCATGTTTGTGGCCAAAATTTTGACGATCACCATAAATTCTTGTAAGTCAATTTGTCAAGATTTATGATCAATTTTTTAAACATCACTGTCACTTGATGCTAATGAAGTCTTGCCCAATATCAAATTTCAGTAGTAAGAAATATAATAATGTACAGTTGCGTCTAGGAGGTAGGATGTACACAAATCTTACCTCTACCTTTGCAGGATAAAGAGGTTTTTTTTTTCTAACAGATCCACAATTCAAGATGGGTTTATTCAGTCCTCTTTAGAAGTCGATTTCTCTAGTAGTGAACAATTAGTATAATCTCACAAGTGAGTTTCAGGAGGGTAAGAACTACGATGTACACATATTTTATTTCTATCTTTTTGTAAGAATATTATTGTTTCTAATAGACCCACGATTCAAAAGTAAAAGCCTGGAACATGTTTGTAAGGAAAGAATATTACAACAAAATAACAATAGAGAAAACAAATTTAGGTTTACATGTAGATATTCTTCAAGTTATTAGATAGTGTAGTTTCTGTCAAAAAAATAAAATAAAAACTTGTAGGGTGATATCTACTACCCTTATTAATAAATGACAGTTGGGAGGACGAACATGACATCAAATTGTTGTACAAAAGGCAAGATAACTTGTACTACAAATAGTAGGGTTAAAATAGAAACTTCATCTGCTTCTACTTTTTCTAAAGTGTGTAACATGTACTGCTTTCTGTACACGTGTTTTATGTCCAAAGAAAAGGAAATATCACAATTCAAATAGACTCTCTCACCTTCCGCTTTACTCTTCTTCTCTCCATTGCCATTTCAATGGTAGTAATTTCTAGAAATTAAATTTTACTTCAAAGTCTTCTCACTTTTACTTCTCACTATAGAATGTTTACATTAATAGAACATAATGTAATTTTCTCGGCTAAAGAGAGTTTATTGATTATATATATCTGTTGTTGCAAAATCAAAATTCAATAGATGAATTTTGAGCTAGAAAATTCAAATCTTTATGTGAGAGTGAATTTATGTGCTCAATAGACGATCTCTAATCAAGTAACGATATGCATGTACATTTATTCTTATTTAATTTAATTTCTGCATAAGTTATTTCACAAGTGCAAAATTACTTATCCAAGGTGTTTGCTCATTTGGCTAAGCAAACTGAATAATTTTTTGTTATATTGTTTTTAGTAAGTGTTTTGCAACATATATGACTGCTATGGTGATTTGTGTTTATGACTGCTAACTTGCTTAATCTTGGATTTCTTATATATATTTCTTCTTTTGTTGTATTAGAGATTGTAACTTTGACATTTAAATCATGTTTATGACTGGTATCTTACTTAAACTTGGGCTTCATTAAGTAATAAAAACCCATTTCAAGGTAAAGTTGGCTACGTCGCACATGGTCGATCTCTTTCGCAACATGGCGAAACAATCAAAGCAACAAGGTAAACTCTTTACTACAACTAGATATATAGATGCTCATCATAAACTTTGGTTGAATTTAATTTCTTTGTAAATTTTGGTGGAAAAAAAAGTTGAAATGTTCTTTTTGTCAATTTTAAGGATGGCAATCCTATGCTGAAGGAGATACATAACGATGAAATTGTGTCGGTGGAGCATCCTGCACCTCCTCCTTGGAAAAGATTGGTACTCACAAATTTTCTTTCTCAATTTTACTTATAGCCATTATGATTTTTCTTATACTACTAGCTTTGTTAATTTACTTGAACATAGTCAATTTGCTGAAGAAATTCCTATAGTTTTTGCTTCCCTTTGATTAATATGGTTTCACTAAATATGAATTTGTTAACGAAAGCGTAAATATTTTCTATTTGTTAGATGACGATGGTATATATATCCCTCGCTTTTATAATGAGGTCTAAATATCAAAACTAAAAGATAGATTTGTGCCTTTTCCGTTCCTACTATATTAACCAACTTGTCAGGCATCTGAAAATAAAATCCTTAGAAGAAAAAAAAAAGCAGTGACTTTTTGTCCTTGCACATGTATATAAAATTTTTTGTATGTTGTTGTGTTTGGAGTAGCAAAGGCTAACACCTTGGTGTACAAAACTTTTTGCTCCTTTCAATACTATTATGAAGCAAATATACTCTTCTTCAAGTATCTTAAGAAATTCTAATGATAGCACCGAGAGTATCTGAAGAAGGGGTAGTTACACTTCGTGAGTTGAGATGTTGTATTCCAATGTTAATTCATCCTTCTTAATTTTTCTACTTCAAATTTCAAGCTTTGCAAGTACTAAAATGGGTGAACAGAACACACAAAAAAAAATGACTTAGGTTTCTGACATTTTATTAGGAGCAATCTCGTTGACATTCATACAAATAGAAAATTTGTGTTGATCCTTATTTCTGGTGCGTGTTTGTGAATTCAATAAAATTGTAGCCTCTCTTTTTTATTGGGCCAGTATACGTTCACTTTGTGGTTTCACATCGATACTGAAGATTATATACATGTTGTATCTTGAAATAATTTTCTGCTGCAAAATAGATTCTAGCGTTAAGGTAACCAACTTTCTAATGGGGTTTATATGAATCATTTACATGGTATGTAGAAGGAAATAAAGAATTAAGTATTAAGCTTTTAATTATCTCTACATTTTTGTGAACATTCTAACTTCTCTTTTTGCTTTCTTATTTTAAATTTTGTGCTATATGTACTTATAACCCTTACATATGGAGTGTTTATTAGAATATATGTACTATGCTTCATTTTATCTAATATTTTACCTCTTTGCAGTTTCTTCTTTTGGTGGAGTGGTGTAATGAATGTAGTCAACAGGGAAAGAAGCAAAACTATTCTGAAAGGACTATATCTTTTGGTAGATCACATCAACTACATATCTCAACCATGAAAGTGCACATGAATTTAATCACCTAAACTTAATTTTTGTGATAGTATTATTGAAAATATATTTATGTCTAATAGTATAGTTATTCATTTATTAATCAATTTCTTGGATATGGATGGAAAATGGCATTAGAGTGTACGATTTTATAGATTATGTATTCATAATAGTTGAATCCTTTGATCTACATGTTGAATTTTTAGTCCACTTACTCAGTGGAACAATAGCTAATCCCTGGAATTCATCTAACCCATAATTTTGATTTGGGTAATGAGATTAATATCATATTTTGGTAATCTTTAATTTTTTTAACTGTATAAACAATGTTAACATAAAAATGGACCCATATGCATATGTTTTTATCTGTGAGTTTTGAATCGGTGGCAAGAGAGTGGCATCATAAATCAATAAATAGAGAACTTAATTATTTATTTTATTCTCTAAGCACCAGAATGCAGTTTCTTGCTTGAACTCTTGATTTCCCACATAGTTGGGACATATATATATATATATATATATATATATATATATATATATATAAACAAGAAGTAAGTTGAAGCTTTGGATTGATTGTTGGAGGTGAACATTTCACACATAATATAAAGAAATAATGATTATATTACACAGTATTGTACAGTAAATTTTTTATAGAAACTTTCACATATAGACAATTAAAAATAAATTAATTACTCTTCATAGCTATAGTTTAATAATTACAATTCGTAGCTACATGTTATATGAAGAAAAGAGGCTAGCGAGACTGGGAGAAGGGTGAGAGGGGGGGGGGAAGAGTGGGAGAAAAGTGAATTGTATATGTATATTTGTTAGATAATTGTATATTATACATATATATTTGCATATATGGCAATAGAGATTGGAAGAGGGAGGAGAGAGGAGAGCGTGACTGGGAGAGGGAGGAGAGAGGCGAGTGAGATCGAGAGAGAGGAGAGAGGCGAGCGAGAGAGGGCAGAGAGATGAATTGTATATATATATAATTGTATATAATTGTATATTATACATATACATTTATATATATGGCAAGCGAGATTGGGAGAGGGAGGAGAGAAGCGAGTGATATTGAGAGAGGGAGGAGAAGGCAAGCGAGAGAGGGCAGAGAGTGGGAGAGAGGTGAATTGTATATGTATATAGGTTAAATAGTTGTATATTACACATATTTATTTGTATATTTTGGTGCATTATACATATAAAAACGTGACTAATTATATAAACTCAAAGTCAGCCCACGTAATTGATAAATAATGTTGGTCGTGAGTGGTAATTATATCAAATTATAGCTATGATGAGTAATTAAATAGTATAAGTTTGCTTGACCGCGTAACTTTTCTATTTTTTTATTTTAGTCATGTTGGGCCCGTGCAAAGCACGGGCATCCCCCATCTAGTATATTTACATAAGAAAGTCAAGTAGTTTTTGTTGGTGAAATTATAAAATTACGATTGAAAATCATTTATCTTAAGGATGAGACATGGATATATATCTTTCTCTCTTTAACGAGATTTAAGCACATGACAACAAATACTTTTACAAGTCTAGCAATAATCTTCTTAATTTGTCCCCTCCAGACAATATACTTGAATCTCAAAGTGCAACTGAATAAGTACTGGACAAGAGTTGAATCCAGAACACCATAAAAAGAAAATCTCCCTTACACTAATAAGAACTTTCTTTTTTTACTCAATTTTATGCATTCTATATTTTCTAATACACCAAATAAAAAGTAAGATCATCACTATTTGTAGAGGAAAAAATCTTTCTTGTAATGAATAGGAAGATTATGGGGAAGTAAATTGGGTAGACAAATGACGTAGATGTTACATGAGTTACAAGGCATAAAAAGATAGAATAATGAGTGAAAATAGAGTTTAAATTATAAATTATGACCAATATGACTGTCAATATTCAGTCACTAAATAAAAGGCAATTACTCCCAACGTTGTGCTAACAAAGTAAGAGCATCACTATATAGGGGATAAATGCTTCTTGGAATGAATAAGAAGATTATGGGGTAGTAAATTTGATACATAAAGGTCCTAGAGGTTAATTAGATGAGTTTGAAGACATAAAAAGATAGAATAATGATTGAAATAATAGAGTTTTAATGAAAAGTTATGACTAATATGGTTGACCACATTCAATCACTAAACAAAAGGTAATTATCCCAACGTTCTCCTAACAAAGTAAGACGGTCACTATTTATAGGGAAGAAATTTTTCGTTGAAATGAATAGGAAGAACACGGGGTAATAAATTGGGTAGATAATAAATGGCCTAAATGTTACATGAATTACAAAACATAAAATATAAAATAGTGAAGTTTCAATGAAATATTATGGTCATGGCAGACCACATTCATTTTCTAAACAAAAGACAATTATTCTCAATGTTCTGCTAACAAAGTAAGACCATTACTATTTATAGGATAGAAATTCTTCCTTGCAATAATGAATAGGAAGATTATGGGGCAGTAAATTGGATAGGTTATTAAACGGCCTTGATATTACAAGAATTACAAAACATAAAATGATAAAACATGAGTTAAATAATGAAGTTTCAGTGAGAAGTTATGGCCATGAATGACCACCTTCAGTCACTAAACAAAACACAATTACTTTCAACGTTCTATAAATGCTTTCCTAGGAAAAGTGGGCAACAGAGGAGGATAGGATAGGAGACAATTGAATAATAAATAATATTAAAATGCTCAAATGTTCTAAAATTTTTATGAATATTAGTTTTTCGTGGAAAAAAGAGTTTGATGTAGATCACGTACTAAACAACCGTTCACATCATCAACTGAATTATGTTAATTCAATTATGTGACCTTTTTTTTGTTCAAAATATAAAATCTTGACATAAAAAGGCACATGAAAAGGGTTAGCATATTAATTATAGTCTCTCATCTACATTGATAATAAATTATGAAATCTTACCATAATTACAAAACAAAATAAATTGAAAACACCTTAAAATCATCTATAAATTCGACCACCTTCTAGTAAGCTTCACTCATTATTTCCAAAATATTCTGTCACTGTTGAATCCACAAGCCTTATTTCTCATTCTTGTACTCCTCGTCACCAATGACTCACCTTCTTGATCTTTGTTATGTGTATTATATGCTCTTTTTCTCAAATATTTGTCTGGCCAACATTGGATTGTCTGCATCATCTATCCCCCACACAATTTTGCGATAAAAATAGGGCTTTTTACGCATTCCTCTCACAATAATGTCTCTGAGTTCAAACGCGATAGAAATTTAAAGAGTTTCATACGGGTAAAAAACAACGACGTTGTTGAAAATCAATAAGAGAACTTTAACTAAATTGTCAATTTCCAAGTTCGATAAAACGTCTTGTGCTAACTTGTTTTGAATAATCTGTAAATCCATATGTTACTTAATTTGCTTAGTATAATATAGATCTATATATATATATATATATATATATGTATATATATATATGTATATATATATACATATATATATATATATATATATATATATATATATATATATTAGCACTAATAAAGAATACATAATCCATGTTTTATGATCCTTACACTGTAATCCGACCTCACAATGATCTTAAAAATTAAAAAAAAATGACTTTTGGTATTAAACGTGTCATATACTTCCTTCTTTCCGATTTTATGTAACACCATTTTATTATCAATCTATTAAAAAAAATATATGACATATGTCTATATTTGAAACTTAGAAAGCTATAAAAAATTTATTTTACTATTAGTGAGAAGTTCTATAGTCACATAAATATTACAACGTATTTAAGATCACAAGTTTCCGATTTTTTTTGTTTCATGTTGAGTTAAAGTAAGCATGTCTTTAAAGATTAAAAGGATATGAAGTTAAAAGTTCATCATGTTTCAATTAAGAAAATACTATTTTTTCATAATAAATTAAAAAGGAAAGAGTGTCAGATGAAATAGAAGAAATTAAGTATTCTTTTTAATTGTCAATGTTTGAACTTATAATTAAAGTGTAAATATAAGTATAAAAAACTATAACATGTAGATTAGCAATGTATTTACCTGTCTTGGGAAGTCGAGATTCTAAAAGGCAACAATGCTTGTGAGATCTCATCACATCAAAGATTTTTATCAAATCTTGATTACTATTCTACATTTTATCATTAGGAGTTATCCTCACTTTTTTCTTCATTTAACTTTATTCTTTCTTATGCCTATTTTCTGAAGAAATTCGAAAACTTTTCCTACATAAACATAGAAAAAATAAAGATAACAATAATCATATTATCTTTTTTCTGTCAACTTATAATTGAAAATGCAGATATATAGTTTCACCTCTCATATTGCTATTAGTGAAAATTATAAACACACAATAAAAATGAAGAATAGAATATGCATTTGAAGAGGGATTGATTACCAATAATCTTACAAATACTTTGAGAAATAATGATCGTAACATACAAAGAATTGCTAGTTGGAGAATCTTAGTAGATATGTTCAGTGACCAGCTGAGCTTTCAATTTATTGGTGAGGGTCAACTCCTTACTTGTAATCCCCTCCTCCATTTTCTCTTTCTCTAATGTATCTTATTTTATTTTACTTTTTGAATAAAGAATAATTTCTAGTATGGAAAGACACCAACAATTAAATGAAGTTTTTTCTCTTGAAAGATTTAAGCAATTTGACTTGTCAAAACTTTCTTTTTTCCTTTTTAGATTTATTTTAGTTTACCAATAAAATAGATATACAACATAGATTTGGATAATGAAAGTAACAAAACTAATGAAGAATTATTTGGAGCCAATTATAAAATCTAACAATCAATTAGTGATTTTTAGAAGAAAAACATGAATTAGCTAGGAAATTCGTAATTAAAAAGTAGGGAAAAGGGTCTTATACCCCTTAACATGTAGACTAGCAATGTATTTACCTGTCGTGGGAAATCGAGATTCTAAAACACAAGAATGGTTGTGAGATCTCATCACATCAAGGATTTTTATCAAATCATGATTTATATTCTCCATTTTGACATTAAAATTTATCAACACTTTTTCTTCATTTAAGTTTATTCTTTTTTCAGCTTATTGTTTGAAAAAATTCGGAAAGTTTTTCCTACACAACCATGAATAAATAAAGATACAAATAATCATATTTCATTTTGCTGTCAACTTATAATTAAAAAATGCAAATATATAGTTTCACCCTTATATTTCTATTAGTTAAAATTATAAACACACTATAGAAATGAAGAATAAAATATGCATTTGAAGAGAGATACAAATAATCTGACAAACACTTCGAGAAATAATGATCGTAACATAAAAAGAATTGCTAGTTGGAAAGACTAGCTGAACTTTTAATTTATTGGTGATGGTTCAATTCCTACCTTCTAATCCACCCTCCATTTTCTCTTTCTCAAACCCTAATTGTTTTATTTTTTAAAAAAAATAAAGAAGAATTTCTAGTTTGGAAAGACACCAACAATAATATCAAGTTTTTTTCTCTTGGATGATTTAAGCAATTTGACGTGTCAAATTTAGTTTTTTTCTTTTTAGATTTATTTTAATGTACCAAAACATAGATTTACTAGATAGATTTGGACAATGAAAGTAGACAAAACTAATGAAGAATTATTTTGAGCCAATTATCAAATCTAACAATCAATTAGTGATTTTTATACGGAAAAACATGAACTAGCTAGGAAATTGATTATCATATCATATCATATATTAATATAAAGAAAACATTAGGCCCGCCTATGTGGCACTACTACAAACAAAGATTCCCTTTTAACTTGTTTATTTCCAAAATTAGACTTCTCTTTCATGAAAAGTTATGACTTTAATAAAAAGTTGTGACTTTTACAAAAAATTATGACATTTACGAAAAGTTGTGTCTATGAAAAGTTGCGACTTTTACAAAAAGTTACGACTTTTATGAAGAGTTGCAACTTAAATGAATAGTAGCAACTTTAATTAAGAGATGCGACTTTGATGAAGAGTTGCAACTTTAATGAAAAATTATGACTTTTATGAAAGATTGTGACTTGTCCAAATAGTTATGACCTTTCGGTACAACAAACATTTATTCACGCTATCCTTTGTAGTATATATAAATGTAACGACCTGCTTAGTCGTTTTGAGCAGCAGATTTTATTTCTGGAAAAACTGTCTGAGACGACGTATCCCACGACGGACCGTCATGGGTACGACGGACCGTCGAGGGTGTCTCGTTCCAAAACACTTGGAATTCTTATATTTGAGTGCTGAAATAGACTCTCTGAAGGTTGTGATGAACCTGCAGGACGGACCGTCACAGACACGACGGACCGTTGTGAGGTTCCGTTTCAAAACACTTCAACTCTTGAGAATTGGGTACTGGGAGCAATTCTCTGTCCGTCGTGACGGAAGTGCAGGACGGACCGTCGTAGGCACGACGGACCGTCTCAGACTCATCAAGGAAATTGAGTCTCTGAAGGTTGTGACGAACCTGCAGGACGGACCGTCGCAGGCACGACGGGCCGTCACAGGTTACGTAATCCCAGTCTGGGTCGGATTTCAGGGTAAGTTTTAAAGGGGCGTTTTGGACTATTCCTGCTATAATTATGAATTTCGTGGGTTAATGTTAATAACTCAAATTCTTGGGGGTGTAAAGGAGATAACCTTGAGTTACTTAGTGGGTTAATTCCTCATCTTTTATACTTAATTATATGCTAATTAGGGAAAAGAAAGAGGGTTTTGAAGAAGAAAAATAGAAAGAACAAGGAGAGAGAGGAACGATCGATAGAGAGAGACAAACGAAGAGGAAACAAAAAGCTTTGAGAGATTTCTTGCTTGATCACGAATCCTCGGTGAAGGTAGGTTATGGTTTTGATACTATTTGTAGTAAACTCTTAATAGCGAATGATATGTATTGGTAGTATTGTAAACCCTTCTATATGCTTAATTGTATGCTTGCATGAATGTGATTATGTGATTGTGATAAAATAAGCATAATGAAGCTTTTTGAATCCAAAAATCTTGAAGAAACCCAAATTCACCTTGTTATTGATTGATGCCTTGGTATAAAAGAAGGCTTGATGAACTAAAGTAATGAGATTGATGATGCCTTGGTATAAGAGAACGCTTGATGAATTGATAGAATGATGTTAGTGGATCGGAGTGTCACGTACCGACACATAGTATTAGGGGATCGGAGTGTCACGTACCGACACATAGTATTAGGGGATCGGGTGTCACGAACCGACACGTAGAATTAGGGGATCGGAGTGTCACGTACCGACACAAGAGGAAGAAAGATAATAAATCTTGAGAGATGTTTATATACTCAATGTAATGAACCTAATTCCCAAATGAGTGTGGTATTGAGGCTTGAGTCCTCATGGATGAACTTGGTAGTACTTATTGATGATTATAGTACTTGTTACTACATGTTGAGTATTGTAGTTGATTTATGATATGAACTGATATATACTGTTTTCTATTTTGAGTTGGCCGATGATACCTACTCAGTACTTGTGTTTGTACTGACCCCCTACTTGTTGTTTCTTTCTTTGTTATTTGGGGAATGCAGCAAACGTACCGTCGTCTTCAACTCAGCAGCACTTCTAGCCAGTCGTCACTACACCGGATTTCAGGGTGAGCTAATGCTTCTAGCTTGGACTGGATCTTCTCTTCAATGTCTTGATGCCTTGAACTTCCGGCATGGACTAGCCTTTTATTTATTTTAGCTTCTTAGATACTTCTAGATTTGTAACTTGAGGATAGATGTTCTTGTGATGATGACTTCCAGATTTGGGGATAATGAGTTTTAAGTCTTCCGCTTTGTATTTTTGTTCAATATGTTGGAGTTTTAGATTGGTTGGTTCGCTCACATAGTAGGATAAGTGTGGGTGCCACTCGCGGCTAGATTTTGGGTCGTGACAAACTTGGTATCAGAGCATTAGGTTCGTTGGTCTCATCACACAAGAACGAGTCTAGTAGAGTCTTAAAGAACGGTAGGGGGACGCCTTTACTTTTCTTTGAGAGGCTATAAGACTTTAGNTGTTACTACATGTTGAGTATTGTAGTTGATTTATGATATGAACTGATATATACTGTTTTCTATTTTGAGTTGGCCGATGATACCTACTCAGTACTTGTGTTTGTACTGACCCCCTACTTGTTGTTTCTTTCTTTGTTATTTGGGGAATGCAGCAAACGTACCGTCGTCTTCAACTTAGCAGCACTTCTAGCCAGTCTTCACTACACCGGATTTCAGGGTGAGCTAATGCTTCTAGCTTGGACTGGATCTTCTCTTCAATGTCTTGATGCCTTGAACTTCCGGCATGGACTAGCCTTTTATTTATTTTAGCTTCTTAGATACTTCTAGATTTGTAACTTGAGGATAGATGTTCTTGTGATGATGACTTCCAGATTTGGGGATAATGAGTTTTAAGTCTTCCGCTTTGTATTTTTGTTCAATATGTTGGAGTTTTAGATTGGTTGGTTCGCTCACATAGTAGGATAAGTGTGGGTGCCACTCGCGGCTAGATTTTGGGTCGTGACAAACTTGGTATCAGAGCATTAGGTTCGTTGGTCTCATCACACAAGAACGAGTCTAGTAGAGTCTTAAAGAACGGTAGGGGGACGCCTTTACTTTTCTTTGAGAGGCTATAAGACTTTAGGAAAATTCCACTCTTTCTTTCTTTCTTTCGTGCTATTACTTGGATTCAATTGGTATCTAGGTGATACAAATTGGTATCTGACCATCTTCACTCTATTTCACAGATGGTTATAACTAGAGCAACGACTGCACCAACACCGGCAAGACAAGAACCGTCTGAGCCAGCCACTGGGGCTGTAGCTCGGAGAGGAACAGTCGCGAGAGGCCGTGGAAGAGGTCGTGGGAGGACGTCCTCTAGAGGAAGAGGACAAGCACCTAGCCCACCTGGTACTAGGGCGGTGAATCCTCCACCGACGGAGGAAATGGTAAGAGAGGGTGAGGAAGGGGAGAATGAACAAGCACAGAATGAGGAATTGCCACCCCAACCTACCCAGAGATGATCAATCAGGTTCTTGCTTATCTTAGCGGGTTATCTGATCAGGGTCAGACACCTCCAGTGTTTTCTGCACCAGCACCCCAGGTTCCGGAGGTACAACATGCGGCCACTATGGCTCCTCGCATGGATACTTCATTGGAAATAGGCACGTTTCCTCGTCTGACTACAGGGCCTATAAATGACAATGATCAGCTGAACTTTTCCAGTAAGGTTCTTGAAATTGAGAAACCTCCAGTCTTCAAAGGTGAGACTGAATCTTGAGGATTGCTTACGAATTTTCTGGTTGACTTGTCCATGAGTACTACACAGGGATGGGTATAGTAAAGAACGGTTTGTGTTGAGTTCGTGAGTTTAGCAGTTTCAGGGAACCCAAAATGTGTGGCGGTCACATGGTTGAGTGCAACCAACAAGAGGCACCACCTATTACTGGCATCATGCTCTAGTTTGTTTTGGAGAAGTATATTCCCCGGACTTTGAGGGATAGGAAAAAGGGATGAGTTCTTGAGCCTAGAGCAAGGTAGGATGTCGGTTACTGCATATGAGGCTAAGTTTCGTGCATTATCCAGGTATGCCACCCAACTTTGTTTCAGTCCACAAGAACGGATTCGCCGTTTGTGAAGGGGTTGAGGTCAGAGTTGCGGGTTTTAGCCTTACAGGTAGCGGCTACGGCAAAATCCTTTCAAGAAGTGTGGTGAGAAGGCGGGTCGGGTGATAGAAAAGGTGGAGGGAGGAGTTAAGACCAGATACTTCAACAATGGCATCGGACGAATCAAAAAGGTTTCGTAAAGGGAGTGAGTTTAAATGGGTTCTACCATCGTAGGAGGACAAGGTTTCAAGAGTCTAGCGCGAGGGGCCAGACCAATTCAGTCTTCACTACCGACTGTATGTGTGGGGGGCGAACCGGTCAGACGGCGGGTGCGGAAGGGGCACTGGGGAAGTAAATGCTCGGGGGAGAGACGGGTGAGTACGTGTGAAAAATCGAGACCGAGATAGGGAAGTGTGTGAGGGATGTGTGGGTGAGACGAATGGGACGATGGGGGTGGTGGGGAGAGTAGAAGATTGGGTGTAGGCCCCAAAACAGGAGGGTTATAGACCCACGAAAGCTCGGAGGTGGGGGGGTGGTACCATGGTGAAGGAGGCCGGGTTAGTTGTACTGGGGAGGACGGAGTGTGGGTATGTCCGAGGTAATGGTGGTCAACCAAAACGGCCGAGGTGATGGACAAACTGGAGCTACTACAATTACCGCATGGTAGGGGCACGGGCAGACTGGAGATAGGAGGGCCCATTGGTTACGCTTTCCATGGGAGGTCTGAGGCAGAGGCATCTGAGGCTTTTCACAGGTAATCTTTTGGTTTGTGATACATGGCTTCTGTAATTAAATTGAATCCTGGATCCACTTTTTCATAGGTACTTTCCTCATTTGCTACTGGTCCTAAATCTCATTGTGAGCGCTTGACATGCCTATCGTGTTCTACGCCCGGTGGGTGAGTCTGTGATAGTGGCAAAAGGTATATAGTATGCTTGGTGACTTTTGTGGGAGCAATACTTATTGACTTTGGTCCAGTTTTAGAAAAATGGTTTATTTGATGTAATTCTTGGTATGACTTGGCTTTCTCGAATTTTGGTTGCGATCTTGGATTGTAATGCTAAAACTGTGACGTTAGCCAAGCCTGGGACAGATCCGTTAGTGTGGGAGGGGGACTACACTTCCACTCCGGTTCGTATCATCTCCTTTCGTCGTGCTAAAAGAATGATTAGTAAGGGGTGCTTAGCTTTCTTGGCACATCTCAAGGATGACACTACCCAAGTACCTTCAATTGAGTCGGTTTCGGTAGTCCGTGAGTTTCTGGATGTGTTCCCTGCAGATCTTCCTGGTATGCCACCGGATAGAGATATTGATTTCTGCATTGATCTGGAACCGGGTACTCGACCCATGTCCATACCCCCTTATAGGATGGCCCCAGCTGAGTAAGGGAGTTAAAGGCCCAACTTCAAGGAGCCCTTGTTGGTAAAAAGGGTTTTTAATTAGGCCAAGTGCATCCCCTTGGGGTGCTCCTGTTTTATTTGTGAAGAAGAACGATGGCCGTCTATAACGAATATAGGGGTGCAGATGGGGAATACGCTGAGGCGCCGGTGGCCGCTAATAGGAGGTGGGGAATATTCATAAACGCAGTATCCTAGTCAATCGCGCATTAGTGATAGTGTTTGACATCAAGTTGTACAGTGCTTGTGTCTTCGCTAAAAATTGTTTGAGGGCCGGTTATCATCATTTGAAAATACGGACAGCAGATGGGTGCCAAGGACTGCTTTTCGAACCAGGTATGGGCATTATGAATTCTTAGTAATGTCTTTTGGGCTTACGAATGCCCCTGCTGCTTTCATGAGCCTAAGGAACGGGATTTTTAAGCCATATCTGGATCTTTTTGTTATTGTATTTATTGATGATATACTGATATACTCAAAGAGCAAGAAGGAACATGAGGAGCACTAGAGAATTGTGTTGGAAGTATTGAGGGAGAAAAAGCTTTATGCCAAATTCTCCAAGTGTGAGTTTTGGCTAGATTCAGTGT